>JAPQRN010000012.1:13420173-13444656 GCA_037367275.1 Coranthus polyacanthus
TTGCCTATTTATCTGCCTGACTATTATATAGCCTAACCCTCTGTTTCCCTGGTGGTCATGTGACTATGTAGTACACTATGTTAATGTTCACATATAGCACACTGCATTGTATACCTCTATACGCAGTAGCAAGTATTGTACAGTATATATGTACGTGGTATGTGGAGTCCAGTATGGAAAAGATACAGCTCACATGTTTTATTTGTACTGTAAATTTGACTATTCAGTCCACGTTAATTGGAAGAGTTTCACAAGTGACTTTGAGGACTGTAACAGTAGACATTTTGTGCCAGTAACCTCCCATATAGTATCACTAATATCCGCTGCATGTTGTACACAAGACCGGGTGTGTGCTCCACACTCACTCTGGCTGCCAAGTGTAGATAGTGATGGAGGGGTAGGAGGAAAGAGGCCCAGGGCTTGCAGCTGAGGGCTGTGGGGGAGTTGGCTTGGTGCTGAAACGCCTCACGGGGATGCCCACCTGGCTGGCCTTGGCTCTGTGCTGGGTGCAAGGGAGATAAGCCCTGAGAGGCAGCTTCTATTCTCTCCAGAACCTGGAGGGCCCACACAGCTCCAGAGCTCCCAGGGAAGTAGGCACAGGTTCTTATCAGTCTGATAAGCCCAGACAGGAACCGGTGGCTCCAGGACCCAGTTGAACAGGAAGAAATAAGGTCATTTGGACTGGAGTCAGGGTCTGGTCTGGTGAGGTTGGTCAATGAGTACATACTGAAAAAAACTTTTGACAGGAATAACAAGCACTGAAAACCAAATGTTTTGTGGTTTATGATGTATTTTATTAGGTTATTATGGTTACTTCCTATTTTCCCATTTAGTTGGCTCATTTCTTTCTGACAGAGGCTCCACTCATCACATTAATCATGAAATTTAGAGGCAAAATATAATTCCATCGCTACCTCATAGATCTACAGTAGCAGAATTTCAAATCCCCTTGCCATTTTGGATTCTTCATAAACTGCAAAAGGACTCTTCGAGAGAATAACTGGACACCCAAAACAACTCCTGGCAACCAGAGTCGGACAGGAGAATAAATGTGACTATTATGATTTTTCGGGTAACGGTGGCTGTAAACAGCCAAACCCACACATATTTGGAGATTTTCTTAAAGTTATTGATACTGATTTTTGTTGCGGGTACATTCAGACTAGGTATTTCCTCAGTGCACATGTACACCATTAGAGGCAGTGCAATCAATAAGGTATGAGCTCTTTTTTTCATCACAAAAAGGTTACAGTAAGTAGAGCTGACATGGATTTTGAGTCAGCCGAACAGCACATACCCATACACCCATATACACATGTCTGGCTGTGATAAATCATCATATTAGAAGTTGTCATGGGGTTAACATCACTTTCACAAAGTGTTTATCCCATTTCTCTTGACATCTGGAATTGGAGCCAGAAACCTTTGTCTCAGAGCCAGACAACAGGAAGCAAAGAAAAAAATGAGTGAGTGAGAGAAAGAGAGAGAGAGACAGCGACCATGATGTTGAAAAGAAAAAAAAGGAGTATGATAGATGCATTTGTGACACAAGGGAGGCAAAACAAAAGTGTAGTAGGCGTTTTTTTGTTTTTGTGAAAAGTAAAGGCTGCAAAGAAACTAAGGAGCATTGTATTTGATCCTGTCTGTTCCTTCGGCATCGACGTCTGGAAGGCTGTCGTGTTACTGCTGGGCTGTTTGAGTGGACGTCAACAGCTCCTGTACCACCACATTGCTATGACAACGGAGAGTAAGCGCTTTTCGCTGTTTCCACCTGCCACAGACTCGCACGGTGAATCCTTCCTAGAAGTATTTTTGCAGTGACACATAATGTCCTTCTCTCTCTCTCGATGCACCACACTAATAGTAGAATATTATCTTTGCTACTATAATTGGAAGAAGAATAGACAGTAAACTGAGAAAATTGAGCAATCCACTTTGTGCTTTTTTTTTCTTTTCTCTTCTCCTGCAAATTGCTTAATTACAGAAAAGCCCCTCGAGCAAATTTTCCAGTCTAGGAATTCTACTGTGGATTTGCCTTTTTTCTCTAAAGCCAAAGCCGGTAATGATTTCCTACGGCCATTTCAACGCTTGTTTTTCTCCTCAACTTTCTCCAAGCCCCTTCCCAAGCTGTGAAACGCCATACATTAATAATCATAGGTAAATAAGACTTTAAAGCAAAAACATTGCCTTGCATGTAAAAAGAATCTTTCAAATTCAACTTGAAACCCGTTGAGGGTAAAGACTAGAAAGTCTTCTATGAGCAAAACAGTCAAAGTAGTTGATCAAACAGCAACCTCGGGGGCTACAAAAATGAAGTCAATGCGTTAGTGCCAAAAACCTGCAGTTTCTCCACCCAGATGCGCAACTTTACACTAAAAATAAACATGTTTACACCCTCAAAAATGTTTTGGTCTACACTTAATTTCCCTGTACACTTTATGGGGTAAATTGCTCCACCTTTTTGTCCAAATGTGGTCACTTCTGGCTCCAAAAAAACACAAGGTAGCCAAATGCCAAAGTCGAGGCTTCAAAACGGCAGTCTGTAAACCAATAGGTAAGATCATGGTGGCTACCTCCACTTCTTTCATAGAGTCACCGTGCATCTTATGTTAAACCGAAGGCCTGTTTTTTTTCCAAAAGAATAAGTCAATTAAATCTCTTGATACCAAAACTTGTACTGGTCTGTGTTTTTATCTCTAGAGGCTGTTAATGTGGTGCTGATGCTGAGTAACACAGGAAAAGAAGGCACGACTCGAAAACCAGACCTATTATCTAATCGTTAGATCAGTGTTGAGGGAAATAATCTCCTCTGTAGCCTTTTTTAGTCTCCTCTCATGTGGAACTTCACTCGAGCCGCAGGGGTATCTGTAAATCTTCTTCTTGTTTGGGTTTGTCTGCAAGAGGCTCTCTAGCTCTGTAACTTTGAATCACCTTCTGAGAAACACATCCTGAGAGCTTTGAGGCTTCTTAATATGACAGGTAGGGGGATTCAGCTAGCTTCTCCATTTACTGTGTGAAAAAGCAAGAACCACAGAGGTATTTCATCAAAGGATTTTCTTACAGAGTCTATCATTAAAATGCTTTTACAATAATTTCAGATGACATATTTTGAAAATGATTTACCCAAAGAAGGATTTTCACGTCTCAGGTTTTCTTTTTTACAGCAGTCGAGGTTGAGTGCTTTTCGCATCAGTGGCACAGCTAACTTCCCCTTTTGTCTATGTTCTAATCACAGTGGATGTGCATGTCTAATGTCCGCATAGTTTGAGATGTTCTTTGTGTCATCCACCTGGATGTTTTTATGCGCTTCCGCCATTAACTGACGTCAGCCATCCCGACATGGATGAATGGTGGAAGGACTACAAGGAGAGTCTGTCTGGTTTTCTTCTCGGCTCCTCTTGGGAGCACTCTGAAGTTCGGTCAACTGTTGGATTTGTCATACACATTTGGGACCATCGCTGTCTCGTTTGCATCGGTGATTATCAGAGACCTTTCCCTGAAACGACGTGTCAGGGAATCTTAAATATACAAATGATACTTGAGACAGTGAATAATTTAACACCACATTAGTTGAATTAAAGCCATTATTACCTCCAGGGTATTAGGTCTGGATGTTTTACGTTGCAATTGCTGACTTTAGTTGTAAGTAACTCCTACTATTATACTGTTTAGCGCTGTTTTTAAAGATCTTTTCTCTCAAATTAAGGAAGAAAACCAGTGAAACAAACAAACGACATGCTAATTTTTAGTTTGACTTAATACGGTGCTTTGAATGAGTGTTGCAGCACTTATTGCTCTAATTTCAATAAATTATTCAAGAGATCTAATCTCAAATGTTTCAAGTCTTGACTTGTTTCTAGTCTCTACCACAGATCAAGTATCTATGTCTTGTAAGATTTTTTTAAAACCCAGTGGCAGTTACATTTTTATAGTGCATACTCTTTTTACATACCCTCTATATTTTGTATATTTATTCAGGAGATTTTGTTATCCATCAGAGCCCTAGATATCCTCCGTCAACCATCTATGAACACATAAATGGAACTTTAAAACCAGGCGTGGCCACTACACATTGCAGTTCTCAAAGTATTTTTCATAGGAGCTTTTTGCGCTCTGTGACCCAGTTTGACAACGTCCAGCTTCTTCAACTTATAAGATATCATGTTTTTACTTTGCATCAGTTATATTATCAGTGTATCTCACTCCACTCTCTGTCTCGGTCATTAATACTCATCATCGGTAATCAAAACCAATCACAGTAAGTTTAGATTACAGATCATACCAGTTGCCTTCTTCGCGTAGTCTCTCCGTAGGTAACGTTTTGCATGCATGGACTAGCAGATGCTCACAGGATAGGGTATCAGCCTTTCAAATCTCCTGCCACTGAGAGCCAACTGAGGAGCTACAGTACTGTCTGTTCCAGTGTCTGGCTTAGTCATCAGAGGACAAGTATGAAAGCCTGATTGTAACCGAAGAATGCAGCTAAGCGGGACTGTGTGGCGTGCAGCAGAATGATGAATGGAGTGACATCCTCGGGAGCGGATGAGCAGACAGACCGTAGATGTCCAGAGTTGGGGCACTTGTCTACCAAGTGGACCTCTAAAATATTTCCTTTTCTAACTTTCACCACAGATCTATCCTCACCACTGACGCTGATGCCTCTAACAACTGCATATGCTCATTGATACTTTGACGGTATTCAGATATTCAGGTCTTATGTGTTTGATCTATTGTAACAGTATGCAGTTGAGTTTTGCAGGTTGAATTATTGTCATCCATAACCCAGGTGCAAAATATCGTTTTCCTCACATATAAGCATGGCTGTGCAAGTGCTTTGAGTTTTGTGTGTCAGTGAATCCATGTGTATTTGAGTGTCTGTGTGTGTGTGTGTGTGTAGTTGATGCCTTGTTTGCTTTTCTGCGCCGACACAAGGGGCCTGAGCGTGATGCATCTCATCTGGTCTCATAGATCATTAGGCTCCCGTTCAATGTGTCCACAGGGGAAAAGAGGCCATTACGGTTCACGGGGATCATCGCTCCCACTAACTACTGATCCTACTAACACATCATCATCTGTTTGGCTGATGTTGAGGCTAGAGCAAACTGGAAAGGGTCCAAATATCTGGATTGCAAACCTTACAAGCAATAGTTGTTTGTAGTTTTTAACTTTGATCATTTTGCAAATTTGGTAAAAACTAGAGCTTCAACTCAGTCATTTTCACCACTGATAAAAGTATAGTCCAGTTATTAGTCCATATCTATATTTATATTCACATAAATATAAAACAGAAGTGAAAAGCCACAGAAGATTATGAACCTGGAACCAATGATACCACAGTTATCATCTATTGAAAGTGATGTCAGTATTCTGTCAAAACACATTTTTCAGTATCATTTATTCATACAAAAAAATATTAAATACATAGTGTATGTAATGGATGGATGGTATTAAGGCAGTAAATTGTTAACATTTTCGTTTTTGGTAGATGCATTAATTATCAGATTCAATTCTCATAGTTAAACATGGACGGAGCACAAACAGTATTTACCAACCTACCTGTTATTGTACACTGAAGGTTGAATGAATGGTAGATATACAGAATCCAGGACTTTGCATCCCAACTCCGTAAGTTGTTTGGTTCAGAATACACACATCTAGAAACGTTGACATGAAATGTATTCTTGGTTCCGAAACTTCATAATAGCAACATTTTTCTCTGGTGGTTGGGTTGTGTGCCCGTACAGATAGAGTACTATATGTATCTGCAGACGTACGACGCTTACACATGCACGGACTCCATCCAGTCAAATGACAGTTCAAAGGAGAGGTGAACAGGATTTAATAGAGATAAATTGCGTGGCGTCTGCTGCCGTGGCTGCTCGTCATCACTGACGCGTCCCAGATTCCGTACGCCACATCTCCACGTCTTCATCACGCTGAAGCACAGACAGCTCTGTCCGCTGTGGCAGATCTCCTCATAAGTATGTGAACTCCCATCCCTCCCTCTCTCCGTCTTGTGGCTGGTTTGCATTATTTTCTCCTTAGAGCAAAATAGGATCTTTCAGTGCGCGCTACAGTCGACTGGCCTGTATCAAAGGCGCTGCATGCTCTAAAACCCAATGGCAGTTTGATCATTCTTTTCCTTTCTTCCATTTCCATCGTTAAAGGGGGTATTTCTGCTGGGTGGCCTGGACGTAATGCTATTGGATCATCTCCTGAGTTACAGTGCAGGTTTTAGTGGTGCCAGTAATATATGGCCTACAGTTTTAGAGGAAGAAATGTCATGGTTACGAAGACTGTACAACGAAAAGTTCACCCACTGACACATGTACATTTACCTATAAAAACACACGTAAAGTACAAACGTTAACTTTTGCGTGACGCGTGAAAGGAACATTTGCCGTATGGACGTAAGAAAAAAGAAATAACTTAATGCACCTTGTACTTAAGATGAGCTGTTATGTTTTAGGGTTTCTTTTTGATCGGTCCCATTGGATGTGCTGTACAGCCACGAGTTTGATTTTCAGGCAAATGGTATTTGCAGACAATTCATGGATTTTGTTTTAACCTGTTTGGAGAATGTGGTTTGGTGGTTTGCCACAAATGACATGGCCAGAAAACGTGACATTTATGCCCCTGAAAATCAATTTATTTTTATGTTTTGAGAGTGACAACATAACTTGACATTATCTGAGCTGCCCTGATGGAAGAAACTTAGCTTTTGTGACTGAATTAAAGTAGACAGTTAACTGCGGATTCTTTTTTTTTTTTGGTGGGGGGGTTTAGTAAAGCTCCCTTGGGTCTGAACCCCTCCTGTAAGGTTGTCCATGTCAGCCTTTCCATTTAAAGTGTGATAAAGATTTTATCTTCTCTGTTTCAAGAGGGAAAAACTGAATGTGTAATATGGAACATTTGTGTGTGTGTGCGTTTTTTTTTTTTAAACTTCTGTCTCAAATTTCTCTCCAAAAATGCTTCTGGATTTTATTTCTCGGTCTGATTTTAATGGCTGGAGAATATAAAGTATAAGTATAGGCTCTCAGGTGGATTCCAGTCGGGGAATGTGAACTTCACTGTTTCTGTTTCCTGTGGCCCACTGTGCCAATAAGTATGAACAAACTTCTCTTTTTCTTTTCCTTTTTTTTTTTGTAATTGTATGCTCCATAGCGGGCAAATGTGTTTCTATTTTCAAGACGTTTAGCAGAATGAGAATCTTTGCACACACATGGTCATATCATAGGATTCCCTACATTTTTTTTTTTTTTTTTGCAGTAAGGTCAGCTCACTCCGATTACAATTAGGTCCAATTGTAAAGTGTCTGACAGCTGGCTGCTATTACATTTTTGAATTTGAAAGAAAATGTCATCATACAAGAATACATTTAATGCTAATAGGTGTCTGTCTGTGAGTTTTATTCGTGCATGTTCCCAACGGGCTGTCAAGGATTCCTTAGATGAAAAATGAGTGTGGGGTAAATGAGCTGTGAAGTATCAGCTTTTTGAAGCAGATTCTAGTCTGAATTGATGTGGTGTGACTCCCTTTTTCCCCTTTTCTACCTTTTGTCTCTAGAGTCTTCTGGTTTTGTTCCTAGTGCATAGACATGTCATTCACGCACGCAAACACACATTTACAAGGTGACCTAGAACTAACACCTAACCTTAAAAAAGTCATCTAATCAGCGGGCATTAAGATATTACTGGAGACTGTTAAAAAATATGGCTTGAATGATGAACGCGCAGTTTAGAGGTGCTGTATACCGCAAGTTTTTATGTATCTCGCAAACTAGGCCAGATGAATAAAAGATGGAGCTGAAGATTTGTGGCTTTCTCTACTGGTGGAGCATAAAAGTTTAATTGACAATTTAACATTAAATAATGCGCCGGACAAGAGTGTAGTATAAAAAAAAGTACTTCATCAGGTTTGGCACATATAAAGTTTGGCTGCTGCTGATGTCGGACTGAAGAACGCTCTTATTTGAAATTGAAATAGCGTGGTGTGTCAGCATGACCACAGACAAGCTCCTTTTATGGTCTTTCTAAAAAAGAATCTTGATATGGAGAAGTAATCTCTGTGCTTCTCTCTTTAAACTTCAATGAATACTTGTCTGAGGTTATTTTTTTATTTATTTATTTTTGCTAGAATAATTTTGTCTGTATGAACAGGTTGTATTCTCTGAATTTTATTGTAGTTTCCACAAGGAGAAGGGACCCAAACCGATCACATGCTGTTTTCAGTGTCTCTCACAGATAGCTTACAGTGCTTTTCCATGAGCTCAGCAGCTTTTGAGTCTTCTGTCGGGCAAAAGTTGTGGTTAGTACCTGGTACTTTTTCTGGTGTCGCCTACATTGAAGTGGCAGTTGAGCAGAGGTTGTACCAAAAGGTGATGTGAAAACACTGCAGACTAATGATTGGTCAGAGAGAATACTCACTATCACCAAGTCATCATTTTCCAAGACAGGGTGGAAAAAAAAAAACCCTGCCATTTTAAAAATGTTTTTCTCTTGTCTTTTTGTCATTAGCTGTAATGGAACTGGCATGTTATCTGCTACGAGCATACTGACTCTGACCAAAAGTAGTGAGCAGAACGTGGTTATCTCTCAGTTCATTTCTGATTACCAAAACGCATCTGGATGCAGTTGGATAGACCTGCAACCAATCAGAGCAACGGCCAACGTGTCTTATCAGTTAAGTGCGGTTGTTTGTTCTTTGTTTTATGGAAAATACTAGAGCTGTGTCAGACTGAGAATGCTGTCTGTTCAATACTAAGATTAGCTCCTTTTATTTTATTTTTCTCTTATCAGCCAGTCATAAAATTCATCGTCATGATTTCCAGTGATGATTCTGACCACATTAAATGCAAGTGAATCATGGGGAACATGTATTTGTGCATTTAAAAATCATAGCTGTATATGATAAATAAAGCGCCCTGACCAGTTAACTAAGAATTGTCTCAATTAAGATCTGCAGCAAACAGAGCATATGTGGTCTGAAGTAAACATGAATAAAAAAGTGAGAGGGTCTGATCTGAACATTAAGGTCAAAAGTTACATATGTGTTCTTCATGAATACATCTGGGGCTTATACAGATTATATTATTATAACTCAGATATGGGAAAAAAACTGGGGCAGTGCAGCATGTTATATGCATTATTGCTACGTTCAGGAGTTCTTCCTAAGGTAGGACTATAGGGCTTTCCTACACGGACAAAAGCCAATGCCCGATTTGAAGAATTGCAGGTGGCAACCTATCATCGTATCGGCTTACACCAGACCCGCCCCATAGCAGATGAACAGTTGTGATTGGTCCGGTGTGTTGAAATCAGTTTGAATGGGAGCAGTGCCAGACTGATCTGCCAGAGCTCTCATCTGGTTCCCAGTCTAGAACATAGTATGTGACAAACCTGGAAATCATGCCAAAGATACTCACATGACTATCCAAATTTTACAGTGTGCCACTTCAGCTATCTGCCTGATACTGCAGCCCATAGTGCATTATCATCATCATCGTCATGTACTACTAAAGGAAGTAGCATGTAGTTTTCTATGCAGTATACAGTATGCTTTTTTTTGTCTTTCTGCCTTCAGCCTCTTCTGAAACAAAATGAGTCTGCTTGCTGTGACCAACAGCCACGTACCAAAAATCAAGAAGAGCATCACGTTGATATCCTCCATTGTTCCTGTGTGTATCTTGTTGAAGATGACATCATGTGAACAACAAACGTACCTGGTGGAAAAACACCAATACTGTGCATCTTATTCTGTCATTGCTTATAGGGACCGCGCAAAAAACATGATAGCTTAACACTCTATCAAAACATGTGTTTCTTCTGCAGTGTGTTTATCTGCATCCACATGCATTCGTGTGCATGTCACATTTTCCAGTGTACGTGTGAATGGAGCTCTCCTCCCTATAAACCATCATTAAGCCTCTCCCTCTGTTTCACTGAGGCTTGTCCAACAGGGGTGCTGTGATTAATGACCACTCAGGATCTAATGAAAGCATGTAAAAGCAAAGGAAGTGTTTCAACATGGCACAGCACAAGCCAGGAGCCAGGACTGGGACTAAAAAAAAAAAAATATATATATAATAAAATGGACACACCACCCTCCCTGGGCCCATATTTCACCAATGTTTGACCTGCAGTTACTCATTAGCCCTTTTGAACTTGCTTTTGTCAGGTTGTTTGTTGTCCTTGGAGTCTATTATGCCAACATCATCATCTCCAAAGCAAGACAAACACTTCTTGCGTTGCTATGTTCAGCGGAGGTAAACAACCAGCCTGACAGGAACTGAGCACTGCTATTAGGGTTGTTGCACAAGGCATATTTGTCATACTATTCTTTATTATTACCTTGACTGTTTGCAGTTTAATAGAAGTTAATTATGGGTAAACTTGTCATCAAAGATTGACGAATGTCTATATTGCATTGAAATGGAATAGATTAACCCATATAATGCAAAGAAATGATAAAATAAGCAAACTTTTTCTATTTTTCCTCTCTTTAGGTGTGTTATATACTTTGGTGTCAGAGTGCAGGTGTACATGTAGAGCAGGCCTGGTCAACCCGCGGCCAACAGCTCTTGCGTTCATGTCAAATTTCGTGTTCTTGATATGAACCTGATCCTTCAGGGTAAGTTAAAAATTCTGCCTGACCTGGTTCAAAGTGTGTTTGCATTCGCCAACAAACTGAAGCTGTTCGAGACGCATATTCAAAAGGGAGATTTAACGCATTTTCCCACTCTGCTAAAAGCCAGCGGGCAAGTCACCAGCGCTGAACTGAATAAGCAAACAGCCAGACATGCAACAATGGTTGAAAACCTGCACGAAAGCTTTGAGACCCGGTTCCGTGATCTACAACTGAAAAGGCCACAGATTACGTTCCACTTCGGCCCCTTTTAATGCGGAGACGGACCGTTTGAAAGCCCTGCTAGTCACAGATGAGGCTGCGGCTGAGTTGGAGATGAGATGATGGATCTTTGTGAAGATGACCAGCTGAAACCTGCTTTAAGGGAAGGGACCATTGAGTTCTGGAAAAGTGTGCCAATGGAAAAATCCCCCTGTGCTTAAGATACTGTCAATGTTTGGGTCGACATACGTCTGCGAGTCTTTTCTGCTCAAACAAGCGAAATCAAAGCATTGATCGGTTCTGACAGACACATGTGAAAGAACTGCTTCGAGTGGCAACAACTGACTATAAGCCAGATTTGAAAAGGATTGTTCAAGGCAAGGAATGCCAGAAGTCACACTAAGCAACATGCATGGTAAGAGAAAAACATCTATTGTAAATGATTCGATTTTTTGTTTGTAGACTTGGTCGAACTGAGAGTTTTTGCGTTTGTGAGACATTGCACACAATTTGGTCTTAGTACTGTAGGACTCAATTTTTTGTCATTATCATGTTGATGTGTGACATTTACAGGAAATGTGGCTGAGCAGAGGTCTGTGTATGTGTGAGAGAGTGAGAGGAAGGTATGGGGGTAGTTCATGTGTGCCCATGTGTGTGATGAGGCTCTTTGCAGTAACAGTAAAAAAATGGAGCTCTTCGTCTCTGACTGGTTGGCCACCCCTGATGTAGAGTATGTATGTGTTTTAGTGGTGAAACAATCAATGGATTAGTGTTGATTTGCTGATTTGCAAAAAAAAAAATGTTTTTTGTCAAATTCACTAAACTTTTCATCACAGTCCAGTAGCTGTCTATTCGGAAAAATCTGGTGTCTGTACATAGCTGTGGCTCTGTTAACATCCTCCCCTTCTGCTATCTGCTGGTTACTGTTTTCAGAGTCCCTCTAACTACATGAATCAACAGCAACCAAGCTAGCAACTACACTCTGAAAATGTCAAGTTGCTTGGTCATTTTAGGCAATTTCTTTTGCCGACACATGTTAATGCCATGGCTCACCTCACGTGCAAATGTTTCGTCAAATGTTCCCTTGACACTCATTGCGAAAGCCATGATTGCATCCTTGGATTAGTGCTGCCTGAGACAAAGAAATACAGACAAGCCAGAGACTTCCTTCATCACTTGAATATATTTACTCGGGTTCAGGCTATTGTTATGAGCATTTTGAATTGCTGAACTCAACAACAACTAAAAATCAGTGATGGAAACGATCTCTGGTTGTAGTCCTTGTGTGTCTGTGTGATTATATTTGTACATTCGGTTGTACAGTACCAGTGTTTTCAGAGCCACGTAGCCACCGCAGTGCATGTCTGGCTCTTACTGGTTACATGCGGCAGGCCATTAGTGGGGCACTCAGACTGTATAAACAGCCATCAGAAGCATGCTGTGGACTGGGTCCTCTGCAGCTGCACTCATCACTATATCACGCCAAGAATGGCCAGTATAGCTAGCAGGCAGTATAAAAACTGACGCTACTTTCTGCCTGGCCCTGGTCTGGCATGGTGAAGGTCTCTGATGACACACCCCTGCTGAATGATGGATAGAACTTTAGCTAACATGAAATCTAGATTGGCAATATGACAACATGGAAATGTAGCTTCTGCAGCATCCAGTGTATGTGCTACGATGAAATTCTCATTTTTCTTGTAAATCTGATCTTCAACATGCAGAACCACAAGGTGACTTTGTTGGTCTGCACCTTAACATCAAAGTTGCTTCAAAGCCGCTGGATGCATTTGCCGTAAAATGTCACAGATCAAGGAATGGAGAGCAAAGACAGGTGGGGTCTTTGTGGTTTCCAGAGCAGTTGAGTTATTATAGTGCAGAGACAACCAGACACATGCATATTTTAGATGAGGCCAGTATCAAAGATGAGGGGGGGAAGCCAGTAATCGGGACAGATTGTGTGCTTTGGCTGAGGTACTGGGTTGCTGCTGGGTAGGGAGAGGGGGAGCATATGGGCTGAATTCTGAGGGGTCTTGGCCCACCTTAATATGGTGGGCACGCAAAGATGGCCCCCCGAAGACATGCAGGCAATGCCAGGAATCTTAAGCCACATAGTCGTGCCAGCAGCTTGCTATTGAAATCCTCCCTGCTGCCTTGGCTACAACATAGCATCTTCTCCCCACACATCCACTTTCCTCCAATCGTCTTTCTACCCCTTCATTTTGTCTGTGTGCATCTTCAAAGTGGACCCCTCCGGTGATTAATCCATTTGAATAAGTATCTCTTTCCAGTGGACAAGATGAGCTAAGTGGCCACAGGGGCACAAGATGTGAGTGGAAAACCAAACAAACTGTCATTGGCTGAAATCATATATGGCACAGCGTAAAGCAGAGAGACTGGCACTGCCTCTCGTATCCACATGCAGAAAAACACCCATGCACATGAAAGAAATAACTCTTGTGTCCCATCTTAATATCTTTAATTTGAAGCTGTGGCTTGTGCCTGTTGACATCAACCAACCAAAGACTGCACAATTTGTGTTTTCCTCTCGAGACTCTTGGCTTGTCTCATAGGGGTCCAGACGTCAGGACCCATGGTGGGCTGGGGTGACTTTGATCAGACAGAACCTCAATGTGTGTGTGTTTATATGTGCTTTATTTACTCTATGTGCATATAGTGAAATACATTTGCGGAATGATGTGCTCACTCAGCAGAACTAGAATAAAGTCGGTCTGTCCAGCCGGTGACTCATCTAATACCCATATGCCAATAGCCACAGCAAACATGTTTCGTCATGCGTGTGCAAAATAATAGAAAGCAGTCTGTAACATATAATAACATCACAGGGCGTAACATTAATGGTCCTTTTATGTAATGAGGTTTCTAACCTCACAGACAAGATGCAGCACATCGTTGCTTTCGCTGTCCCTGCATAAATTAAGACTTCATGGAAATTCTTCGGAGACAGAAAGTCCGTGTCATGGAAATAAAGAAAAAAACTTTCACATGATATATCTTTGGGACAAAACTGCTGTGACAAAAGTCAAAGATAATCTCCTAAGAGACATAGTACACCGGGGAATGTTTTTGGGGCACTTAAAATCTTGTCCTCTTGTCTCCTCACAAGCACCATTCAACAGTACTTTTAAAATACTGACAGAACAATACAGTGAGGCATATTGCTTATTAAATAAACACTAATATTGGATTGGGTCTCCATATTGGCCAATACCCAAAGCCTGGGAATATATAATTCCTATATGACTTACAGAAAATCAGCACCATTTTCTGCAAAACAGCTTATATAACTAACGCATTTCTCCTAAGAGCCTTTTCAAATTATTCAAGATTATCATTAGCATCGATGTTCATTTAAAAAGAACACAAAGAAAATAGAAATATGTGGCACCAGCAGTCTGTGTGTATTTCTCTTGCATGACTTTGCAGAAGAAGTGCTGATGACACGTGTCTGGCTACACAAATATGATACTGATAAAACAAAGCAGACGCCTGAGAGGTCTGACACCATATTAGATATTTCCACTGTACTCTTATGTAAGTCTTTTCAAAGATTGTTTTAAAAGGAACACCCAAGAATTTTCAGGCGGGCTTCATAGCCCAGAGGAGCCGTGGGGTTTTGGCTGCTGTTTTTCTCTACTCAAATCACTTACTGTGCCCAAATAGTGGTGTCTGGGCAGAACCGAGCTGGTTCCCATTTAGAGACAGTGGCTGGCTCCGGCCTGTAATTCGCAGAAGGGGAAACAAATTGCTCCCTGGTCTCTGTCTCTCCTCGAGGCCAGTTTATTTCATGCTACTTTGGCTCTGCCATTCTTTTCCTTGCGTGTGTCATCTTTCCAACTATTTCAAACACTTTTGAGGGCCGTTACAACGGGCCTTTCAGGAGGGGTGAAGGGTGGAGCCGGCGGCTTGGTTGGCTCCCTGGTTGGTAGAAAACATGTGCCCCAAAACATACACACCACACCCACAGTTAAAGTACTGCGTGTACCTCTGCAATAGCAGCTCGGTCACAACACTCATCAGGAGATTCGTCTTCATTTTAACTTATCAGTAGCTATTACATCACTTTCAGCTTGCTAGCTAGTCTTTGTGTAAAATGAGAGAAAAACAGCACAGAAACGGCACGATACATAAAAGAGAGAAATGAGAAAAAAACACCGGTGTCTCTTCATCCGTCTTTCACTCTTATGCGCTTTCTGCTCTCTTACTGGTCCTGGTCCAGTGAGTGCCCTAGTGGCCTCTATTTCTGCAGTAGACCATTCAGCAACTTGTTTTATGACATAAATATAGGCTTAAACTTTACATTAAACTTCACATAAGAAAGACTTTTGCTCCAAAGTCTCTCTCTTTGCCTACTCGAACAGCCTTTGAGACTAAAGAACAGAGTTTCTACAGTCTTTCACAGATCTTGTCGAGTCATGTGGACACTGTTGACACTTTTCAACTTCCACTCTGAAGATGATATGGTATGTGTTTAATCCATAGACACATACCATATAGATAGATCAGCGTATATCTATACATTTTCACCTTGTTTTTAATGCATTCGAGTGGGATTTTTTTTTTTTTTTCTTTATTTTGCATCATAGTACGCCTTCCTAACATCAAGATTTCAACCCACATGGATGGGACAATAACACACAGAAAAGCCAACCTTAGTGTATGGAGCAGAGTGTATCGTGCATTACAGCTGTGGCGACATAAAAGACATGATAAGACAAACAGGCAAGAGACAAGAGACTTGACTGTGGAGAAAAGGTACCGTGTTGAGACTGGAAGAACTAGTACCGACATGGACGATGTGAGGTTCAGTTCAGCTTCTCTACAACAGAAACCCGCCGGTAGAAATGTCATTTATTTTTTCAAACTAGTGTCAGTACTGCGACTAGAGTAAAGAATGTGTGTACTTTTACCACCTCTGCATATGTGTAATTGACGGCTCAATTCAAACCAGAAAAAAAATATTTCTTTCGCTATTGACCACCAATACATTATGGTTTTTATTATGGTCTTATCATCCATAAGCGGTCCACCGGACAGGGCAGAACTTTGCCTCTCTTTTTGTGTGTTTTAATGAGATGCAAAAGGCTTTCCAAATAGTTACTTAAATAATTGCAACCATCCTTTCTGTTTCAAGCACTTGTTTGCATTGGATTCTGTTTAATGCTTTGATTTTGATTACATCTGCCAAGGAGGTTATGTTTTTAGTGCACTTTTTTTTTTGTCTGTCTGTCAGCAGTATTATGCAGAAACTACGAGGCCAGTGTTCACGAAACTTGGCGGAAGGGGAGGGCGCAGGCCAGTGAAGAATCCGTTACATTTTGGGGAGGATCCAGAAAAACGGGGAGATGTTTCTTTTCACTTTTTCTAAAATGGTGAAGGTATATGTTCGGGTGAGGTTCTAATTTTAGTTTTGCATTACCTTAGTTAAAAAACTCTTTATCTTTGTGATAACATCCCATTGACTTAATGCATTCCGTACTCCGTTACTTTAACCTAAACCTTGCCGTAACCCTAAACCTAAAACCAATTCTTCACCCTCAAAGTGTTGTGAAGATCTGCTAAAATGTTCTCACGACGGCCCAATATAGCTGAATACTAAAATGTGTCCTCACAACTATACAAAGACACACAGGCCATGTCATTAGGCCTGTCTGCTCCGTGTGCTCTAAACACATTACTAAAAGCACTTATCCACACACTCCTGTTTCGTGTTCACGCACGTGTTCTACATGTTCTACATCTGGTTAGTGTTTGTTTAGATGCAGCTGGCTGTCTACCTCCAACCCCCGTCTCACTCTCTGTCTCTCTCTCCTTTTTCTCTGAGAGTACAGAGAGTGATTTCTATGAGTTTCTACATCCTGTTTGCCTGAGGGAGTGTAGAGCCCCTGGCTGATTAGAGGAAGCCCCATATCAGATTGCTCCCAACCCCCCTCTTTGTGTGCTGCTGCCCAGGTTTAATACCTTTCTACCACAGCCTTCTCATCGCTGATCGGTGCTGTAAATCTGGCCCCTGTCTACAAGGCTCACCACGTTAAGGGGAGCAGGAGCTTTCAAACTGGGCTCCGAAAGCAAAAAAAACACCAAAAGCACATTATATCATGAGAATAATTTATTTTTTTTACAGTGACTTGTTTGATTTATTGGACTAACCTGAAGTCCGTGTTAACAGTTAAAGCTATGCATTTGTACACACACATAAACATAATAACACTCGGCACACATGCAAAAGATATATGGGTTTGTACCCACGCATACCTGTGCATATGCACCGTCAAGCATAAATCCGCTGAACTCATTTCCCCTGATACACTCATGAGGTCCAGCTTTGCGTGACTGTTATGATGAAACCTCACATGACTTGAGCCATACCTAACTGATATACAGCAAATATAAGTCTAGAATACATTAGCTCTTCAACCATACCTGGTTTTTTTTTTTAAGTGTTCTTTCATTTACACCCTTTTCAATGTATTCTCCCCCAAAAACAGCCAGAGCCAATATTCAGTCGATGGCAGGTGAATAATACGAAGGTTAAGAATGGTCCCAGGGTGAAATATATTTTCAACAGGAGTGTTTTAAAAATGTTATTTAATATCTCCTGCTGAGCCCTATGTCCACTGCTTTTTTAAAATATCTGGAAACTAATATCGGAGTTTTCATTGGTGCAGTGCTAGAGATTTTACCTTTAAACACTGGTCTACTTTTACTCAAATACTACACTTAAATAAAAACGCGGGGTATTTTATGTGAGTATTTCCATTTCAAGCAATTCTATACGACTGTACTACATGTCAACGGCTAATATTCTACTTTTTAACGACCACATTTGCCTGACGGCTTTATGTCCAAATGTGTTGATTTTCAATGTTTGTGATAAACAGAAGGTTCCTTTACTGAGGAAATGTTCCTACGTCTTTAGTAAATTAGTAAAAACCCTCTTGGATTAACTGAAAAATGCATCGGTCTGTTTTACTGAGCTCATGAGAAGTTGACTTTTTACAGATATGTGGTTCTCACAGGACATGATGAGATTAAACTACACAGCAGTTTAATCTCAGTTGAATGTAATTAAAATGAGCTCAACCTAAAATGCAAAATACGCATTAATTCAGCAGTAATATGAATCAAAAAATTCTTATATAAAATTAAAAGACTGGCAGGGACCATTTTACTGCGCAGTGACTACATTTACTTTGCATACTTTAACACTTACACGCTTTTAATGAAGGTTTAAAAAGCATAAATTTTAGTTAAAGTACGAGTGCTTTCACTTAATTAAAGGATATGAATACTCCTTCCTGCACTATCTTTAAAAGACGCCAGGGTTATGTATGTTATCCATAGGGTTCAAGATTAGTAACCATCATTTTCGGGGACTGTGTACAAAAAAGTGGATGTTGAAGTTCACATCGGGACGTGAAGGATTTGCATGACTTTTCTATTCTCAAGTAAGAGCTGGCTAATCTGCTTGTCATAATACGCAATTTAATGGTGCTAAGAGTTCTTTTTAAAAGTTGAAATTATGTGTTTAGTGGTCTGTAGTGACAGATCAGATTTTAGCATCCCTGATTAAATCTACTTAATGTGGTTTTCTCTCTCTGTATTTGAGCGCTCAGAACATGGTGCTGAGAATCCACATGAAGGGCATAGCCCACATTGCATGTTAAAAGCAACAAGTAAGACACAACCTTCACATCAAGCAGCTTCCTTTCATTCTGAAGATGTAAGTGAAAATTAAATCACTTTATTTAAACCTTCAACGGCCTTTCAAGTTTACTGGGAAGGCAAGGACGGCACACTCTGCATCAAGCGTCATAATAGTCTAGCGGCTCGTCTCCATCTTTTCCTTTTACACAGACTTCCTTCATCACGCAGAGTTCAAACTGAC
The DNA here is from genome assembly GCA_037367275.1 of Coranthus polyacanthus. NCBI lineage: Eukaryota > Metazoa > Chordata > Actinopteri > Kurtiformes > Apogonidae > Coranthus > Coranthus polyacanthus. Next base: position 13,438,928 of record JAPQRN010000012.1, read on the forward strand.
AAATCTGACCTAGATTATGAGAGGCCCATCTACCTAATTAATCTTTCAAAAAGCTTAAGGGTGGGAAATAAATAGGTCTACATGTTGCTGCAAATTCACTTTTTGTCCAGTCTCCCACCTGCCATTGCAACATCTGTCTGTCAGCGGTTGCCAAGAGGCCTCCAGCTTCCCTCCTTCATGCAATTAAACAATTACTACAATTTATATATATATACACACGCTCATTTGGAGATTTTGGACAGTGTTTTCTTCATCCCGCGAACCTCAACCCATTTTGTTTTTCTCCTCAGGCAATCAACCAGAGTCAAGATTTTGTTTTACTATGTGGGCTGTCACAGCCAAAGTGTGGCCAAAACTACATGTTACAATTGAACTGATTTGGTCCATTTACACTTTAATAAATGGGCGCATGCTGAGCCAAAGCGGGTGTCAGCACAGAGCGCAGAGGAGCACGCAGGCGTGGAGCATGTGATTGGAATATATGGCTCAGGCGTTGTGGCGGATGCAAGAGGTCTCATCAAGCCTGTGTAAATGTTTACCCTGCACACAGTTTCCATTTCAGCTAGCGGCCCAGCATCACCTTACCACTTAGTGGTTCGTAGGTTTCATTTCTGTCAACGCTACTGTCTCGCAGCTGGTGCAGACGAGAGGTACGGAAGCAAACGCCGGTTTGTTGCCAAAGTTTCTTATGACATCGGCTTTGCGTAAGCAGGTCCCAAGCAGATATTTACCTTTCCTCACTACATTACCTCACTTATGAATTAATGACCGGCTGTGTCATCGTGTGTCTGAGTCATTAATGCAGAAAAGTAAATTGTCCACATCATAGAATCTGCTTCTTTTCTGCTGCCAAAGCTAGTGTCTGATTGAAAAATGCACTTGAGAAGAGATGCTTACTGCCTTAATCTTTTACATCCAGAAACTGTGAATCACTGCAACTTACCAACATCTGCTCCAATTAAGTTGGAAACATAGCGTGTTTTGGGTTTTTTTTTTTTGGATAGCTCTCCAATTAAACAGATATTACTGCAATAACAGTAATAACTTTCAGGGCCAAATGGGCAGCTGGGTAACAGCTTCTCTCAACCTATGCTCTTATTTAATGGTTTACCAAAACATCCAGTCTTAAACAGAAGATCCCACACACTGCTCTTATTCCGCATCACAAGTTATTGATCATACTAACATTTTGGTCCCTCTGGGCCTTCATCAAGAGCATATACAGTAGTGTGCAGAATCTCCTGTTTAACATTGAACTAAACTTTCCAACGCATCTGCATCACAGAGAATTAGATGTATTCAAGGCAAGACAAAAAATTCAAAAAGACAGACGGCATATTCTTACATACTGAGGCTTTCCACATCCTGTTTAATTCATGATCTTCTGTTTGTATATCTCCTTCAAAACTGTGGTGAAAGAGAAATTTGGGCTGGTGATGCCCTGACCACTTCAAAGGTCACTGTTGAAAAGTGTAAACTTTTCATTCTGCAGCACATCATCTATATTTTTTGTCTCTTTTTTTTTTTGTCTGTAAAAGTTGCTTTTCTTAATGTACGTTCTTGCATTTCCACTTTAACTCTTTTTGCACATCCTTTCTGAACTAAACATATGGATTTGAAAAGACAGTGTCATAGATCAGAAAGCCCAAAGTGGACTCACAATCCATATAAATCAAGAAGATTCAAGGCTCAAAGAGACTACAGCTGCAATCTGTGATCCTTTAGCCACAGCTAAAGGCTTTGACTCAAATGATTCATCACATGATGATTAGTTGTGGCCAGGCTGGTATCCTTTCTCTTCTAACCCTAGCCATGTTGGAGGCTATTTTGGAGATGAACGGGCACTTGCCGCTTAACCGAGCCTCAGATGTGGAGAAGAGATAAGTGTTATGTCTCTTAACAATTTGACAAACCTGCAAACCATATGAGCTGCACTGCAGATTCGGTTTCACTGGTGTGTGTGCGCGCTTGTGCCGGTGTGCGACTGTTTATTTGTGTGTATGTGAGAGCCAGAAGGAGGTGGTATTGGTGTTGGTAGATGGTTTGGGGGTTCTGGCTCAGGAAGGAGAAAGAAGACGGCGAAGGAGCATGTGGAACAGAAAGAAATGAAATTTGAATCTCGGTATGTGGATTATGGCTTGCAGTGAACACTTGAGGTGATCTGTTATTATTCCGTTCTGTGTTGTGTTTGGCGTGACTTTATACTATAGCATTCTACTTGGTCACGTGTTTATTCCCAGCGCTGGAGCACTCCAGCAGAGCAATAAGCGCATCCCAGACTGGAATGCGTGTAAACATTCAGTGATGGGCTTCTCTGTCCTTGGGGCAGACAGAGAGACACCCTTCTGCTTGTGTGGGCTCCCTTTGTGTTTTGGGTCCTCTCTGTTGGTGGCAATGTTTTAACAGCCTTCTTCCTTTAAACTATTATCCAGCAGCAGAAATATTGTAGACTGCTCCTGTGAAGTCCTATGTTTAATTAATGCTGTTTTGCAAGTTATTTATACATCATAAATGGCTAGGGGGGGATCATATTAGAGGCGTGTTGTTTATTAAATGTCTGGCTTTTTAACGACATGCTGTTTTATGCAAGGTCTTTGCTGCTGTGAAGGTGGAAAAAAAATGTTGTCTAGAAGGGTACGGGGTCCAAAGCACAGTATGGGTCTATGATAAAAAGGTTGCGGTTTTACTTGGACGAGTTTAGAGCAAGGAGGTGCTCATGCAGAGCTGACATGTACTGACGAGACCACCAGAGGTAGCGGTCTAAGAGAGCAGGAGGTATATGGAAATATGTCCCATCCGCAGGAAAGGAGAGATGGAAAAAGCAAAGAAGTCGATGAGTAATGAATTAGAACATCATATCGATATCCTGGAACTTGGCCTAACACAACAGAAAAGAAATGAGAGCAAGGAGAAGTGGACAAAGGAGAGACTGAGGTGGAAGACGGGTCAAGGGGGGACAAAAGAAAGAGAGAATACAATGAACGGTAAACTTGGAGGAGAAGTGAATGATGATGATGATGATGATGATGGGGGTGGGGCTTCTTTGTAATAACATGCAATCAGACATATGTTACAGCAGTAACAGGAGCTGCAGCTGTCCTGTGCTTCAGTGACTTGTGATGAGAATTAAGCCTGTGCTCTCCTGCTACACTACCTGACTTTCCCCTTTTTACTACAATATCTCACTGTTTCTTCCCTTCTCACTTGTTTCTTTTCTTTTTTTTTTATCATTTTCCCTACTTCCTCTTTTCATCCCTTTTATTTCCAGCTGCCTGTTAATCTATTCGGTTTTTGCTCCCGTACCTACCCTTAAGGCTTCTTGTTTCATACGTACTTCTTCTAGAAATGGATGCCTGTCCCTTTACCCTCTCCTGCTCCTCCCCTCATCTCCCCTTTCCCCAACATTCTTATGTATTCAAGCCAACAGATCAAACAAAATCCCATCATAAATACCAGCCTACTTCATCTAATCAGGCAAATTGCAGCAGAATGCAGTGACTGAGGGGAAGATTTCTTTGCTGGGAAACATTACTTAATATCATCAAATCAGCCAATGGGAGGACATTGCTGTCTCATTATTAAAAAAAGAATCTGTCTTTTTTTCTGGACACCTAAGCTTGTGTCTTTCAGTCAAGTTTAAAGACACTGGACTGACTTTATGCGTGTGGTTGAGAGTATTATTAATTTTAAAAACTATTATAGACATGTATCCTACACCTGTACTTAAGTTAAAAGCTATATAAGCTAATATTAGCATTGGCTCAGTATCGTATTGGTCTGTCGGCTAGCCTGTTGATTCGTCATCTACTACTAGTTAGTGTGTTCATGCATATTTATACATTAGTTATCAAACACAGCTGTATGAAATAACATGTAGAGTCAATTAGCAATGTGGATAATGTTTTCATTAAGGCCTTTTGCACACTAAGTGTCCATATTGCAATTGGTGTATATCCATAAGTCCATAAGTGAGTTATGGCCAAAATATGTGTTTTGTGAAGTCACAGTGACCTTGAAAATGTAAAAAAAAATCCCTAACTTAGATATTGCATTCACAAGAGTGAAGTTCATTTCTGACCTTTTGGAAATAAAAGGTCAAATATGAGGAAAAAGAAAATTTTCTTCATATTTGGTGTAATTATGAATTATTGACCATTGGCCACCAAATTCTGATTAATCCAAGTGAACTTTATACCAAATGTGAAGAAATTCAAGATATTGTGGTCTCAGTGACCTTGACCTTTGGCCACCAATATTTCCTCAGGTCATCCTTAAGTCAAAGTGAATGTACCAATGTACCTTCATGTATAATGGCAACATTTTATTCTGGCCACTGGGTTGGCTTCTTCATGTTTCCATGGTCCTGAACTATCAATATTATATTAGTGTAAGTCCAGTATTTGATAAACCATATGTGGCACCTTATCTTTGCCAAAGTGAGTATATGAGAGGGGAGCTAGAAGCTTAAATCACCTGCCACTCGAGAAGGCAATCTCTCTCTCCTTCCTCTACAATTGTGGCTTTCACCTCCCCTTCCATTATCTCTGAGCCAAAATGAAATTTTAGCAAACCGTTCTGAATCAAAAGGAGGAAATAAAATCTATTCTAGAAGCAACGGTAGTGTCTGCAGTCTCTCTACTTAATGGCTCTTTACAAAACAGGACTGTCTTAATGAATATAAGGTCCTGGGCTTTTTCTTTGATTAGTTTTCTTGTTTGCCTCCATTCTTTGGTTATGAAATCTCTTGTTATGGACATAGTGTTTCAACAATGACAATGTTAGTATAGGTCAGCGCAGTCTTGGTGGTTGGGCAGGACTTGGCCAAGGACACACAGCAGCAGGACTTCATCAGAGGGGCTGATGTCCTCCAGTTCATAACCTTGGCTCATTTCCGCTGCTGATTCCCACTAACTGAATTGGCGCAGAAGCAGGGCTTTTCTGTGATGTGATCTATGTCCTCAAGAAGGAGCAGCAACAATATTACCATCAAACAATAGCAATGAAACTATTCTAATACTGTACAGATATTTTTTTATCTTTAAACTGAGGCTGTTTGTTCTTACCATGTATGATATCATGTAAAAACTCACCCTGCAAAACCTTTTAGTATTTCATTTCTGCTCTAAAGATTGAAAACAGATTATCAGTTAAATAACCGTCATGTAAAACAATCCTGGTGAATATTTTTCACGAAAGGAATGTCTTTGTTTACTTTTGACAGACACTTGGCAAGAGATTTCAGTATAATCCTAATTCTCCTGAACCAAGATTTTAATTCAGTGGAAAATCATTTAATTACTTTGGCTTTCCTGCAGATCTGCCATTAAGAGTAGAGTCTTGTCTTTCTTCAGTAAACCAAGGGTGAAGAGTTTGTGTTATTATTACCCTGTGCTGGCAATCAATCTGTGGATCTCAGACTCTTCAAATGAGATCGCGTTGGTCAAGGTCTCGGCCATACAGACAATTAGGAAGGAACGCCATGGGAGAGAGAGCACGAGGCAGCTGTAAATCTTGAGCACAGCCAAGTTTATGACAGTGGAGGATAATGCATGTCTAGAATGAGCGTGAGGGGATTAATTTGGCCATTTCTTGTAACTCTGTGGGCTTAGACCAGGCAACCCTTCCTCACCCCAACTCCCACTGCATGGCCTTGGAATTCATTGGTCCTGATTGTTGCTGGGTTGGAGGCTCTATTAATGCATGAGACATTATTTGGAGTTCGGCCTCAC
>JAPQRN010000012.1:13454632-13464638 GCA_037367275.1 Coranthus polyacanthus
CGCTTTACGGTAAGAGGTGCGTGTGCTCTTAAGTGAAGTTTCCGTTGGAGTCTGTTTTAGCCAAGTCCATTTCTAAGCTAACGACTGTGTCCATTGCCAGTATATCCATGATAACAGCCACAATACCCTGATTTCCATGTAGAGGACTCGGGCCGAGATCAAAAATCGCTCCGCTCACTCCCAAGGTCTTCGTTGCTTCTCTTCTGCACTTTTTACGGTTGCAACAGTGTGCAGCACTAGCGAACATTAGCTTAGAAATGTCAGTCAGCATCAAAACACAACCAGCCCCCAAGCGACACAGATTAAACAGACTCAACTCAAGTACACAAACTCGCACAAATCTACTGCATCGAAACTTTCAAGTCTCCTTTTACATCCGAATATTTCATCATATCTTTTTTTTTTTTTTTTTTGTCTTTTCTTTGTCTCTCTCTTACCCGGATTCCTTGTTTATATTTCACTCCCCTATCCTCTCTTCCTTTTCATGTCTCTCCACCTCTGCTTTCTCTCTTCTCTTGTACCTGCCATGCATGTCATGGGTCTTGAAGGGATGAGAGGAGAAGAAGAAAGGGTCCGCAGACTAATACTTTGAAACGCAGGAGGAGTGGAGGGGAGAGAAAGGGCAGGCAACCTATAACTCTCTGAACATCTCAAACTCCTGGCTGGGCTTTTCAGCGCTGCTCTCCTCATATCCCCACCAATCTCTGACAATCCCATCAGCCTGACGGGGCTTCTGAACTGCAAAAGCACACATATTCTTCTCTTCTTCTTACGATTGCAATAAGCCTGTCTCCAGGTGTTCCTCGCTTTAAGGTGGGATATGATTGCGGGTATGTCACCGTGAATGTTTGTGCTTTTAATCTGTGTTAAAGTGAGTTAAATCAGTTCAATAGCATCTTGGGTGCGTGTTGGGCTTACAGGGTTAGGGGAGAATGGGTTAACAGAGGCCACTTTTAACATTTGAGGATTTTACTGCAAAAAAAGTGTATTTGTTTCAAATAATAGTCTAATAGTCAATATATACCTTATCTTACCCATCTAAAAAAGTTAATCCAATAGCACAACTTGCCCTGACGTAGGTGTAAAATGAGCCATTCCCAATGCCATCCTTTCTCGGTAACTCAAATGCAAGTTCTCTGCATTTTAAGGTAATTAAACAAAATTTGTCTTTATTTAACTATATACCTCTTCATTCTATCTACCTTGTGCCTATCATCTATCGTGTCCTTATCCAGACTTCCCCTCTGACACTCGCCTTATTGCTCTCATTAGATTACCCAAGGAAACTGACCCCCCCCCCCTTCTTTTCTACTGCCTTACCACATTGATCGAATCTGTAGAATATTAGAAAACAACAGATACACAGGTTACACTGCACATACAGTTCTGCAGCCTATTTAAACTTCCAGGTGTAAATTGAGATACTGGCTCAACTTGCTCCAACATCAATGGCATGTTTTAACCACAACCTCCATTATAACTGTTTCACACAGTGCCTCACATCAACAACTAAGTTCATGACCTTATTTTACACAGATTTAAAATAACATAAAGGTCCTTTGTCCCCCTGCAATCAGACTATTCAACACCTTAGTTCATGGCAGATAGACTGAGCACTTGAACTGGACGACTGTTTTGACCTGACCATGTATGTTTCTATTGTACTATGACTATTTTGTAAATAATTAACTAATTACTTGCATTATTTTTATTTTGTTCTATATTAGTTTGAGCTAACGGACAATTGAATTTCCCTGAGGGGATCAGTAAAGTTTATCTCATCTCATTTTCATCATCCCATGTAATTAAAAAACCTATTATATTCAATTAAACATATTAATTAAAATACAAGACTGATTAGTAACATGACGAATTCACTTGGCATGACAAAAATATATATTGTCTATATTTTTTTTTCTCTCCGGTTTGCTTACCACTTTCTTTAGGATTGTGAACTATGCTTCCTTAATTCCACATGATTACTTTTTATGGTTACTTAGATAAAAGAGGCTGCTCATTTTAACCCACTGGTTCGATTCACCCCGTTCTCCCCCACGGGAGAAGTTTGCGTTAAAACACTGATATGTTATATTCTCTCAGGAGCTAAGCAGATTATACCATATTACTATACAGTGATAAAATGACCTTACTTGTCCTTTATTACACAGGAGTGTAAAGGAAAATGATTTATTCTCATAGAAGTCTGGAGGAAAAAGTTTGAATTGAGCCTCATAAATGAGATGATTGCGAAAAGAAAAAGTGTAAAACAGAGCAACCTAAACACAAATGCATCCCTCTGACAAATGCTGCCTCTCACTATATGACTGTAGGTAATCAGAACTAAATCACATTTCAGAGCAAATCCACACAGGGCATCGTATAACTGTATATCCTCCGAGACACAAGGCCAGACAAGTCATAGCTTGGCTGCGTATAAAACCTCCTTCACTGTTATTGCCTTCACTCCTGATGAGGACAGGGTCAGAGTTCAAGTGTTGAGGGACCACTACTGTCCCCACAGGGAATGTTGGGTAATGGAATGGGAGATTCAGGTCAAATCGAATGATTTGGGTGCAACCTCTGGCACCGGGTTAGATTCAAGCCAGAGTGAAGATCTAATGCTCGATTTGGGACCAGAGGCAGCGGCAATAATGACCATTAAAAGTCCATCCAGTGACAAAGAGAGCTGTAAATCTAATCCCATATTGGCCCATGCACATATGTTGGCTGTAATTCAGTTACGCCTAAATAACTTGACGTCTCTTTGTATTTTCTCAGTAATTATTCAAGTCCACCACTTGTCAGAGAAACGTGATTTTAAAAGCGCACAAAAAGCAGTTTGTGAATGTCCTAATTAGGACAAAAAGATTTTTGTTCTTCTGTTTGTAGTGTTTGTGTTTGCCTTTTCTAGCATAAAAAATGAATAAGTGCCACAACTTATTCCAACATCAAAGGTTTACACACACTTTCTAGATCTGACAGCATCAGCAACATCGCTGCAGTGTGTTTGTTTTAACCCCAACAGAGTAGAAAACGATCAAAAGATGATACGCTGCTGTGTGTGTATATACATATATATATTTGTGTATTATGTTTGTTCCTTGGGTTGCTTGAATAAATGTAGATTCTATTACTCGCAGTGGGATCATAAAGTTGTGAATTTTTATTGCATGTGTGAGAATTTTGACTTCATCTTATATCAGTACAACATACTGGTTTTCTGCTCTGCATCTACTTGCTTACAATGCAATTAAATAGTCACTGTTTCTAAGGTCGTCCAGTATAGTTTTCTTTGAACATCACAATAAGCTGAAGGTGAGGTGTAGTTACAGGAGATGGATTTTCAGATAGGTGGGGGGTCTCTGTTTGTGAAGTGGAAAGATCTTTAGCGCACCAGGGTGCCAAGGATGGGATGAGACTGCGTAAAATCATTGCTGTGCTACATGTAAAAATGTAGATTTCTCTAAAATATTCACCATTTCAAATTTTTAGATGAACTCCCTGCATATTCTGTCATACAATAGCTCTGAAAGGACTGCATTTTTAAGTTTAACCCTAAAGGACCTTGCAATCCCTCAGGTGAAAATGACCATCAACCAGCCGCATGTAGTTGTCTGCATGCTACACGCACACTCACACCCATATTGAACCACACTGGGAAACGTATGAAGTCTCAAGTGTCTGTGGCACTTGCTGTCTGGATGGCTTCACCTGCCACCTGTCATTCTGTCACTGTTCCTGATGGGACCACCGCCTCCCTCCCCCCGCTCAACCTGCCAGCGTGGGGGCATGACAGAGGACAAAGCCAGAGTGACAGACAGTGACAGGACGGTGATCCCCGCTGTACGCCACGGGCAGGGGGCTGCCTCTCCATGTGTCACCCTGAGTGACAGAGTGGAGTCCTACGCCTGAGGTGAGACGATGCAGCTAGTAGATAGAAGACTGGACCGCAGCGCTCGGCTGTCTATCTCTATCTCACACACATATGCATATAAATGCACACACAGCAATCACTAAACATGTTGTAGACAGATTTTGAGGGGGCTGTAGGTTGTATGTCCCCCTCAATATTTAGGACAGGTGCACTTGCACATCTCAAAAATAAAATGAAAGATGCAGAGGATTGTTATGTCTGACGGGAACGGGTCTTCTTTCTTCAGCACTGCATCTTTTTTTTAACTTTCTGAATATTAATATACTTCTATGACCTCGCACAACCACTGAATCTTTTTACAATTATCCATCATAGATGAATGTTTTAATGGGAAATGGCCAGAATGTATTGTGAGGCCTATTCTAGTTTTAAGTAAGCTTCAATATGCCTAAAAGTGGTCCCAAAATACAGATATGTTTCGAATATGCAGAAGTTTTGCAATTGATGTGAATAGGTGTCACATGCACACTTATATTGAACTTTGTGTTTTTCTTCACATAAATAAAGACATTTCCAATATAAAGTGATACAGAAAAAGCACAAATTGGTGCATAATTATTCACTAGAGAGGAGGAGGACAATATTCAACAAAAACCTCTGTCCATAAACCCAAATAGACTAGCAGCATGAACTGTTGACTTGTGGCGTAAAATTGCTTTTCCTCTACTCAAATTTTACACTGAAAGAGAATAAAGAATGTAGAATTTTGTAAAGCCGAATGCACTTACTTTATGGCCTCCACTAAAGTCTGCTGAGCATATGACTGCATTGTAAATGTGATTTTATATGTGACTGTAAAAATACCGCATACGAAGATACTGGTAGATTTGATTGAGTTTCAGATCAATCAGATTTGCAAGCACCACATCAAAAAACAAACAAATTTTAACCTCCACTGTGTAAATTACATTGGCTTTTTCCATTGCTTTTTATTGCATACAAAAAAAACAGACCCCACTTGTATTGCATGGCTGCTGCCTTTACTGCATCAGATATTGAATCAAGTATATGAGTAGAATTCAAACAGATGCTGAACGGCACTAAAACAATATGTCTTTATTTAGTTTTCATAATGAATGTGTTACAGTAACCAAACTCTGTATAAAACCTGTCCTTTCAAGATCAAGGCCATGGTGTGTTTGCAGTAGCCTCAGTACTTGTGGCATACTGATGTATCTTTACTATCTGGCCTCAGCCCCCAGGCATCACTAAACCCAATCAGGCTTGCAATGAGTAGCATCATCACTGGATGAGCTATTTCCCCCTGGAGACTCCCTGTGTCTGATCTCTCTGAGTCCCGGCTGCAGAGGCGGGGGAAAAGAATCCACATGAAGGCCTTTTGCAAGGTCTGTGTTGGAGGAGGGTCACGAGATAAACCCCATTACAACATCAGCACCAATATTTATGCTAGGGACTTCAAACGGAGGATACAGTCACCCCTGTGCCCCTGTTACCACTTCCCGTGCACACAAAATGCCAGTGTCAAGATTTATATCTGCATCTCTTTCTCTTTTTGACCCTTAATGTTCATCTCCTTGCCTTCCAAAATGCTGTTTCCATAGTCAATAGCAGAAAGATTTCAATTAGTCTCCCCTGCAAAAATGGCACAAGCGACTTTTGACGTGACAAACAACATGGACATTGTTAATTGTAATGTGCACAGCTGCATGTAAAGAGGGATAAGAGAGAAATAAAACAACTTGTGTCAAATGTGATCATTCACTAACTAAGAGTTACAACACAATAAATGCTACAGTTTGACTCTAAACTGAAATCAAAAGTTAGGAACAAAGCCAACTTCTTTTTATAAGCTGAGTAACCAGGCAATTAAAAGATAAGTTTAAAGCACAATTAAATGGGTTTTAAAAAAAAGCCTCTGTAACTTGTTCTTTATCAGGTTTGCATTAATTGTGAGGCACGCTTGCTGGATTAAAAGGTCAAGAGATATGTGTGGGGTCAGAACTGGCCTGGACTTAGAGATGCGGTGGGTGGCGGATGGTGAATTGAAGCAGTTAGAAGTTGGGCATATCCATTAGTACCTCCAGGAAACTGATTGGGACTGACAAGCTTGGCCTTCTCTGTATTGCTTGAGAAACATATCGAAGCATTGTAGGGAACAGACAGGCGAGCGCAGATAAGCATCTCGACCTGATCCAGACAATTAGCCAATGTTTACCTCAGGAAGCTCACAACGATAGATCAAAGAGATCCGGAGGCTGTATCAATGGCTCCAGAGATTGTTTCCCTGTCTCCTTCATTCATTCTCATTCTCCCAGACTGCCGCACTCTCCCTCCCTTTCTCGTTCTCTGTCTCAGCCAGCTGGATTTGCCGTGGATGACCTGAGGAGAACTCTGACCCCCAGCCTCAGGCCATACTCCCGCTCAGCTGCTATTTCACACCACCTAGCTACCTTCTCCCTCTAATGGTGCTTTGAGGAATTATCAAAGGTCATTTAATAGGATACATAAGATGGATTCCCTACATTCATATGGGAAAGGGCATAACTGTGTGTTTGTGTGTGTTTAGTACAGTAGACGGCTCAGACATGCTACATAAAAGGTTCTTTTTCCTGCTAGAGGTTATCAGTACAAGGGACCCTGGTGGTTTGACATGAGCAGGCAGAGGCAGGATGAGGGGTGCTGATGCTAGGTGGCTTATCTCAAGCCTCCCTGGTCCCAGAGGTCTAAAGAAAACTGCGCAACCCCCCCCCCCCTTTCTATGTGCACAAGCTTATGCAGACACGCAGGCTATCTCCACTGTTCTCTGGTTTTGTGTCTGGAATAGCAACATTTGTACTCACAGACAACACCCGCATCCCCTTTACCAAATCATAATCACCTGAATTTATTATAGACTAGTAAGATTAAAACATTGAATGTTTCATAGTAAATGAATATGTCTACTACATATAAATAAACTGTCTTCTTAATGTGTTTGAATTCTGTATTCCTCTGTCTTTGAACCCTTAATATTGCATTCGAAACCAGCTTAATTGTTCATTTTATATCCTGCTTTCCTTTGCTTTGACAATAGAATAAGAACTTAAAATACAGTTGCTGTTTTGTTTTTGCTTCATTGAAATGATCTGCACCACATCTTCTTTATCGGTGGATGCTGCTTCACACATGTGCCACAAAGTACCTCCTGCCTAGCTCTGCCACTCCCTCCCAGACATCTACTGTTCACCAAAGCCTGCAGGCTTCAGTGGTCAATAGTTAGTCTGAGACATGGAGACGGATGAGTCATAAAACTACCAAACCACAGAAATAGCAGGATATAAAAAATGTACTTCCTGCTCATTTCTTCTTGTTTCCACTCTCTCTGATAAGTGTAGGTATTGGTTACAGGCGGTGGCAATAACCGGGTGGATCTACTGTCGTGTAGGTAATGGGTTTTCCTTTTGTTTGAGAGCTGTTCTGGTAACTTTTAGCTTCTAGTAGCTGGAAATAATATTTTTGATTCTGGTAGGCGATGAAATTATAAAGTAACGTATTTGTGCACACATCGATCATTTCCAGTGTTATTTTCAGTTTAAAGTAGAGTTTTAACGCTAACTGTATTATGTGGTACCAAGGGATAAACTGAGTTTGTGCTCAGTTGTTGTGTGAAGTAAATGTTCTGTCACAGGTATAGTATTTCACTATGCCCCATTCATTCATAAAATGGTGCATAAATACTTTGTGATGTTGTTATTAAATTGGCAGTTTGGTTTGTTTAGCTTACACAGCATTGTTGCTAACGCTGGTCAGTGGTGTTTGCCGTTATAAAATAGCTCCCTGAGAATGCAGCTTTGTGGTCGCTGCTGTTACTAATTAATCGTAATTAAGTACATCATTGAGTTTGCCTTTGTGTGTGATAAACAGTGGAGACCTGGGATGTATTCCAGAAAGCGGTTTTACTGAAAACCGAGTGATTACTCAACTTACTACCAACTTCAGTGTTCCGAAGCGCTGTAGTAGTTGATCTGAACTGCAACCTCTGCCCTTGCGTTCACACATTACACACTGTGGATTATGCATTGTCTTTCTTTTTACGAGTAGATTTTGGGCACATTTTACATATTAAGATGGCAGTCAGGTTCTCAAGATGTGTTGTCAAATAAAAATAAAATAAAAAAAATGCTTTGTATATACTAAACACATATGATCCGTGAATAATCATCACCTATCGTGTTCTGCAGAGTCAGAACAATTTGAATATTTCAGAGTTAAGACCGCTGCAGTGTTAATGAGTGTTTAAATGTACACTGCATTTTGCTCATTTATATATAAAATAGAGATGGCCAGAGAGAAGCCATTTGAACTTTTTCCCATGATGACAATGAAGGTCATCTTTGTTTGGATTCCTGTTTTGATGTCCAAAGGCACAACAATTCATTCAATTTCATTTCTCATTCCAGCGATCTCATCTGTTTGCCACAACTTATCACTACTGTTTTTCTGCCACCATAATGTGCGCGCAACTGCACGGGATGTAACTTCAAAACAGAGTTGAACTGTTTTTCGAAAACATGCCTGCAGACATGAGACTTTACATAAAACAAGTGGATGGATTTATACTATCTTTTGACCACTGTTAAATATCACCATGCAGCATCCCACTTAAGAACAAAGTCCACGATGAAAGATGATCAAAGGCTGGCTTTTGAGGCTGTAGGCTGTGTCTGACCAACAGACAAACCACATTTCCCATGTTTCCCCATCTGCTCTGGCTAAGACAATTGTTTCCTCATGGAAAGTCTTTATGTGTCACCTCCTGCCCAGGTCAGTGGTTCCGCTAACATCACATTCCACCTTGTTCACATTCACCATTCTGTTTCCTGAAGAAATGGAGGCTGGAAGCTGAGAAAAAAGAAAATAAGGGTCGACATAAATCTAGGTCAGCTCTCAGCCCAATTTCTGCCACTAATGCGAGTTATTTGAGAGCAGCTAAATCATTCATCATAATGGGAAGTTGCAAATGGTAAGACTTGGCTATTGTCTGACAGCGCTGTGAATGTACAAAGATTAACTTTTGGAGAAAATGCAGTCAAAGCCAAGACCTTTCTTCTGTTTCTTTGACCTCTTTTTTATATTTTTGATTTAAATGGAATCAAGTTTAAAAGGAAAGTCAAGTAGGACACTAAACAAATACTGAAATACTGAAAACAAACTGAAACTAGATGTGTCCCATAATTCCATTAAAAATAAGGTGGAGAGTGAGTTACAACCCAAACTGGTAGAATGGTGAATTATTTCCAATATTTTGTGTTATGTGTCTGTATTTGGTTTGACATCAGTGTCCCTTGTATACATCTGATTAGAAATATGACATTGTCAAATATAATGCAATTTCAAAAATGCATCAAAAATCGTTGAATGAGCCAGGCCTTACCTTGTTACCCTTGGGTCTGCAGGTCTTCAAGGGCTAAACAAGTGGCTAAAATCATGATGACCCCTTAAGCAAACAGCATTTGGGTCAATACAGGGTTAAGGTCCTGGCCAAAGAAAGGGCAAAGTCCATTTCTTTACTCCAACCTGACCAACTCTACTTGTCTGAGTCAAAGGCAACCAGATGTCTCAGGCTTCAAAGCATCTTCAGAGCACAGGGTCAGCCCTGGGGCCTGCTGAGAAGGTTGGGCTGAAACCTGATCTTTTAATGTATCTCCAGCAGTTGCCAAACATAGCTTTAGTACTGAAAGAAAGTGGCAGTTGAAGAAACTTTGTAGAACTTATAAACCTGCAAAGTCACCATCTCTCTGACAAGTGCACACATACAATAGTCAATACGCAAACATCTTTCTAGTCATTGTGAAAGTCACGTTGTCATAAATCTGGCATACTGGCTGCTGGTTTAGGGGGGGCACACCCCAAATGTGAATGTTCCCTCCAAATCTCTGACAGTGATGAGAAATGTGTCCCTGTTCGTTGGCTGACCCCAGAACAGGCCCTGCCAGCATGCACTGCACACCACCCCACCCCACCCTGCCACCCACCATCCTTATGTCATCACAACAGCCCAACACACACCAGTGCAATCTGTGATTGTCACCTAAGGTTAACAGCACACAGCAGACATGACAGACAGGGTGA
>JAPQRN010000012.1:13467063-13484767 GCA_037367275.1 Coranthus polyacanthus
GAGTCACCATTACCTGATGAGGAATGGCAGTAATCAGCCCGATAACTGGTCATTCCTGTCCAATTAGGCTGAGCATTATTTGGCTTAACTGACCCACACCGCCAGTCACTTCACAAATAAAGCCAATGAGAAATGAGCACCACGTAGATCACATGATAGTGTCACCTCCTGTGAAACTCTAGTAAAGAGTAGGAAAAACTGAATTCTGACGTTAAGAAGTAACCCTGCTTGAACCGTTAGGGAGTTCAGAGGTGGCAAAAGAACATACATTCTTTACTCAAGGAGAAGTACAGATATTTGCGAGAAAAAAAAAAACTCCTGTCGACGTACTTATTCAACTTCTTCCTCTTGAAAGTGTAAAAAAGCAAGCTCTCAAAGTATCAAAGTAAAATAAAAAGAAGCCCTTGGAAGGACATTTCTTCTGACTGTTTCTGTGCAAAGCAAACTGAACCTCAGGTCATATTGATATAAAGCAAAGACTGTTCTAACTTGAAATAAAATGACAAACAGAAAAAAACCCAGTATTCTGAAAACAATCAATATGAACCTTTCTCCAATGTGGTTATAGTGTGTATAGCATGGTGCAAGATAACTCAAAATCTTGATGCCTTTTATCTGCAGTCAAGTCTTCCTTTCTTGTCTGCTTTGTCTTTTATTTAAGTTAAGTACAGATACTGGAAAACTCACACTACAGTGAAGATAGTAACAAAGTATTTGTGCTTTCAAGTTCAGCTGAAGCGCGTGTTTTTAGCCTTTTCTGATTACATTCTTCTCCTTAGCTTGAAAGGATGTAAATATTGTGCACTGCGCCTGCACTGACGCTCCCTTTATGCACCTACGTCTCTGTTGTCATTAATAATTTCAGGCTGTCTTTATTTCCACACATTTGCCTGTCAGTGACTTTAAAGGTTTTTGGCTAATAAGTCTCATTTCACATCATTAACTTCTGGCTTGGGGGTCTATTCAAGCTGAGATGATATATTACCCAGTGACACACACACAAAATGGAAGTGTGTGTGCAGCAGTTGCACATTTTCTCTCTCTCACACACACACACACTCTCCTGGGTAGCCTGAGGTGCTGTGGTGTGCCTGCCTCATACGAGTGTAAAGAGACACACACAGGAAGACTATAAGGGCCTGGGTAATGTGCAGTAATAGTGGTAATTGATGCTGGTACTCGAGGAGTTCTTTTCAGGCTCTCTCTGCGGTTTTCTGCTTTCTTCAAGCTGTGTGCTCTACGTGCAGCTACAACACCGTGCGGCTTCGTGCTTCCAGTTCGCCCTTGTATCACAGGCTCACATTTAAATGGAGTTCAACAATTTTACCTGATCTGCCTCATAATTGAGCTGAAAGTCATTACCGGCAGCGTAATCTTTTAGGAGTTCAGGAAAGCCGCCTAGAATGATCGAAGCACTTTATTGCATTAGTATAACTCACCACAGGGTACAATCAGCGTTCCTTGCCTTGTTTGTGTTTTTAGGTACCGATTGTTATTGTTAGTCTTTTATCACCTTTTACGACTTACTGCGCTTTTTTTCCCTTCGGAGGCAAGGGATGTTGTTCACCACAGTAATCTGTAATCAGCAAACTAGATCTCCATTAAACCCACTTGTTTCCTCGATAAATGTGGCTGAGGAAATGGTGCTGTGGTTAATGCATGAGCTGTTTTGCCTCTGAGAGAGGCTGTGTTTGCGATTTTTGATCCCATTGCAGTGAGGGAGGTATCTCAAAACAGATGAGATGGAGTCCTGAACTGACCTTTATTTCGTTGGATCCTTGCCCTGGAACAGCACAACTTATTAGTTGAGTTAATGAAGATTCACAGCCTATTTGAAGTCGATCAAAATAATCGGTATTTGGTTATATAACAGCTAACTCTTGTTTGTTTGTTTGTCTGCAGGATTATGCACAAAATACTGCACCAGTTTTCATGACGCTGGATGACAGGACATGGGCCAAGGACACACCCATAACATTTTGGAGATCCATAAAAGTGGGTGGGGCCTGGAATTTTTTTATTACTTTTTCTAACATTGTGAGAAATAATAACTACTGACCTAATGAACACTGACAGCAATTTTACAACCAATGCAAGTTGGTCAACTTTTATGGGTTACATCTAGAATTTCTAAAGCCAAGTTTAGATCAAAGCTGTACAATGAGACTTGCAACCACTTGCAAAATGCTGGTCTGCAACATGAAAACTAGTCACGTTTTCACGACAGCAAGTCACGCCAATGCAGTTAGACAAGAGGGTGTATCATTTCCATAGCATTAACTCTCTACTTCTATTCTAACTCCCGGCCTTTCAGGCTTTTTGTAGCTGGATATTATTTGTCATGTCATAAGATATGAACGAGGATAGTGAGTTATTTACTACAGTTCCACTTAAAGTATTGATGAAAAGCGGTCACGTACAAAACCAGAGGGTATTCCCAGAGCTGTTCCGCCATTTAGAGTTGCTGTCACCTCTGAGCTGAGAAAAGACTAACTATTGAGACAGCGTTTCACCAGAGGAATGGCTGATAATAACACTGAGCTTCCTTGTGACAGGTGAGCTACAGCCCCTAGATACTGAGAAAAAACATACACTGTATAACACTACATTCTAAAACTAGCTATTGGCAATTTCACAAGATGAGTCGCAGGCGATACCATCAGCCAGCGTGTCCAGGTGAGACACACTGAGGTCAGCGCAACATCCTAAAATGTTTTTTTTCTCATCATGAATCTTTATCCTGAACTGGGCTTGACACTGTTACTGTTTTCTCCTATAGTCATCACATCTGTCCAGGTCAAATTGATTACTAAGGATTATAGCCAAACCTTTAACTTTTCTTTTACTTAATTTTATTAGTGATAATGAGGTTCATTTGCCTGGAACTGTTGGATTTTGTAGATATTTTTGTTTGATATGGTACAATTGTATTGATATGACATTAAGGTAGCGTTAACCTGATTTTTGCCTCAGGGACCTCCCTGTTCTTATACACAATGTTCTCCCTCTTTTTAAATCCCTTAAACCAGCCTATCGAAACGCTGAAATTGTCCTCTCCCAAGCTCAGTTCTTCTGCGTTTTCCCCTCACCAAGGGCCCACTCAAGGCCCTTCTGTGCCCAGGCATTATCAATCCATTTGACAAGGGCGGCTTCAACCAGGTGCTTTCCACGTGCTCATTCATTTTCTGTCTCCATCACTAGTTGCCATGACTATTTCTCGCTGTGTGAGTAGACTACAAAAGGCAGCCTGAGGAACGCCACGTTTCGCTGCTGCATCTCGTTTTTTGGCAGTTTGTCATGCGCTTTGAGGAGACTACATTTTTCATTGAGAGAAAATAATTTCAGTGTGCACGCCGCATCAGCCAGAAATATGAAAAGACCTTAAATGAACACTATATACTGACTACTTGATTACTCTTGTGAATTATTTAAACAGCATTTGAATGGGAATGACTCCGTCCCAGTCATTTTGATCCATAAAACGGATTGATCGCACTATAAGCACTTTCCACATGTTATTAAATCAAAGTTAAAAGGCGTACTGTCTGATGCTTTCGACTGAAACCAGATCACAGGCATTTCATGATCATTCGTATAAGCTGCATGCACCTATAGAGACTGATATGAGACTGACATGGCCCCTTCTGGTCATCTGGAAACCTCAGGAGCCTGAGTGGCAGCTGAGCTCAGTCGAGACATTGTTTCCTGAAGGATATACAGCCTTGCCAAAATTCTTGAGATGCTCCGGTTGCATTTATATCACCTGCCATGGAATATGAAATATGAAACTGTTACAGAAGACAGCTTTATAATGTCAGTTGTAAACATAATCTGGGCCTTGGTTTAGACTAAATGAGCACTACCACTTCCTATAACTAAATTGGCAGTGAAGTTCAGGGAATATTTTGCAACCTCAGTTTTTTTGGTCTTTTTTTTTTATTTAGGCTCTACTGCACGTACAAAAAAAAAAAAAAGAAAAGTCTTTTTTTTTAAGGATTTGTTTTTTTTCTTGTCTCCATCAAGCAGTCAACTTTACCGTTGGGAATTTTGGGTTCAGGTCAGTACTGTTGAAATCATTCCTCCAGCCACTTTAGGATAAAGCAATTAAGCACTCAGAAGAGTTACAAAGGTTATTATTCTGTTAAGTTCACACTTGAGGATGAAGAAAGGAAACTTTTCCTTTTTATGAGCCTCTAAAATGACACCGTAAAACTTTGTATTTATTGCGTTCTTTCCTTATAAATTAACTCCTCTCACTCAGACTTTATGTTTGCTGAAGTGAATTGGCTTTGGCCTTTTGCTGCATGCAGTTTTACTGTGATTTGTAAATATTAAAGTGTTCTTTTACAGGCTAAGTGGGTTCAATGTGCCAAAAGCTCCCTCAATGGGCTTTTCAGTGGCCTCATTCTCCTCTCTTCTTCAGTTGCTTTGAAGATCACAGTGTAGAGTGTTAGTCTGTTATTACTATGTCTAAAAAAAGTGCCTAACCTTCATGGCTGTGCATGTGTGTGTGTATATATATGTGTGTGTGCGTTACTCTGTATGTGTGTTTGTGTGTTTGTGTGTATGTGTGTTTGTGTGTGTGTGTGTGTGTGTGCATGCATGCCATTGCTTCCAGAAGTCTGAGAAATCCTTTCAAGTAGGAGGGAAAATGTGATTTTACAAGGGGAGGAGAGGGATCTCTCCGCCTTTTTTCACCTACATTCTCATCCTCCCAAGGGGAAAGGAAAGAAAAGACTCTGCTGCATCGAGTCTGGGCTAAAACGCTCGTGTTTTTGCAGCATTTGCATACAGAATATGCACCAGTGGTTGCTACTCAACAGCTGAAAGTGAATTGAAAATATGCTTATGCCAATCAGGTCAACATCTGCAGTTCCATAGTCTAGTCACCTCAAAGTAGCTAGCCAGGCAGTAACTAATGTGCATCTTACAAGACAAAAGAACAGAGGGAAGGCTCTGCTCCTGGATGAGATTGATTTACTCAAGATTTATATGCTGACACTGAAACCAAAAACGAAAGAATGCAGCCTCCACCTACTCCCACTGTTCTCTCTATGGCTGGCTCACGTCTAACGACTTAAGGTTTTGTCGAGAAGGCTAATGGTTCAGAACTAATTTGGGTCCGGTCCTGGAGTTTCTGGTTAGTGTGAAGTGTCAGTGGCATGCAAGCTAAAGTTTTGTAAAAGTATGTTGAGTGTTGTGGGGATTCTGGGGGAGAGGTGTGGTGCACTTGAGAAAAATGTGGAAAATGATTGTAAATGCAGAAAATCCACTCGGGGGCTCTTTGAGACTCCAATGGGCAGGCCAGTGTTAAAAGGGACTTGATGATATATGTTCTGTAGCTCGGGCCACTGTGTGAGGCTGCTGCATCAACTCTCGTTGGCCCTGAAAACAGGGAAAAATGACTGTCACCTCTGATTCACATGATGAAAATATTTCATCTCATTTTTGAACACACAACCCGGGTGTCTGAATGAAGGGATGGCATCTCTACAAACCACAGATACATATAATGTCAACATTTATTAACCATTTTTATACCTGTCATATCAACATGTGCTGGATACAAAACACCACAAACTGTTTCATGGCATTTTTCAGTCTTGTCTCTGAGAAATTGATGTTTATAATAAATTGTCTGAACAAATCTAAATATTTGTCTTGCTTCTCAGCAGTGCCATTTGCAATATAATATTAATATTATTATATTACTATAATATTTAAGACAAGAGAGAAAGATATAAGACAAAGACAGAAGAGATTGTTGGTGAACAGAAGAGTGCTTCAGTCTAGCCTTATTGAATTACAAAATCCTGTTCTCCAGTTTGATGGTAACAATTTATATTCACTGTTTGGAGCGCGGTTTGTCAGAGGCAATGTTCTTGGCCAGTTCTTATTGTAGGCTTTCTCAAGGGGTTGGCCCACAATCTTTGAGCAGATTTTTTCATTTGATGGAGCAGTTTTGGCTTTGGACAAACACTTGAACGTATGATGTGCAGCAGAACAAGCAAAAAACCAAACAGGCCCATATGTTGCATTAGCTCAACTATTCCCTTTTCCCATCAGGTTTCTTTTCCACATACAGAAAAAGGCCAGGCTTAATCCTGCATGGTAAAATCTGGATTAGACCTTAAATCTGAACATTTAATTTCACTAGCGTTGAACAACTGCGTCTTTTTAACCCTGACCTTATGCCGTGCAGTAATGCACAGCCACACACACGCTCAGTCAGAAATGACCGAGCCCTTTGACTTCGCACACTTGCAGTTTAGTACCAACTGTGGCACACATGCACGCACGCAGTCTTACCAACCTGTTCTAGTTTAACCCTTTGACTTTCCACCTGCCTTCTATCTCAGTGCAGCCTTCGAGACTTCACGCAACGACCTGCTCCACATACTCTGCACTCCGGGCATACTTGACCCTTGTGTACCTATTATCCAAGGTCAGGTGAGGGCACTTCTCACACATATGCATATGGACTAACAGACGGACACTCCCAGGTCACAGCAGTGCACACACACAGCTGCAGACGTAAAAACCCTGATGTGGCCTTTGACAATGCAGACTTATCTCTAGCTCTGTTTGTTATAAAGACTAACCTCAAAGTAACCAGCTAAACGGTGAATAACCTCCGGGGTTAAATGTTGGAACAGGATAAAGTTCTTCTGGACTTTGTGGGTCTTTTATCAGCTTTCAAAGGATTTGACAACTGACTTCATCTTCAGCCATCAGTCTGTTAGAGAGGGAAAGGAGGTATTTATTTTTCTACCTATAACTATCAACATTTCTCTCTCTTTTTTTTAAACCTCTGAGAACACCATGAGGCAAACAAACATTTTTCATGGTATTTGTCAAAATAAACATTTCTCCTTGGAAAGGGTGCTGGATATTTTTTGTCTACAAAAGTTTATGTGATTTGTATTCATTGAAAAAAGTACGCGAAGTCAGCTTTTGAGATTGTTTACAAGTGCCCATGTGGCTACCACCGTGAGGAAGATGGCAGCTCGTTCTCATGGCGGTGTATTGTTTAGAATGGCGTGTTCTGCGGTTTGTCTGAGCTAACCACATGTTATGTCTCAACAACCTTTATAAGACTAGGGAAAGACAAAAAAAAACACACACTCAAAGGAAAAATGGGGGACTTGCTCTCTTTTTTTCATCAGAAACAAAACAGAGCTGATTCATTTTGTTTACTTTTGTGCAAGGAAAAGCCAAACGTCCAATGTTGTGCAACTTTTCATTGACAAGCAATGATAGTTTGCTTGTCAGAGTACACTCTGGCTCAGGGTTATGGTTAACCCTAATCCTAACAATATTTTTAAAAAAGGTCACACTCTTTTAAAACCTCTCTCCTTTTGCGTAAACATTTATACACAGTACTTCTATTCAAGGTTTAGATGTTGACTCTAGTGTATGTTGGAACTGGGGCACGGGGCAGGTTGTTGATGTGTAAAGACATGGTTATTCTCAAATTTAAAACCAAATTTGCATTTTGAATTTGTGGACTTTTATCATCTGAAAAACAACCATTGTTCAGAACTGCACTTAGATTCCTACATCCATAATATGTGACAATGAATGGAAGTACCAGATATTACATGTTATTTGTATGTTTTAATTATATAAATCATGAGTTTTGTACAAACCTCGGCCAAGGACGCAGCTCACTATGGAGTGATGGTTAAGTTCTGGAATACCTGAATTGTCCTGATCGGCAGGGAATATTCATCTTTAACTTTAACTGGTTTTGACACTATTATGCAGTGCACCGACTGGCATTGGCTACTTGCTTATAATAACCTGATGGATGGATTCATAATGTCTCCATAACCTAATTCAATATAAGAAACTCCTTCCTCAATTCACATTTTCTGAATTTACCCTACTAAACAGTTGATGTCCACTGTTGTAGACCACTGAATATAATACCCATAGTAGTCTAAATATTAACGCTATATTAAAGATTTTTGAAAGTAAAAATGCAGATTTTGTTTGCCAGACCTCATAGTAGCAGTTCGTGTTCGAGATACAAAAGTCAAAGGAAATTCAAGCCAAGTCAAAGACAGGAAGGTCAAAAATAACAGCCTCTTGGTTCTGTCTTTGCAAGGTGTGCTCAACCTCTATTTATGGTTTTATCTTTTAAATGAGCACAAAAGTGCGCCCTCCTCTTCTCTGTCTGACCCCAACGGGTCGAGGCAGGTGGCCGCCCACCCTGAGCCTCGTTCTGGTGGAAGCTTCCTCCGTTAAAGGTAGTTTTTCCTCCCTGCTCTCGCCAAGTGCCTGCTCAAGGGGTGATCGTTCTATAATTCACTTGACCTGAGTATCTGAATTGTCTTGTCGATTTTGTTGTGAATTGAAACTGTGATTGAAATTGAACATCTCACAGTCGAGCCCTGATTAAGTTGTGAGGCTTACATCCCACATTTACAAATCATCTTATGTCTTAGCTTGTTTGTCTACCAGTAACTTCAACCATGAAGCTAAACATTTAATTGAACTTGCACCAGATAAAAAAATAAATATACTGATATAACATGACTGAAATCTGCACCTTGATGTCCTCACGCATTTCTACAAAATCCAGTAAATTAGCAAAAGTGACCCGAGTCTATTTGTTGGATGATGAAGGCCTTAAGGAAACCCTGAGATATGAGTGGTGATTATCTGTTTCTCAAGGCTGAAATATGTCGATAAATAGGAGCCTAGTGAAAGGAATTCTGAAACTGAAGAACAGAGACGTCTATCAGTCACTCGTAGCACTTGGCCTATTTTCTCCGCATTTAACGGGGTCTTACAGAGTGTATAGGATGCATTGGAATGCAAAAGGGGATGAAAGGAAGCCTCTTCCATGCATCAGGGGTCCCCAAAAGGATACGCGCATAAACTAAAATGGAGGGTAAACCCCTAACTCCATCTCCGTCACACAAAGACATGCATGCACAGACACACACTTTCACACACAAGCAAAAAAAAACCTCTCGCCTCTTGCCGTCTCACACACATATAAACACAAATATTAACCTCTCTTTCCTCTTTCTTCTTCCTTCTCTATTTTACTCGCATGCACAAGACACACACACATTTTGTACACAAAAACACACACATAAACACCCACCCAATTCAAACGAGTCCTTTAAACCAAGGCTGGAGGAGAAAATAGGGGGTGGAATTAAAACTGCTGAGTGAAAGGGAGAGGAGGAATGGGGGGAAGAAACAACAACAATACAAACTGGGAAAGGAAGTGAGGCTGAAAGAGGGAGATGTGTTTGAAAAGAAAGAACAAGGTTAGGGGATGGGAAGAGCATGGAGGATGAGAAAAGGCAGAAAAGACGAAGCTGAAAATAGAAGTGTTTTTATTCCTCCTTTGATGAGAACAGTTTGATTCTCTTGTGCGCATACATCAGTGGGGTGAATGTCTGCATCAGTGCATTGGTTTCCATCAACTGCAGGAGTTTTTGTTGGTCTTGTGCTACTGCCGCGCTCTATACAACAGGTTTCACTCTGGCATAAATGAGTTTTTGGTCACACGTCACACTGAAGCACCATTATTATTCAGTAGTCGGTCACCCATGTGCAACACGAGGAGCCATCTTTACTTTCAAATTCTGGTCTTATTGACATGTTTGCAAAACCAAGGACCACTGTTATAATGAACTCCTGCATTGGCTTTATCACATTACAACCAAGCTATCTTCTTGTTTTATAGAGAGTGCAAACTTGCTTACGTCTGCACCCCTCTTTATCTTGTATGTGTGTAAGTGATGCATTAGACTTGCCTATGGGCCAGGACGCTTTGTGAGGCCCTGTGAAAAGCTTCCTGAAAGGAGCCGCCAGTCCATGCCCAGCGGATTTAGGGGAGTGAGTTTAGGGGGTCAGCACGGTCACCCAGGGGATAAATGCCTCCCATTGTCTGTTCTAAGGAGAAGCTCTCAGTAGGGAGTCTATAAAGCCCCAGTGGCAACACTAACACCCAGAGCTCTGGGGCTCCCCAGGAGAACACCCCAGGACCCCCAGTCAGAGAGGCCGACAGTCTGTGGGATAAGAAACAGCTGAGGGGACCCCCGTATGGTTTAGTTGTCTAGGTTCGTCATCAGTCTGGTAGTTGACACAGGCTTGGGTTTCTTGTAGCTCAACAGATTTTCCAGAAGACAACCAAGAAAGCTGGTCAACAAATAGGGACATGAGATTGTGAAATGCCCAGATCCTCACTGGAACACCCCGAGAACAGAAAACTGAGAAGAATGAAGCTTTGTTTGTAGCGTATTGGCCTGAGCTTTTCTTTCCTGGGGCGGGGGGGGTGGAGGCAGGAAAGAAGAGGTTTAGGTATGCATATGGATGTCGAGCCTTTTCCACCAACTTAGCTCTGGTTCTTGAACTGGTTCCGTTGAGGATTCTTGGAACCTTGGTGCCATCTAGCGAACCAGGCCAAGTCTCCACCATTTGTAAGTGGAACAATTGTAATCAAGGATGACAAAGCAAAATCATAATATGGTAACATATGGATCCTTCCAGCTCCACTTTTTGACTCTTTCTTTCAGTCTTGGTAATCTTTCTTAAGTTTTTCTTCTTGTGTTCGAGTGAAACCAGCTTTGGCCAACTCTTCGACCACTCGGCGTACAGCTTAGTCTTTCTCATTCTACTTTTACTGGAACTCAGTTTCATTGGTAGGCCACTGCACTTTTTTTCTCCCGCTGGTTTCTCAGACTTCAGGTCAAAGGGAGGTTAACAAAAAAACCTCTTTCTGGTTTCCGAACCAATTTATTTTTTATCAAGATGCTCTGAACAGTTCAAAATTAGGTGCTGTATGTGTAGGTGCTGGTGGAAAAGGGGTATGTGTCTATGAATACATACAGGTACGATGTGTGTTTGCATGTGTGTTATTATGTATATGTGATGTGAGTGTTAAGGAAGTGGAGGGGGCAGTGCCTCATGGGGTCTTTTGTGGAATGTTTCTGCTCTGCTTTCTCAGAGCCATGAGATGGGCAAACATGAAATCAAAGTGGAAAAGCTCCACAAAGGGAAGGAGGATGACTAGGGTCTGTAGAGGGGTTGGAGGAAGAGGAGGGGTAGCTTGTCCCTGCACCCCAGGCCCCAGAAAGCACTAGGCCCCATCGTCCCATGAAAAGAGCCCTTATGAGGACCTGGCTGTTCTGCTTGCATCGGATTAAGACCCCAAACCCCACAGGCTGCCAGAACGGTATATCTTTGGCCTGTTTTATCACTCACTCACATAACACCACCAACCAATGCACAGATTGTAAAATACGTCACTTTACAATGCACATTTATTGAATTAATTGAATTTGAATTTGAATTTATTGGACAGATAGAAGTCAATCTGCGGAGAGATCACTGTCAACTGTTCGGCCACCATTAGTGTTAGAACAGTTAGCGTAGATTCTCTAACTCTGTAGGGATTATTGTCTTTCAGTGTCTTTCGATTTCCTCATTTTGCGTTTTGAATGGTGGTAGAAGGCTTTGCCTGACACGAAACATCAGTGCTTATGAAGCGTTTCAGACGCAGACGGATCTTTGTTAAAGCATTCTGACAAATCAATAATATGGAACTTATCCTGTTAAAATCCCCTGGCTCAATGGTGCACTGAAGCAGGGTTAGGATTTTGGGGGGCGCCAGTGACATTACAAAGTAGCAACCACAAAGTTTGACCAATTGGTCCAAACTTTTACACAGATATAGACGAAATCATGTAAAAGACATTTGATGATTTTCATAGTTTTAACATTGAGCATCACCTCCTAAAAGCTACTCAAAGATTATTTACTGAGGATGAGAAAAACATAAACAAATTCCTTCATGTTTGAGCTGATATTGTAGGTTGTGTTTTAACCCATTAACACTAGAGCATGTTGCCTTTCAAATGAGGCCTCATACGCACATCTTGGTCTGACATTTCTGTTAAAAGCTTTTTTATTTGGGAGTGCCAATGACAAAATAATTTAAAAAATTAACATTTTGCAGGGGTTAAAAGGTGGATATTAGGGTCTTTAACGTCAGTGCTCTCTTCTGCTTTTCTAAAGCACAATAAGCATATTTCTACATAAACAATAAAATGGCAGTAAACACTGTCATCTTGCAGCATCCAAAACATCCACAAATCATGTAAAATGTTAAATTCTTGTTCCCCTCATTGAATATTGTCACATTATGGTCAATTCTGATATAATTGACATGTCAGTTCTGCTAACTAAATGATTACAGATCTGACATGTAGGGACTACATGCAGGGTATCATAGCAATTATACTGTAAAACTCATATCACCTCATTGAAAGCGCTTTTGTGGTTTCCGCCCGCAGGGCATTGTTCTTTAGTCTGGTGCACTATTAGGGAATTACAAATGTCTAAATGTCATCTTCATTTACCATGCCCATGAATAATACACACTACAGTATGCATATATTTAATTCGTCCTCAGCTTCTTAAGGCCTTTGCTAACACTTCATTTGCACAACACACTGCAGCCCTCATCTCCTTCACATAGTCGTGATCCCTGGACGTCTCAGCATAAAGGGATGACATGCTCCAAATAGGATCTGCTGTTCTTCCAGAGGTAATGATGGATAGTTTATAATGAAAGCAGCATTATGGGGGGAGATTGATGCTATAGGTTACTGGACAATTATGAGCAGGAAAGAGATAAAGAGCATGTGAGAAAGAAAGCAAAAGAATAATTTATGGGTTGTAAAAAAGTGTTTGTACACAGCTCATGAAGGTTTGAATGTACTTTTCCTGGTGCATACTTTTGTGTGTGTGTTTTGTCTGTCTGTTTATATGTTAAAAGAAGTGGTGGCAGCAAAAGCTTTGTACTTTTGTGTCTCAAAGGGGCGCCCATTGGGGATTGGGAGGTACAAGGCGAGGTGCATGTCTGCTCCCTAAATCTTACATCCCGTAACCGTAATGAAATAATCCCCCGGCAGGTCGTTTGCGGCAGGAGGAGGGGTGAAACCGAATCTTTCTTTGTTCAACACTGCCTTTACCACATCAACCCTCTGACACCCTCTGTGTTAACATCTGCGTGCACAAGCGTGTCTGGGTGTCTCAGTTTGCGTCTCCATGTGTCGTTTGAACATCGATGGGTGCATGTGTCTGAGAGTGCGTTTATGTTATGGAAAGAAAATGATTAGAGACGCAACGATTGCAATTTATTTTTTTGGCCAGTTCCGACCTTTTCAACAACCTTTTCTCCAAAAATCTCCAAATAATGCAAAAATGGCTCAATTTAGCAGCCTGACCTCACTATCACATGGACGTGCGATATTCGTTTCACTTGACACTTAGTCACCTTAAGTAATTCTATCAAGAGGAAGAACTTCCACAGTGATTCCACGTTAGCCTGTGTGTGGCTGTGACGTTACTCTGTGTGCATGACGTGAACCATCCAGTAGCTCATGTGTGTAAAACTGATCAGCACACTGCAAGTCAAAAACTTACCACGTATATTTTTTTCTCATTTCTAGTCAAAATGACGTGTCACACTAAGACAAAGTCAAATTCAAATCAAAATTTCTGTTTGACTCGACACCGCTTAGTGCATCAGCGCGTGGACGGTGTCTCTGGATGTGTCTCTTCATCACACCGCACTCGTTAAGGGAAAAGTGAAAAGTGAACAGTGAGTATCAGTATTCTGCATATGCATGATAAACAATAGCAAAAAAGCAGCACTTGGAAGGATTGTCAGTGAGGACTGAGTATCTGAGACTCATCAACTACTGGTTAGCATCCTTGGCGCGCTGAAAACCTGCCCATCAGTCGGTGCATCTCAGAAAATGACAGCGGTAGAATTGTAGATGTTTTAGTCCAAAGTCCATGATGATCATTTAAAGGCACTCATCGCGTTACAGTCCATGCATTTTGTATTTATTTTGTAAATACTATTTACTTTGTGAATGTTCACAAAGTAAATAGTTCAATTAATGATAAAAAAACCAAACAAATTTGACTTTGGAATTGAAACAGGGAGTCAATAAGAACTATAATCAATAAGCATAACTGGAACTGAAGTGATAAAATTCATACAAAACCCAATCCTGAAACAGGGAGAACTGCTGATGTTTCACACTCTGTGTAGTTGGTGCAAAGAAATTACTGTAAATAAAGTGAGGATACGTTTATTTCGTTTGATTTAGTGTGAATGCGTCTTTACAGTACTCCTCCACGAGAAAGTTCAATCCTGCAGTTATATGTAGCAAATGTCAGCAAATCACTAGCCTGCTGCTGGCAGAGCCAACCCCACACTGATTCCCCCGGCTGTGGACACATTTTCCTTTTGGACACTCCATTAGGTCACCAACATGAGGTCACCTCTGTTTATTGTCCCCCCTCGATTCAGCCAGTTCAGCTTTGCTAAGGTGCATGTTTTTACGTCTTTGTGCATGTGTGTAAATGTGTGTGCTTACAGTATGTGAGCCAATTATTGTCCCGGTCCAGACTGATTACCTGTTTATCCTGCTACTGAAAAGAAGGTCAGGCTGCACTCAGAAAAAAATACCTGTGTGTGTGTATATATACTGTATATATGTGTGGGTGTGTGCGCAAGCATGCGTGTGTTTATCCTGCTAGGCCCGTGATGTCAGCGCTGTCTGGCGACAGGCTGATTAATGTCTGAATGTTTTCCAGCTATTTACCCCAGACAGAGGCTGCAGACTGGGCACACACTCTCACAAGGAACATGGAGGGACAGAGAAAGAGAGCGGGATAGAAAGGAATTAATGAGAAAGAGAACAAAGACGGATAAAGATAAAAGTTCGTATTAGAAGGAATAAAACCGAGAAATTCAAAGAGCAAATGACATAAAAAATATGCACTCATGAAGACAGACAGCAGGACGATGTTGGAAACCATCTGCTGTTATTAAGATGGACATTGCAATCATCCTGACTTCCTCTGACTTGATGACTAATGTGGTGTCCAAAGTATCATTGATAGTGAGCCTGTCTGGGGTCGTTAGCCTGAGAAAAAGACAGCAGCGGGAGTGCGGCAATCTAAATCATGTGTAATAAGAGGAGCCTTGTAATGACTGGATTTCTGAACAATTATTAATGGTCTTTCCAGGCCGCACTCAGGGTTTTTGGCACCGGAATACCCAAGAACGACTCTCAATTATTCCTTACTCATATGCCATGTTCTCTCATCAACATCCTCACTATTTCTTCCTGTCTTTTGCCTCCCTACCTCTCGCTGTCCGTCTTCCCATCTCCTACTGCTGCTCGGAGATTAATTCCTGACTGGCTCCAGAGAAAGATTCATTATCGAGATGGGTTCTTGGGGTTCTTGACAGCAGAACAGATGAGATGTTCGTGCTTAAGGTCTCGTTACAGTGGCATGGGAGGAACAAGGGTAAGTGAGTTTTGCTCGGCAAAAAAGGATCATTATGACTAAGTGAACAGGCTGTCAAGGTGGCAGGGAGAGTCGAAATAGGCAGAGTAGAAGCGGCGGAGACCGTAATGTAAACGGGAGGGTGGTTGTTCTGCGATTAACTGGCTCTCGACTCCTCCAGTGTAGTCTGGAGTTAATTAGCAGAGCTATTGTGAAGCCTTGTTCATCATGCTGATGAACAGACTGCAGCTCTAATCTAACCACACTCTGACGTAGTCTGGGGATCTAATATATTAGATTTGTTAGCTATCACTGTGAAATGGTTGCACCCACCCTACATCAAATGAGCATATCATAGATTAAAGTGTTTAGGGAGAACGGTGCCAGAGTGCCTCACGGCTTTTATCTCATAGAAACATTTGATCTCTTTCCATATACATGCAGGCTTGAATGGGTCTAAAGTGTGGGTGAAATAAATACAGGCATTATTAATGAAGGGTATATTTCTCTTTTCATTCTCCCTTTTCCCTCCATCAGTGTTTTGTTCTCTTTCCCCTACTCTGCCATATTAGCAACTGTCCCGATTGTGTCTCGTCGGACTTAGACATCACAACCGCACCAAATCTCCTGGAAGCACAAGGCAAGGGGGGAAGAATTCGGCTTAGCTCAGAGACGGCATGGATATCGGGCCCCTGCAGAATCCCCCTCACCACCCCACCACCCCCGCTCTGTTTCTCTCCCTTGCTAACTTTTCATTCTGTGCCGTGGAAGATTTACTGTAATCTGGCAGATCAAAGGCGCGCATCGCAATCCTATTCCCCTAATCCAGTTTGATGGTGACTTTTGCACATGTAATAAGACTGGCAAAAAGAGAGATCGCTTTTAAGCCAAGTTTTTTTTTCTCTGCCGTTTTGTTGTCACAGTAATAATCATATTTATGAAAACAGAGTCAACGCCAGAAAGCTATTTTAGTCTATGATTACATATCACATTAATAATCATTGCCATTTTTCACTGCAATATATTTGCAAGTAGTAACGGTTGGGATGATGATATTTGTTTTTCATTTGATTTCAAGTCATTAATAATGCTTCATTATTAGTCATTTCTGACCACTAATGTTCATTTTTTCCCAAGAAATGTATCTCTGAATGTCAGAGTTTCTGTTTAATGCCTATTCACAAATGGATTTAAAACATATCATCAAAACATCTGGTTACTCTTAGACCAACATTAACATTAAGACATTTCCAGACTGGGGTCCAGTGAACCTTAAGGGTTTAATCAAGTCCCTCACGTATTGTATCTGACAACCAAGTCATATTTTTAACAGCCGTCAAACATGTACTTTATTTGATTTGGCTAAATAGGAAACAATTAGCGCTGACATCCCTTCGAGGCATTTTTTTTAGCTCCTCTCTCCCCCTCTTCGCTTTTACCCTTTGAAATCTCTTTGAAAAGGCAGATGGCAAGAAGAATCAGGAAAGAGTTACCTCATTAAGCTTCACCTATAATGTCTGCCACACAAAGGCGAAAAGCAGAGATGAAACCCTAACCTGGACCTACGGGATCCTGAATAATCTCTCTTTTGGTCTAAACTGTTTTATTTTTGTATTATAAAGTGCTTAAACCCGTCATCTTTTTTGGCTTCTTAGCTGCACCATCCATCTTTCCTCCTGTTTTTGGCAACACAGTACGAAAGAAAACAGAAACAGTCTTGCCTTCGGCGTGTTTATTTCTCCGCGTAGAAACACACTTAATGAAGACCTTTTTTCCCCAGGCTGTGGCTGCCCTGTAGCTCCAAATTCACCAAGTATTCATGCAGCGGCTCTTACTGACAGTGTGACAAACAACGCTACACATCTTCAAATTGTTATCCATGTCATCTGTTTTTCATGCACCCTCACCACGATTGTTTACATTCACTGTTACAACTGGGGCATAACTCTACAACAAACACAGCGTTTTGTTGAAGAATTACAAAACTCGTATTTTGCTTTGCTGTGCTCCTCTGAAAGGGTTAATGCACATACAGCCGATGCATTTATTTGTCTCAATTTGCATGCATTTGCAGAAAAGTTCAAGGGTATAATTTGTTCATTGTGCCTTCTCATCTTCTGTGGATAATTTTGCAGAGTAATCACCATCTCTTTGAACAGAAAAAAACACACACACACACACATTCCTGATTTTCACACTGAAATGAAAAGCAGCCCGACTGCACTTGCCGGATTAATGTGGAAAACTGCGGTTGCTCTACTTCAAATTCAAAATGTTTCTTCAGTTTCTTCTCCTTTTTTTTTTCACCGAGTCAAAACTTTGATGGATCCATTAGTGAAATACATACTGCTGGAATAATACACTG
>JAPQRN010000012.1:13484867-13502720 GCA_037367275.1 Coranthus polyacanthus
TTCTCCTTTTTTTTTTCACCGAGTCAAAACTTTGATGGATCCATTAGTGAAATACATACTGCTGGAATAATACACTGTCTCTAATATGCTCATTCTTTAATCTTTTGTCATGAGAAGTGGTTGCTGACTGATGGTTGAGGGATTTTCTGTTTTCAAGTGGAGAAACCTGTGGAGTAGATAGCCCCTAGTGGTCACTCCAGTAATTACACTTTCATAAAGCCAACTGGGAGCAATCCTTTCCCTACAGCAGTGTCTCTCACTGTCTCTTTCACTGAAATAGTATCTTTTTAAATGTGGTATATGCCTCATAAAGGAAAATATTTTGCGGTCCCACTGCATGCTGTTTAAAAAGGAAATTAACTGAGGTTTTCATGTAAAAGACATATGAAAGTGGCATAAGGGAAATATAACAGCTTCACTGTCTTCAATCAAGACTAATAGCAAATACCAAAGTCTTAACGAAAGCCCCTCCAGCACACAGTTGTATTTATTTCTTCAATTACCAAGTGTTTCATTTATAAAGAATTTGGCTTGTGCAAATGTCACTTACGGCAGATATTGTAACATGAAATATTAAAATACAGTTTATTGCATGCAAAGTTTGAAATGGGATTTGTGGTCAGCTCAAACCAAAGAGCAAAGATTGATGTCGGACCAATAAAACTGTTTTCCATCCTCTGTTATAAACGTCCATAAAACATGAAAAAAAAGAAGTGTTTACAGTCCCTCAGGTTTATAATCAGGTTTATTTTAAGCCACTCTGAGTAACTCCGAGTGCTGTGTGAAGTAGTGTTTACTAAGGAATCAGGTTTATTGTTTCACATTTCTGTTTTGTTTTGACGTCACTTTACAGTTTATGTAGCGTTTCACCCTGAGTTTATTTTCCTTTGGGGGTGATGCTGAGATTGCGTTCTCTTTAAACGGCTGCCAAGTGGAGAAAGAAATGAAAGCAGATTTGATGGCTCATGAGCAGTTGCCAGAGCTTATCATAGCAGGAAGATGGAGAGATGGATGAGTAGACGTATATGATGGACGACTTGACAGTTTGATAGGACGGACGTGTGAGTGGGTGGAGATGATCACTGGGCATGTTTGGGTGAAATTAGGGCGTGCTCCTCTGTGTATGTGGCAGCGGGGGCGGAGGCATGGATGTGTGTGTTGCAGAGGTCCTGTCACTGAACGGGAATGATTAATGGGTCTCTGCCACATGAAGGAGCCACAGACTAAACCCCACAGCCTTAACTGGAGCATAGCATACCTCACCTCTTCCTCCTTCTTTCCTCCTCCTTTTCCTCCTCCTTCCCCGCCTCCCCTTCTTCTTTAGGTTTGTTTTCACACCTGCTCCTTGCTCTCAAAGCCCGAATGAGGAAGCGAGGGAAGCTTTTCTTTCTCTGCAGGCTGCGCATCTGCTGAAACTGGGCGGCACCACGGAGAATCGCCCATTAATGGGAGCGGAAGAAAGGAAGCTTGAAAGTGCATGGGAGCATAGTGCTCAAATGTTTATGTCTGACATGACAAATAAAAATGTGACCGAATCGGTGACTGATGAGCTCTTGTATTCCCAAAACGCCGGCCGTCACAGTGTCACTACCGCGTATTCTGGGTCGAGCTTCCACTAAAGTGACTGAAAGTAAAAGTTTTAATTTGTTTCTGGATGACACAAAATATTATCTCTATATTTTACCTAATGATGATATATATCTTAATATTTCTTTTAAATGTGTAACAACTTCAGTTGCTATTGTTGCTCAGTTGATTAAGCTTTTATGTCTCAAATAATTCTTAATTTACACACAAAGTTGTTTTCAGTTGCCGTCCGAGTGTCATCGCCCAATTTTATGTATCCCTTATCCCATGTCCCACATATTGAGACAATATCCTGCATTTTGACCTAATTCAAAGGGAACATATGAGTGTAAGCAGAGAAGACAAAAACAGGGAAACTTTAGCTTACTTTTATGCTTCCTGTATTTACTTAGCGTTGTATTGAAATGAAATATATTTGTTAATCAATCAACCTGTATTTATACTGCACATTTCTGATGAATCAAAGCAAAGTGATAGATTGACAAAATGTAAATAAAAGATAATACAAGCAACAATACAGAAAATTGTGAAATGTTACACTGCAACATAAGTTTTAGTAAAACAATAAAGTGCCAACAGAAAGAAATCAATAATAGAGATTCTAAAAGAACTAAAAGAGAGTTAATTTTAATGTTAATTTTTTAAGTTATATTGACACAGCAAAATTTAAGACTACGTCTCAGGATTTGCAGCGTGTCCCACGTTCTCCCACACAAACTTACTCTTTGGCCCACATTTGGCTTGTGGGGATCTGGTCACCCTGGCGTCATCCCGTTCCATGTTGCAAGACGGGATAAAGCAGGAGGATTCAATTAAAATTCAAAGAAGTCCAGTTAGAGAACATTTCCTCAAGCAAAGGTCCAGAATCATAATGGCTAACTTGTGTTACGATTCAGTACTTTATATATATATATATATATATATTGAAAAAGGTTCAAAATTAAGTCTAATAATAAATAAATATTTATTTTCCGTGACCTCAGTTTAGATTTGAGTTGTATGGTGCGTTTCACGTTGCCACTTTTAATAAACACCACAGTCTCAAAACATATTGGTTTTGAACTGCCCATGGGAAGAATGAACATGTAAGAGTCTGCCCGTTCTTGCTTAAAAGCTCTGTTTTCACCGCTTGCTTTTGTCTTTTCAGAGCACGGCATGTGAAATTACTTTTCTCTGACTCCAGTGAGGACTGGGATCAACAAAGGGCCCTGGCGTTTGCAACAGACCGGCCTTATGGTGTTGGGTTTGAAAATGAGGCCAAATGTTAACATAAAAAGCTTGAGATAAAACTTTACAGACTGACTAGAATGCAGAAATTCACAACAGAACGCACACTCAAACAACACGTAGTGTAATGACCACAGTCTCCGACGTATGCCAACAGTGATTTAACACAATCTGAGAGTGGGAGAGCGCTAGGTGTTACGTGATATGCTCCACTAAAGGCACATTCAGCACAAATACACAGGCTCGGCATTAAGGCACAGCTCCACTGAAACATGGAAAGAGCGCTGTACAGCCATAAGGTATTTAATGGTAATACGAAGATTTATTTTGACCAAACAAATATGTGAATGTACAGATATTGGTACGAAAAACTTAATATTCATCAAACTGTCACCTTAGGCAATAACAGTACATTTTAGGTGAAACACATGTAGCTATGCCATGTTCCACTTAAGTTTTTGTACAAATAAGTTATTAGAAACCTTTGCTGTCAAGGCTATGTTAAAATAGAAATGCTAATAATTCTCAATAATTTATTGGCTGTAGGTCCAGGTCTGGATAGGATGCCGTATGGGGCCAGACCTGGATTCTGGTCTACGTCTTAGTGACTTAAGGGACAGAGTTGCTAATAGAGCAGAGAAGTAGTAGGGCAAGGAACAGAAAGTGAAGGAGATATAAAATGACTTTCTGCAAGATTGAAACAGAACTTTTACAACTTTTAGAGAAAAAAAATATATATATATATAAACTGTACAGCCTCCATTCATTTCATGCTCCATATATATTCTGGCATGTTTTAAAATCTCAATATACAAGTTCCAGAGCTCCAGGTGTCCTGCAGATGGGATCGGGTTTTTGGATGAGTGCAGATGTAGTGGTGGTGCAGGTCCGTTTGGTTTCGGGAACTCTAGCTGGTTAACAGCAGGTTAACCAGCAGGTGCCACGTATACCAAAGGAGGGGACGATGGATGGCCTCAGTCACTTTGGGCAGACACACTGGCACAGTACCAGAGGGGAACATTTGTGTGTCTGGATGTCTCATTGGACACGTGAGATTGATGAAGATATGCTCGAACACAGACAGCCATGGCAGAATGTGACAAATTAACGTTGTAGTCCTTTACTCAAGGTACTGTGCGCACACACACAATGAAGCAAGTCAAGCCAGAGAGACGCCTGTCTTTTCTGTTTTGCCACAGCAGCTCTGATGCTTCAGCTGCCAGTATTCATTTATATAATGCACAAACTAATCAGGACACAGTGAGAGAGCAGTTCGTATTTACCCAGTATTTGGAATAAATGAGCACTAACAAATTGTAGCATCATATGGACCCCGTGAACCAGAATTCATTAGCCACATGTTAACCAGAAGTGCTGCACAGAATGAAAATGGATCTCTTTTTAACTGTACTTGATTGGCAACTGTCCAGGAGCTGCATCAAGTCCAGCACCGCTAGCCATGTTTCCATCAGGGTATTTTTATGTGCATTTTGAAGTGTCTCATTAGGAAAGGTTGATGGAAAAAAAAAAAATTGGAGATGGAAACACCTTTTCGGAATAAAATTTGTTGTAGCGAACATTTCACTCGCATGTCTCTGTTTTGGCTTCTGAAGAAGAAGAAGAAGAAGAAGCTGTTACCATCATTTAAGGTTTCAGGTTTCATAACCTCTACTTCTTCTACTCTAATTTCATTACAGCCATGTGAAACGTAGCCTATACCACCGCTTTCTGGAGACACTATGCAGCCTAGTTTCTTCTCCCTAAAATCAACTGATGACTGACTGACTGACTTTTTTGCGACATATCAAAAAGTTCTTTCTGATTTGCTTGACAGTTATATTGAAACATGGGAACAGACTGTCTAAACAGTAGTTCAGTTTGTGACAGTTATCTCAACCTGCTTAGATTTCTGCTTGATATGATTTCATCAGTTTAGGTGGTTCGGGCATTTGGTTAGGATACTAACACCTCACCTCCGTGGTGAGGAGTTATGGGTATGTTCAACTGGGAGGAGGCCTCGTGGCAGACCCAGGACACCCTAGAGGGATTATATCCCTTGACTGGTCTGGGAACGCCTTGGTGTCCCCCCAGAGGAGCTGGAGGAGGTGGCTGGGGAGAAGGAGGTCTTGGCTTCTCTGCTTAGGTTGCTACTACTGGGACGTGGACCTGGATAATGGATGATTTCATCAGACACTTTAATTCTCTAGTTCTTTTCCATCTCAGGGATTGTTCTAGGATATGTTTACGTTGTATTTCATTTAAAGGTAAGTGTTTGAGCTACAACTTTGGAAATAATTTTTCCAGGAAAGCTCAACAGAAAAACCTGCCAGAAATGTCAAAAATATGGAACGGCAGGGAATTTCAATAAATTGAACTTGCTGTCCCAAAATTGAAGTAAACAACTGCTGAGTGCAAGTCAGAATATGAATAAGTTTCCCCACATATCTTTTGAATTACCTTTTGAAATACTGCTCTGTTCGTGTATTTGTCGATAGCTTCCACATGCAGTACATATGTCCACATTTCCCCTTGTTTCTAAACATGTGTCTCTATAAACTGCACGTATCATCCTCCAGTCCAGCGTGTTGAGGCCAGGCTTTGTGAGCCAGCGTAGATAAGGACATGCAGAACGGGAAGGACTTCCTCAAACTCACAGTTGGCTTCCCTTGGTTATATCCACTTAGTAAAGTTTCTCTGGTGATTTTAGCTCCTCCATGGTTGCTGTTATTTGTAGTGTGCGAATCACCCTATGCAAATGTTGTCCAACAGGGCAAATGAAAGTCGACAGAGGCAGATCCTCTGTGTCTCTGTCTTCTCAGCCTATAAGTGGAGAGGGATTTAAATTTCAGAGAAGATTCTGATGTGAAAACTCAAAGGAAAAATAAAGATGCTCTTAGTGTCATTCGTTTCATCTTGCATTTTGCACTTTAAGACTGCACTTGATGGGGTTTCATAAAATGGCTCAACTTCCACTTCAGTAGACTTAGTTTCTATGTATATTGAGAAAAAAAAAAACCTAAAAATGGACCACATTTTTCAAGTCACATTTCCAGTTTTTACTTAGCAAGCGATGCAACCTTGTGCTAATGATTATGTACATGATGTCACAGGGAAATTTCACACATAATGTAACCCGAGCAAGCTCAAAGGTCACAAACACAACACATGCGCTCCATCGGATACGATGTCCACACTTATGCTTATAGAAAATGAGTTCATGCGTTAGAGCTCCGCTGGCACAGTGTGCATGCCATTCTTATCCTCTGATGGAGTAAGCTGTATTTGAGGAAGGGTGGGCTCATAATCACTATATTCCTCTACCCGCTTGTTATCCACCCCCAACGCTGCCACTGACAAGCACAATCCCACCTGGGCTCTGCCAATCCTGGGGCATTAGAGAGACAGAAGGAGTAGATTTGGCAAAAATGCTTGACAGGAAAGAGATAAACAGGAAGCAGACAGGCATACAGAGCAGCAAGGCACTTTTGTGGGAAAGAGTGGAGGAACATTTGAGGTAATGGGTAGTGAGAGACGAAAGGGGATGAGAATTTAATTCTTAGATACAAGCATCATGTGGCTATTCCCGGGTAGTGAAAGTGAACACTGCTGATTGCCTGTAGGCTGGGCTTCTCTTATCGTCAGTGCAGTGTACTCTCCAGTGATAATGGCCTCTCATTACTAAACTGACGCCCTGGGGAGACTTTGGAAGAGTTACAGGCTCTAGTCACCACATCACAGTAGGCTATCCCTCATCACATAGTGGGAAAGAGGAGAATGAGAGGGTTGTTCCTGCAAATACTTGCTTACTCACATGCAGATATTTCAACCCAGTCGCCAGAATAAAACGTTGGCATTGTATTTTTAAGCAAACCACACATATGTATAATGTCAGTGTAAATTTTCATTGAGGGATCTGGTACTTTTTTTTGCCTTTCCTCAATAGGCAGGAGGTCATTTGCATTCTGGGGCTCCCTGCCTGTTAAGTTGGCCTTAACGAGATTTATAAAGCATATTGTTTCCAAACGGACAGCTTTACTATAGTTGTGGTTAAGACGTTGCACTACGAGACTGTTTTACCTAAATGCGTCATGAAGTTTACCAGTATTTAATTACGACACCCGGCCTGTTAGCATAACTTAGCTACATTAATAATGTCAGCATTTGTGTAGTATTGCACTATATGGTCTGTCAGCTATCCAGCTAGCGTTATGTAGCACTTTTTAAGTAGCTGAAATGATTGGTGGTGATGAAGATAGCAGCGTTAGTTAGCAGTGTGGTCGGTGTTTTCAGTAAGTTAATATTGATGATAGCTTGGCACGTTTCACCCCTCGCTCTTCCCCATCTTCACTCTTTTAACCAAATATCTCGAACGACAGCCAAAACGTCAGTCCGCAAACCAGTGGGTGACATCACTTCTTTTATAGTCCACGTATAACATAACATGTTTTTGGTTCAGAAATGTTGCGGTTTGTAGTAACGTGCAATGGCATCGATTTTTTTTTCTGGCGACTGGGTTGGATATTTGCAGATGGGCAACCCAAACAGAAACAGAAGACTCCTCTCCAGCAAGACAAATATTAACACAGACACAAAAACATGCGCAACCACACATGCAGTTTTACTGGACGCCTGAGTGTCTAGTGCAGAGCAGCCAGTAACAGCTGTGTGTCCAAGCAGCCCAAGTGCCAGTGGAGAGACAGACAGTGCCCCCTGCTTAGCCCCATAATCTGGCATAATGCCTTAAGTGTAACTCAACCTCTCATGTACAGCATGGACACATAGCCAATTCCCATCCTGTCCCATATTCTGCTCCTCCCCAGCTGGCAACGACTTCCACCTTAGTGATAGTTAACACATTTCATCCATGTCAAATTCCATAATACCTCTCATAGACCTGCACTCTCGCGCTGCTTGCTGATGATGACCACAAGCACCTGTTGTCATACCCATAACATTGGCATGGGTCATGACTGACATAAACACCGTTTTCTATCATATCGTATTATCAGTTTCAAACTGAGATCAGCTCACGAGGTTACAGAAATCTGCATGGATGCACAGGGAAAGTTAGGAAATAACATACACTACATATTTGACTGGCTAATTTATTCAATGATGGCCTTTAGTGCAGATTGCATGTTTATCAAGTTTGTATGTGTATGTGAAAAAAATGCATGTGCTTAGGAAGCTCACTCATTCCTTGAATGGAAAAGGTTATCTCCCGGTCAGCAGTTATCAGTTTCAGAAATATGAGCCGATGGATCTGCAGTTTGCGAGGCAGAAATGCACCTGTCTCCTGCAGTAGGCAACATCAGCCCGAGCAAAGGATATTTAAACTGAAATGCCACAAATGTATAAACATGCACAGATACAGTCATACAGCACTCCTCTTCCCACACTGTGGTCATGGAAGCAACATAAACAGTCACTCTGAAGCATGTTTTTATCCGGTTTACCTCAATCCATATGGACACATGCAAATTTACATAGTACACACAACGAGGAGAAATAAGAGCTGTACTCCCCTTATTTCAAAACAGGTTCTTGTTGTCTTTCTGACAGGCCTCCCACCCCACTGCCAAGCTGTCCCACTGAGATAAGCTGGCTGGCATTTTCATCATTCCGGCCATACTGATTGGACCATTATCATAAGAAAGAGGCAGAGAATCCAGGAGGCCTTCCCCCTGGATGCTGATTCATGTTCAAAGTTGGGATTAGCAATCTTGCCCCTCAAATCCCCTCAAACAAGGCAGGGCTGAGCAGGCAAATGAAGCAAGCATTCAACAGATAATGAAGAAGACTCCCATGGATGGATGGATAGAAGAAGTCTGCATTTCATCATTAGTGGAGGTAGCATAAATGAACCCGCAGCTACGATACTCCAAATGCAGCAGGAGAAAGCTTGCTGTTCGACATCGATTACAAAATACTTAGGCATTCAAATATAGGTACGTTTTCATTTAATTTAGATATTTATTTATTATTTCTTGTTCATTGTGCCGGCAGACCATGTGAAGCTTAATTGAAACCTGGAATGCTTACTCCGTAGACGTATAGATATAATCCGAGCCAAAAATTGGACGGGAAGTGCATTAATTTTCCCCACATTAGCTAAATTATGCCTTTCTCCAAAGTATTCACAGATACGAGCATTTGTGGTTTCAGCAAAACCTTTTACCAAGTCTGTAGGGACTGACAGTGGTTACTGGTTTAATTTGGCCCAGTCTTTTACAGAATTAATAATAATACTGCAGTTTTTTTTCAGAGTCTGCCTTTTTAGCACATGATTCAAATTGAATACACACACTATAAATGGTGTGTTGCAACCGCTGCAGCCATTCGCAGTTCTTTCACAATTTCTTGTCTTGCAAAATTCATTTGAAAAAGAATGTCACAAGTTCAGTTTCACTGTCACAGGACATTGCTGACTGTGTTTATTAGAAACAACATGATGCATTGAATTTTGCCAGCCAGTTTGCTTTCCACAGTGGTCAAGAAACAAGTCACTTCAAACGCAACTCTAGGGTTGTAGTCCAATAGTCTTTTCTATTTAAGCAACCAAGTGAAATGGCAGTAAGTATCTAAGTGGCAACCATAATAAGTACTGACTGAATTACGCAAAAGCTAAGAAAAGGTACTTCAGTGCTTCCTTTCATATGTCCTTTAGCTGAGGATTCACTGGATCATCCTTTACCAAAGGAAAGGGGATCATGCTGTCCCCCAATTCCTTGCAGCGATGCCTCATCTGACTGTTAATGAAAACAACAAAATGATCAACATAACCAATAAGGGATGCACATGATCATGTAAGTCACTCAAGGATCTGCTACATTGCTTCTTAAGTGTGTGGTGGTGTATTTATTTGCAGAGACCCTGCTCTCTGTCTGCATTTTCTATTTTTCCTCTTGTTTTGCTGTGTTCGGGATATTTCTGGGTGTGGGCCTTTGGGCAGTGAGTTCGTTCCTCCAGCCAATAACAGCATTGCACGGTGCGCACAGTCGGAGCAATATAAAAACTAAACGTACTAATTGGGAATGAGGTCGACAGCAGAGTGAACAAGACCAACCATTCTGGAGAAGAGGACGAAACATGGCAGTGAACGTGGCAGCCCACTCCCTATGTAGATATAAACGGCTCATTCTAACGTACCAAAAATGCAATCCACATTTTCTGGTTATTAATGAAAACCTACTTATGAATATTATATTCCATTTCTCTAATTAGATCACCCTAATCCCTGTAGATCTTACACACTGGGGCCTTTAAACATACACCTTTTGCAAAAACATGCAGTGACAAGCCTAACTACAAATTATATTGTGCTTAAACTGAATAACTGAATGAATAGAAAATGGAAAAATGGTGTCTAAGGAAGTGCAGATTCGTGGGCAAGTCGCAACTTCTTTTTCGTCCTCTTTTTTTTCCATCCCTCTTTTCCTTTACAACACTTTCTTTAGCCTCATCTCTCTTTTTACCCAACCTCATCACAGAGCCTTAGAGATATTTAGTGCTGCCTCCCTGCCATGTGCCACTCCAGTAAAACTGCAGTGTTAACAGTTTTACAGGGAGACAAACCTTATCATTCTCTGCCAGTGTTTATTATAGACTCGCTGTCTCTGCTGATTACAGAATTGAGCAACTGCTGGGCTACAAGTCATAGACCAAGGGCATGCTCGCACTGCTGCTCACTCTGATTTTACTCTCAAAAGTACCAAATATATTGTAAATAATAATGCATATATATAAATAATTTCCCCAATGTAATGAGGAATGTTACAAAAATGACCTAAAGTTTAATGTTGCATAACTGTATCTGGCAAAAACCGCAATCACTGTATCCATGTTTGCAGCATTGTGAGGTTATTCTTTTTCTAGATGAATGGAGACAAACTGGGACCATATCACATTTCTTTGATGGGGAGGAGAACATCGTTTGTCTTTTAAGTTGTCCTGTTTAGTCTGTCATCTGACATGTGATCACTGTTTCCAAGTCGGTGTTTGTCAGTCAACAAAGGCTCGGTGAAGAGTAGCAGCTTATCTTCAGAGGAAATAATAGCTTGCCCGAAGAGCTGTGGTGAAATTTATATCTGTTCATATGAGATGTTAGCTCTTTATCTGTGTGCTTCCATTAATTTAATATCAGTAAACTCTGAAATGCAAATGAGAGAAGTACTAGTAAATGCCAAGAACACGCTCTTCTTAAAAGGGGCTTGAGGGTAACTGACATAAAACAGCTCGCTGATATCAAAAAAGCATTTGCCTCTCCAGGTAGCTAAGTGATAGATTATTTATATTCCAGCCCATAACTCACAGACAAGAGGTTAGAAATCCGAGAACATTGTAATTACACTCTC
This sequence comes from Coranthus polyacanthus, assembly GCA_037367275.1. Lineage (NCBI taxonomy): Eukaryota > Metazoa > Chordata > Actinopteri > Kurtiformes > Apogonidae > Coranthus > Coranthus polyacanthus. Next base: position 13,496,036 of record JAPQRN010000012.1, read on the forward strand.
ACCAGGGGAGCTCTGGCTCATCATCACCCACAGCTCTGAAGTTCAAAGTGAAACGATCCTTGGACCAGGTTAATAAAGGGACAAATGATGTGAATTTCACGTAGCTGTATGACTTTCCACACTCCTTTAGGTTATGCAAAGTCAGTCTGAGAAAGTTTTATTATTATTATTATTATTAAGTATTGCTGGATTAAATTCCTGTTTTCAATCCTTAAGGGAGAACATGAAAGTATCAACCGAAACATTTCTGTCTTGTTTACATCACCACCACCTCCCAGTGCCTTCTAAATTTTCCGATTCTCCCCCACAGAATACTCACTAACATAGCAGGGAGGGTCAACGCTACAGTATTAACCACAAAATAACAAGCTGTGCCACAGCTATGGTTTGGATTTTTTTTTCCCGCTGCGCTGGAAAAATCAGTAAGAGAAATTGGTTCTCATATGTACAGTATTGATTTTTGAGTTATTAGCACATAATCAACAGCATAATCGCCCTGTTAACAGCTTTTCTCCAGTGCAGAACTCCCTGCCTCAGCTTACTTAATGAGAAAATCCTTGTTATATTCAGGGGAAAAAGCAAATTAATTACAATAACGAATGCAACCGGCTTGCACCATGACAGTAATTAAAGCAGGAGAAGTGATATATGATTAGCATTCAGTGCATGAAAATGACTATGATTATCCCGCCGATGTTGAGCTCATTAAAAACCATGTAATCCAAAGGGGATATCAATATGGGGTGATATTGCAAATGCAAATGAAATAAGGGTATGTGCTCAATTATAACTGAAGACATAGAAAATGACTGTAAATACAGCTTACATGAAGTGTACAAGCAGTCATACAGAATTAACATTCTCTATAATATATGAAAAATAAGTAAAAGTCTTCATTAATATAAAGACATTTATAGTAATGGAAATGTTCTGGTGCATATGCCACATACAAACACAGACTCAATGTCTTTTCCATTCTGTGGCTTTGTCTTTGTTACAGTTTATCCCTATTCTTTTCCATACTTATATGAGCTTACACATATTCTAGCAGAAGCCACATGACTGTACTTGTGCCCACATAGTATACGGCAGCTGTTCTGTGCTGCTGCTTTATCATTTGATTAACCAAAACAAGCCCCCCCCCCAGCATATGGCAGCACTGCCTTTAAGTACATTAGAACACTTAAAATCACATTTAAGATAAATGGTAAATAAGAAACACACGGGTTTATTGTTTCATATTGTTCCCCCAATCAGCATAGAAGTTTAATCCTCTTGCACCACTCTTTTCATGGGATGCAGCTCTCTTGAGTGAGGAGAAAAGGGATTCCACCTGATCCATATTAATGTGTAACGGTTTACGGGCAAAGCTTATCTTTTCATGTTTGCCTCCCCCTCTTTTTGCAATCACATTAAGCAGCTCGGCAAGCCTCTACATCATGTTTGCATTACAGTCACACATAAGAGAGTATCGAGTGTGCAAGGATTAGAGTTAAGTGTAGGCTAAACCCATACCTGGATCACATTAGACATGGCAAAGCAGCTGGGATCAAATGGTGTGCAAAGCAGAGTCATTAATATATTAGCTTGTTCAAAGAACAGGTGGAATGGTTTGCTGTGTTCAAATGGAAATCGTTAAAACAGCCCCAACGTACTGTATTCCACACAGGTGGGACATGATTGTGGTTGGTGATATATTATTAAGATGTTTCTTCATACTGTAGTTGTGAGCCCGGGGATGAAGATATTAAAGTAAAATGTAGGTAAGATGGTGAACAAAAAGAGGGATTTAAAGCTTTAATGCATATCAAATAGAAACATTAAGGTTATAGGCTATTAGGTTAAGTATTTGGATCAGGCAGCTCAAATAAAATTAGGTGATCAAAAGTAAGCATCACGTCCATGTTTCCATTGCGTATGCGCATTTTTAAGTATCGCATTAGAGAAGGTTTATGGAAAAAACTAAAAAAACTTGAATGAACAAATGCTCACTTGGCTTTTGCCTTTTTTGAAAAACCGTCAATGCGTGAATGCACTTAAAGGTTCAGTAAGATTCGCGGCTGCTCGTGTGCTTATGTTAAGTTGGTGTTGGTGTTGGAGTTTGCGTTGTGATGGGAGGCGGTCATTTGTTGATGTTAGCTAACTCCATTTCTAAGCTAACGGTAGCAAATGTTGGCGCTGTAAAGGAGCGGAAGAGAGGCAGAACTTCGGGTCGAAGGTAAGGATTTTAGCAGGAATACTGACCCGAGTCCTCTTTATAGAAGTCTGTAGGCTGTTATCATGGATGTAGGCAACCAAGACGGTTGTTAGCTTAAAAATTGGGTTAGCTAATGTCAACAGACGATCAGCTGATGGATACCTTTTTCGTAAATGTTCTGATTCACGTGACTGATTAGCTTTTTCCTATAAAGCACAGGTACGTGACTGATGAGGAGACAAAACTATTCTTCAGTTTGTACTTTTTTGAAACATTTCAAAAGTTTCCTTCAAATTCATTTGACAATTGTGTGGAAACATGACTACTGACTTTCATATTCTTACTTTTATGTTAGGATGTGAATGTGAATTCAACTGCTACTAAATACCTTCTCTTCAGTGGGTGGTTATAGGACACATACTGTATATATAATAAGGGGTGTGAAGGGTAGTCATTTTATAAGTACCCTACATTCAGGTTTGATCAAATTTTGTTTAGATCCAGCTCTACCGGTAAATAAAAGTTACAGTATGTCAGTAGTGGAGCAATACCCACAATGTTAGTTAGTGTGGTCTTTGTCAGCCCCCGTACTTATATCCACCCTTGGGGCTTAAAAATTCTCTCCACATCTATTGATCTTTTTCTGTCTTGGCTTTCACTTCATCAAAGCTTTGCTGCTGATGTGTGCAAGAGCGTCCAGTCACTTTATGATCTCCCACTTTCATTGTGTATTCACTCACGCCCCACTTGGTAAAATCAGAGTCCTCCTCCTTTCTTTCTGAATGGCGCCATCACCACCTGGTCTCCATTCACTTATTGATTGCTGCAGGCTATGGTGATCAGCTGGGTCTGGCTTGGTATTTAGCATTTATAATGCCCCTTGTGCTTCAAAAGAGGTCTCCGTAAAACACTGTCAGCTTCTTCTACGCCCCCGAAATATCTGCATGATCCTCCATGAGTATTCACAGGAGATCAAGTTAACCCACCAGAGAAAAGGCCAAGCTGCACATAAGGTTTCTCTACTGGGACTTCTTTCTTTATCATTATGATTACGTGTCAACACTGTGCCCCTTGCCCTCACTCCTTTTGGGACCAGCCCATTTAGGTGTACCCTTGTTATTTCTCCCTTCTCTCTTGACATTTTGAGTAGCCAAAGTTGCCAATCAAGCCTATGAAACCCTCTGTGGCCCTCATTTTCTTCCCATCCGCCAGAATCCATCACTCATACTACAATGGGACAAAAGGGGGTTGTACCGCTGGAGGGTAGTTGGTCTGTTGGGGAGGGTGGTGCATGAGGTGTACGGGGCAGGGTGTTACGGTGGAACTACCCCATTCTCGGGCTTCCAGAGCCAAGCAGAAAGGCTAATGACAGGTTGAATAGTTTTCTGCCCCTGTCTTCTAAGCCTGGAGATAGGGCTCTCATTGTTGCCCTGTGTCAAAGTGCACTGAGACAATGAGGACCTCAAAGTTCAGGGCTTACCTCTAAAGGCTCGAAAGGGACCTATCAGGTTTTCATGTGCAATGGGGTGTGCTGGCACTCAAGGTCTGTTCAATGCTCTCTTTGATTCTGCTTTGGGATGGAGAGACAAAGGAAGAGAAAGTGAGTGTGTGTGTGGGAGGAGATGGGGATTAAGGCAGGCATCAATCTTTAACCTGTGCTTTGGACACCAAACACAGCTGAACCCTGACAGTTGATCATACTGCTCTGTCCGCCTCCAGTAGATTTTTAGTCCACTTACTCTTAAGCTTTGTGCCACCACAGTTTTGTTAAAGATGAATTTTGGGGGGATATTAAATAAAAATGTACTTAAATCTTATTATTGAACATGTCTTAGATCAGCCCAGTCACCAGAATAAAATGTTGCCATCGTACATTACTACAAACCACAGATATGTATTATCTCAGTGTAATTCGTCATTGAAGGATCCACTACCTTTTGTTCCTTTCCTCAATAGGTCGGAGGTGTTTGGGGTTGATGTCGGATATACGTACAAAATCCAAGACTTTGCCACCAGAGAGCAGACTTTGCATCCTGATTCAAGTTAAATTCAACCAGTATAACCAGCCCGATAAAGTGGAATGAAACACAGTTATCGTCACCATGAGCGGTTAAAACACTGATATACTCGCATCTAGAAATGTTGAGGGTAAACATATTTTTGGTTCAGAATCTAGTAGGGCTGTTAACACTCACAATTAATCTGGAAAACGCAACATGTAATTAATCATATTACCAAGTTTAACCCCGGCTTCCTCCTGTAATTCCAGCGTGGATGTTTACTTGGCCAAATTATCAAAAGGCATGGCAAACACAGATAACACAATGACTGAGCAGCAAATTCTGTTTGAAAAAGCTTCCAGATGGTTGCTGATGTTCGCAGTGTTCATCAAACACACAATGGCAGAGTACATCCACACAACAACTGACCTAATTAATGAAATCACTAAATGAGTTGCCATGGTAGTATTTTAAACTTGTATTTGATCAGAATCACAGCCTATCATTGGGATTAATGTGCTTACATTTTTAATTGACTGACAGCACTAGTATCTAGAAATGTTGACATGAAATGTATTTTTGGTTCAGATACATTGAAATTATATGTAATTGGAGTTTGCAGAAACATACAATGGCAACATTTTACTGTGGTGAATAGGTTGCTTACGTCTATAGCACCTAGACTGCTGCTCCAGAAGTATCTTTCCTCTTCTTTCGCTTTGGGATTTGTTCCTAATTGGTATCCACACATCCTCTCTGGGAAGCCAGTTGTTTAACGTCTCTGCAAGGCTTTAAAACACTGCAGAAATAACAATCAGTCCACAGCCTTTGCGATGCTTAATCAAATCCACATGGTAATAAATTTTACACTGCAAGGGCCATTACTTCTAATTGGGGCCTAATTTGGCGAATATACATCATGAGTGACATGGGACAGTCGGGGTTGTTAGACTTTTTTAGGTAAAGGTGTGAGCGACTATAATGCCTTTGATTAATGCATCATGTCAAGCAAATCCATTTTTTAAACCTTTGTTTTCAATTCTGGGGCTACAGACCCAAAGAACTGCCCTCTTTGTGAGGCATGTACCTACTTGCAGGAATTTTATTTCCAGTTAATGATCCTCATTTAGTTTTTCCTGCCACCGTCAACCACAGTGTGCAGACATTCCATGACGTCTACAGCGTTGCCCTTTAATTTCTGATAAGTGCAAATTGTTTTGCTGTTTTATTGCCGTGCCAAGTTTTCAGTGTTTTGACAGACTTGCTTTAACAACCCCCGAGTGAAGATTGATTGGGCTCTAAACCCATTCACATAGCATAAGGATCTAAATGAGGTTCCTTAATGTTAGGCTGTCTTTAGGTTTAAGTAAAGATGACAAGTCTGAACAATCCCTCATCTGTCAAGCAAGCTCACTTTTTTTTTTTTTCCTTTTGCAAGTATCTATAGTGTTCGTTTTGAATTTATGTAGCTTTTACCTTAATGGTGTTCAACAAATAACACTCACTTTCAAGAATAATTGATGTTGAGTACCAGTATTTTTAGGAACAAAAGTGTATTGTGTGATTTTTAGTCTCCAACATGGACCATAATGTGTGATTTACTGCATGTGAAAGCACTTTCCCTCTTTGCTCTAGAAGCACGGAGGGAAAAAAAAGAGAGTGAAAATTGTTAGCAAATGATGTTAGCTAAAGAATTAGTCCTAATCAATCTGCCATTATCCTCTTTTTACTGGCAATTTGGTAGGCAAAGAGCTGTGAAGGCCTCTGTGAGAGAGTCTACCTAATGCTATTGTCTTTCTGTCTTCTCCTCCATTCGATCCTTACTGAAAAGAAACCAGGTCCCATGTCTCATCCTTTAATAGGCAAACAGCCCAATTATTTCCCTTCTTACCCTATTGCATGGACTAATTGGAGCCCAGGCCTATAGGTAGCAGTGAGAGTGTGGACCTATTTAGTGGGAAGGAGGGGGGATTTGTTGTGTCGAGAGCTCCTTACAGTGGAAGTTTCCTGTGAATAGAGTCAACCATCCTAAATCTTGCTTCCTCTCAACCCCCGCTGCTCCTCATTCCCACTGGCAAAGACAATGCGTTTTTACAACAGCTCATTAATGACAGAATGACTGATTTGATGGCACTTTGAAAGGAAGCCGAGTCTTATTGTCGAGCTTCTGTCTTCAATGAAAAGTTGGTTCATTTTGAGGTGATTGTTGTGGATTAGGGCACTTGTGGCTTTTCAGAGTAGAGGGGATAACCTCTTTTATTCCGCTGCTCGCATTAGCATCAAAATGTCTGCAAGTGATTTAATGGATTTATGTAAAGAAATATACTCAAATACTGTCATTTACATTTGACTTGTGGTTACCCCAATGCAGCCAATATCCACTATCATTTCATTATTTTTTAATTCTGAGAATTGATTATTATTACTGTCATTAAACTCTGGATTAATTTCACTTTATTAGAACTTGTTACGATTTTCCATCATTGTG
>JAPQRN010000012.1:13502820-13514520 GCA_037367275.1 Coranthus polyacanthus
ATTGATTATTATTACTGTCATTAAACTCTGGATTAATTTCACTTTATTAGAACTTGTTACGATTTTCCATCATTGTGTCCTGTATTTATTTATTCATCATTGACACTATGCCAAAATATATTTTCATCTATTCATTTATTTATTAGTATGTTCATTTGTTGACCTCTCATCCACAAAGAACTCCTTTGTTGGCCACAGTTATGCATATACAATAGTACCCACACATTCATCTTACCCTTTAAAGTCTTTTATGGATCCATTCAGGAAGCACAGGATTTTATATCTGAGCTCAAATAGTGTTGTGATGCGATCGAATCAAACTTGTTTCTAGTGTATGTCTTTATGTCTGTATGTGACTGAAATGTTAATATATATCACTAAACTTAATGTGAATAAAACTTCAATACATGACCCTGTCTGTAAAGATCATTTCTGCCTGAGTCGCATAGATTTTCATTGGCAAGGGAGGTGAAAACATCATCTACTACTACTACGACTCTACATTTTTTATCGTTCTACATCTTTTATTATCGTTTTGATTGCTAGACTTTAGCAGCATAAATTACATACTGTTCCTTTAATTCCCAGCCTTTTTTATTATTTGTGGTTTCAATCATTTTTCATGTACAAGTAAAGTACATTAAACACAGCGAATCAATGTTTAATGTGATTCAGTTCCTCATTATTTGTTTATTAAGTACTAAACATTCACTCAACTCTTCTTGAAAATGTCCAGTTTTATACATAGTTTAAAAATGTTGTGATTACGTAATTTTGGACAGTGGTCGTTTCACACTTCATAGGGGATGGCTACAGATCTAAATGAGGTAAAGTGACCTCCCCGTGGTGGTTATCTTGAGGTCACGACTTGTGGAAGTAGGGCACAGCTGGTGCCTTGAGTCAGATGAAGGAGGTGAGTTGACGCGACAGGAACCGAATGGCCCTGCTCTCCACCTGCCGCCATCAGAACTCATCCTGGTACCAGGGAGTCCTGCTGAGTTCCACCATGGTAACGTAAGAGCTCCCCACTGATTGGCCAAGCTGTTACAAATTAGCACATCGGACTGCTTCGTACAGCCATTAGCATATAAAGAGGTGAGCTGAGGGCACAGAGGCGAGCTCATCTGGGGCGTCCCCTGCAGTGCTCGTGGTCCTCTGTAATGACCACCGAGTACCTTGCGGGGTCTCTGAACACAGACAACAAGGTACTGGCTCTGTCAGTCATTTGTCATTATTACACTACCTGCAGGCTATGGTGGGCCAACAGGGAGGGTTGAACAGCGTCTAGGATGACCTAGACAGGCACTGTGAGATCAGCTGGGAGACAGAGCCCCGGGACAGAGAACGGTTACAGAGTGCAACATCGGCATCAACGTCAAATGGCTTAGTTTACCATTATTTCTGCTCACTTTATCTCTGAACTTTCCCCTCCATTACTTGGGATTATTATCCTTCCCCCTTCCTCCTGCTAAATGTGTGGGCTCACAGTGACAGATGCAAGGCAGCTGACCTCATACGAAAGTGCCCTGGCAGGCTTACAGTTTAACCAGTGTAACTCTGGATCCAAAGGTCAAAGAGTAGGCAGTCAATGGACAGCAGCAGAATCAATTCTCGTCATCAGTCTTAATGAGAGGGGACATCATTAAAAGCTAGTTTCTGTTAATGAGAATTGCCTCCCAGAGTCCCATTGCATTTACCATTAGCTCAGTAGAGAATGAACCAAGAGCTCTTATTGATTAAACAATTCATGATCCAGTCACTAATGATTCTCGGTGAAGAGAGCTTAAAAAGTTCTCTTGATAGAAGATGCCCTGTTTTACTCCCTTGATGTTTTTTTTGCTTCTGCTGTGTGTAACACTGAGAGAAATGCAATTTTGTGTGTGTGTGTGTGTAGAGGAACAAATAAGTCAGACGTGTGGTGCCAGAGGTGAGGTTTTAACAGACTACAGTTTAGTAATTTCTCAGATGAGCTGACCTCCCTATATTAATTCTGTTTCTTTTACATAAACGTTGGCTCAGTTTTGCTGAAGTTGTTGAAAGCCATTGAAGCCTAATACGTGTACACGGGTATTTTTCTTAAATGTAGCTTTTTCTGTGTGTTTTGTCTTTTTGTCCACATGCAAATACAGTTTCCCAACAACTCCCATCGTTTTGTCTGTTTGGATCCTAATGATTTCTTTAATTACAAGGCCGAGACATGGAACAAGTGCCCTCAGTTACTGCCCCTCCCGTTGTATAATTGGGTCTGGATAAAACCTCCCCTTGTCCCGCATCTTGCACCTGAAAATAACAACTTTATCAGTTATCAATTATCACTTCTTCAGCTCCCACGTTCACTCTACATACTGTCAGTCCTCCTCCTCACATTGCTGTGCCAAACATCCTTATCACTTGATTAACAGCTTCTTCTACGACAGTAACATCCTCTTATATCCCACAATCCATCCTTTGAGACTTAAAAAATTTCACCCTGTTTACTCAGGGCCTTGTTTATTTCCTGGAGGAAGATCCTTCATCCTCAGTACTGAGTCCTCCACAGGACTCCAGAGAGACAGTCTTTTAAGTCTTTTGAAGTAGTCTAGGGCAATGAACTCCTTCTTCTGTGCGCTCCTTTGTTTGTCCCTAAGATGTATTTTCTTTATGCCGGGCACTGCACTCGCTAGTATCATGTGCTTTCAAGGACACTTGTTTTTATTTGGTGTGGAATGTTTGTCCTGACTCTTTACCCTTCACTGGCAGCTGTTTGCATAGCTGAATAGGGGAAAAAAAAGCCGTTTCAGTTGCTTCAGATTAACTGAATAGCAGACAAAGCAGGATAATGTAAAGAGGAAGAGAACGCTGTTTTAAGAAAGGTTGTCTCAAGGCAGCAGTAAGTAATATCATCTAACCATTTCCATCTTCCAAAAGCTCGAACAGAACAAAAATTGTTGAACATCTATTGATAGAGGCAGTTAATTTAATCTTCCAAATTGCTGAATATGCTTTATGATATTCATCACCTTTTTCCGAAACATGCATTTTCTCAGTTTCTTCCTTCTCAATTCACTTCACCCCTCTCTCTTCCACTCATCTATTGCAGGGGTCTCCTTCATCACCCCTGCCTACAATGGCCCCTTAAAAGCGGAGGAGGAAGTTTCCAGATGGTTTAGCACTTGTCAGGGTGACTTCAGTGACCCCAGATGCTGTCCAGATGCAGGTCAACAACAGGGTGCAGGACGCTGTCCAAGTGACTTACGGCATGCTGTAAAAAGCCACTGTGGAAAGAAAGGAGAGAGGGTAAACTCAAAACTCCACCTTGCAGAATGAGCCAAATAGGTATGAAACGCCTTGAAGATTGAATTCCTCATTATTTTGTTTAGCTTTCTCTTACCTCTAATGTTGTGGCAGCTCGTATTGAGAATGTTGACACATTAGTCTGTGGGTTGTCACCAGAGGTTCTGGTATGGATCACTGGAAAGCATTAAGTGACAAGTTAAGTTTCCAGAAGTTGCTGAATTATTGCTGCCTGCCAGTAAAGGAAAACATTGCAGTGAATATCCTCATGTTAACACCTCTAGTGTTTTAGCATTGATGGCTGTTTTGTGCACTCTTGCCAAATATTATGGACCATTGACTCTTGAAGTCGAGTGTATTACCTTTGTGTAAGCACTACAGGACAGTGCAAAGTCACTTTCATGTATGATTAAGACACTTGCAGCAGTTTTAAATCACTTTATGTTTGTCCATTTATTTGACGTGTTTGCTGAATCTCCAAATTAAGCGCAATTAGCTCCAGTGAAGTGTTCAGCTTATGCATAAAAGGACCAACGCCCAGGGAGCAAGTGCAGAGAGGCAGAAAAAAACTCGCAGTGGTGTAGCATCTACTTTTTAAAGACAAGTTATGAGCTTATGTTTTTCTTTCCTAATTAACCAGGGTTGCCTCAATGGTCCCAGAGTGCCCAGTGACTGCACTAATAGAAATAAAGGCTCTCTAATGGACTGAGGGCAGACTATATTATTTTGCCCTTCAAACTGGCCCCCCGGAACACCCCTCAACCAAGCCGAGCCCCATTCTTTAAACAGCAGCCATAAAAGCCAATGAACCATAGGAATATGTTTGCCATATGGCCTTTGATTGTTAGGAGGAGAAATAGAAGGAGAAAGCGAGAAAGCATAAAGGGACTGACTGGTGTGTGTGGATGTGTGTGGATGTGGATGTGGATGTGTGTTAAGGGGCTTGTCTTCAAAATTCCCAAAGCTGCATGGAGCTACGGCAAAGTCTGTGAGTGGTGGCAGTGTGAACATTATCCAGACGCGCGTCTGTGTGTGCGTGCATGTGATTTACAGCACTGACCTGCAAGTGCAACAGTGTTTCTAGTGATGAACAGGAGGGGTTTGTGAAGGGGGGGCACGAGGGGGGGGGGGCTACTCAAACCAAAAGTCATTTGCAGAACCATTGACCCATTCACACATACACACACATAGCGGCCTGAGGCCTAATAACGATGTATTAAACCTACAATAGAGGAAAAAAGATTTTATTCTGTTTCTGTCATTTGGCTGTGATAGCACCAACTTGACATAATCACATAAAATGGGAATAATTGGTCATTGCCGCTTTCAATAACACCAAAGTCTTAGTAGAATACGATTTTTCAAAACGACGGAGCGGTTTAATCTCCTGCAGCATTGTCTGGCCATTTTTCATTGATGGTGTTAGATATTTTAGCGTAAACGTCTTCTTCTCAAGGTTACTATAAATTAAGATTAAAACTAAAACTAGCAGTGAAAGAAACATTTCCTCAGTGCAAATGAAAAGAACACTACATTTCAAAAATGTGAAAACTAATGAACAATGCATTACAGAATAAAAAGCAGATAAAAGCAGCGGAATCTTCATTTTCCTCCTGAATTTGCACTGCGGGCGCTATATTATTAAACTTTAATAAAAAATGGTTTTGTAAATCATATTTAATATCATGCAGGTCCTATAAATCACTGCATAATATCCGAAAAGCTAATACTAACACTAAACTAAAACTAGTCAATTCCTCAAAATAAAATTAAAAACTACTCACGCACTCGTAAAATTGAACTCAACTGAATAAAATTAAACAAAAATCATCATGTTAGATTGGACTGGGCAGGTTTTTGTTCCAGCGTGCAGCGCTTATGGTCTGTGTACTGTATGCATGTGCTGTATGTTTTGTCTTTGTTCAGCCTCCATGCCTGCATAATGCCGTATGGTCCTTGCTCTGGATATTCATGCCACTGTGTCCTGTCTTATCTTCTCCCAGCCCCTATCTATGTCCCTGTAGTCTTGCTCTTTTGTCCCAGGATTCCACAGCTTTCCCAGCTACATGGGCACTTACCAGCTAGACCATCCCCTCGCTATCTGCCTGGGTCCACTATCTCCTCATGGGCCATGGCACACGCTCAACTGAAAGAAGATTACAGCGTTTGCTTTTGTTCTACTAATCACCCTGTCTCTATTCCATGTTCATGAATGGTGGGTTTAGAAAAAGCAAAAGCCTGGAAAGTAGCTGACTAATTAGGTTTACTAATGACAGTTTTATTTCTCTTCAGGCTTGAGTCTTTATAAGGACAGATTTTTTTTTTCTTCTTCCCGAGCTTTTATTAGATCCTTCAATAATTCAAAAGAAGAGTGATAACATAATTAGAGTTGCATATGCCACTTCAGTGCTGTAAATAAATCATCTGGTTATTCGTCTGAATGTGTCCTTTTAGAGGACATGCTTTGTTTGTGCCGATGATACAAGTGTGTCACCGCAAAAATAAAGAAAGGAGCCATTCGCTGCTGACGAGCATTCGGCCATATTATGGGAGTTTTCGAGAATAAAATTGTAATATTACACGAATTATGCTGTAATTTTTAAAAAAGGACAAAGTTGTAAATCTAGAAAAAGGCACAATATTATGAGAATAAACTCCAAGTATTAATATTTTTTGTTGGAAAAGTTATGTTTAATCTCGCAACATTATGAGTAACAAGATTACTTTTAATATTAATAACTTATGCAAAAGTAATGATATTACTATGTTAGCCATATATACACAATATTTTTATAGTTCTCATTCTGATGTTCCAAGAAGTATTTTGTTATTGGTGAAACATATTAAAGTTTAACTTCACAAGATGTTCCAGATTCTTTATGTTAAGTAGAAATGGGAAGCCTACGACTATTTGTCTTTTGTCTATTATTTTTTAATATTCTGAAAGTTACATCCTTATTGTGGTATTAGAGTGACTTTTAAGTATTATTAATGTATTCTGTGAATCTGTTTTACTCCATCATAGTCACACACTGTCCAGATAGTGGCAGCAAAGCTCATCGTAGCACAAGTATTTGCATCAAAAACATTGTGTCATGTGGTGTAAAATAGCCCAAAGAGAGGCGCGGCACTGCGTTACCTGTCTCAAAGAGCACTGAGTTTGAAGGCGCGGAGCGTTTCGCTTAACGTTGCAGAGTCATGGCGTTGTGCTGCTTCGTAGAGGAGTGCACGCTGAGAGGAATTTGATCTGCTGATTCTTTGTCATCCCAGGACTGTCCCAGGAGTTTTATCTCTGGCTCATATAACTGTCTGCTCCTGCTCCATCTGGCTGATTTAGAGCCTGTTGCCCTCAGTGATAGACAGACAACTCACTGCGCTCAGATGTTAAGTCCAATGTTGTGGTTGCTCTCTTTGTGTGTGCGCGTGCGTGTAAAATAGAGAGATTGTTAAAAAAAAATGGGCATCAGCATAACCCCCGAATGATTGGGGCTCTCGAATGTTCCCGTTTTTTAAAATGCACCGCAGTTCCAAATAACTTGGCTGCGGACTATTCCATTCCCATAGGAGGCCCTGTTATTGCCTGGGGAATTTATGAGGCTTCATCTACACCATTCAGCCAGCTTTTACTGCTGTCCATCCGACCAGTATGAAGCTTTACTGAACCTCATGAGAGCAGTCTGTGCGTCTCTCCCTGTCTGTGCGCAGAGATTAAAAACACTCTGCCTGCCTGTCTCAAACATACGGTCTGCTTTCCAGCTGCAACCCTGCTGTTTGCCTTTTGTTATGTGAACAGTGTAGCCATTAATTCTATAATAACTGCAGCAAATCGTCTATGTTATTTGTTTCATGTAGAGCTGAGAAATTCCTTCATCGTGCTTATGTACTGTATGGCTACACTCACAGTATGATCCACTTTGGATGGTGACTAAGAGACTTACTACTACCTACTAGAAAATAGGCAAAACATAAGCAAAAAAAAAAGAATTTGAAAATACACGTGCTGCAAAATTTCACAACACAGGAAAAATATAGAAGCAAATACAAAAGTGCTGCAAAAACTCATAACCCAAATACAGAAATGTGTTGCGCAACACGAGCAAACGCAGAAACACTCACAAAATGTCACAACACAGGAAAATACAGAAGCCAGTACAAGCACATGGAAAAATGCCCTGCAAAAACTCACAACACAACCAAACCTGGAGGTGCTGCAAATCTCACAAAAATGCTTTGTAAATCCTGAGAAACAAGCAAAGGCGAAAAAAAAAAAAATACAAAAACTCAAAACACAACCAAATACAGAAACACGCTCCAGATTGTGGAGTAAAAGTCATTGATCTCTTAACAAATTCTTGGGGTTCAAATATGTGTGTGGCTCAACTTGCTTGTCAGTTTAAGTGTTACAAGCACCACTTGAGGTTCATGAGGCAGAAACTGAGCCATTTTGTTGGCTATCATATGTTCCCTGATGTTTCCCAGCTGCTAAAGGTGCATTCAGTGATGTTTAACTCATTGCCTGACCATGTTTATGAAGTGAGAGGCGCATTTCCACACCGTTGCTTGCTCGAAATCCACCACAAAGCTTCTGTCCTTCCAATTGTGCCCCATCCAGCACCGGCTCTGCTTTCATTGCCGATAAAATGATTAGAGCCTCTGTGTGAGTGCATGTTGGCGTAAGTGATTTTGATGTATGGCAGAAGCTGAAGTTGATTTAGTCGGCGACTACATCAGCTGCCAATCTTTGCTTTATTTCCTGAGTGTGATGGACGTCCGCAGGGTCAGGGGTCGGGTATGTGTGGTGATGACCTTGGCCCGGTCTTGATTTTGGGAATGAGTTGGTATGGTGGGTATTAGGAGGTTCTGGGTCTGGTGGTTCAATAAGGTCCTTCTTTTCCCCATGACAAATGAATGACTGTGTCATTGGGGAAATGGAGAAAAAAACTAACCGTGTCCACTCTGACCTCTTCAAGCAGCGCTCCGGGGAAAGTAAAGGCCTGAATCTGCTTTTGGGGATATGGCTCGGCCCCCCAGCGTCCAGGGATCATGTTCCTAAATAACCCCCAGACCTCCTTAGGGATTTATGGACCCACTTCACTAGAAGTATACCTCGGATCACGGTCAACTTTGTTATAGGCAACTATTGTGTGGTGAAGTTAATTTGTGCATATGCCCGCACATGTGATGCATGTGTGCTTACGTGTGAACATACAACTGCATTTATGCCCCTGCTAAAGTGTAAGAAGTCAGGGCCTGTATTCATAAAGCTTCCTAACACAAAGAATTCTTAGAATTGCAATGTTTTCTAAGAATTTCCCCTTGAAGTTGAGACTAGATCCTGGTAAAGATAAAAGTTAGTCGCAAAGAATAACCCGTAAAAGAGCTCCTACGAGGTGAAAAACTGTGAGTAGGAAGGAGGACTTTTAAGACGTTCATCAGTTTCTTAAGCAAAGGAGAAAATAGTGGAAAGACAAAGAGATAGGAGAAGTGTTCTCCAAACCGAGAATGACAGTGAGTTTTTGTGAGATGCTATATATTAGATCGTGCAGGGAGAACTACCAGTCAACTACCAGTAGTCAGAGGAACAGATGAAAGATGAGCCATTTTTCACCTGTTAATATCAAATAGATTAAGTACTAAAATGACCAGCACAGCAAATAAATGTAACAAATAAATACATAGGCTTGAAGTAACACTTGAGTGTTAACTTGAGTGTTTATTTCCCACAAACATCTGTACTTTCTACTCTGTACATTTTTTCAAAACAGGCTCCTTACTTGATTTTTAATGCATTTGAGGACAATCACTGACTACTTTTATTTTGCATCATTGTGTACAATCCCAACATCGAGACCCTTTTCATGCTAAATGGACAGACATACTGTAGATGACAATAGTTTGATATGCTGGTATATCATCAGTGCACATCACGACAAATGTAACAAGACGAAAAACATCGTCATCAAAAGACTCGATGAGATGAAACAGACAAGAAAGGGAGACTGCAGAGAAAAAGCACCATGGGGTTTTGAGTTCTGTTGCTGACATTGGAAACTGTACATTGTCATGGTCATTAGTTTCACGACATTATTTTTTTATTTTATTGGAAGTTAGAATGGTTTAATATGGCGCGAGGTTCCGTTGCACACAGACAGCCACTAGAAATGTCCTTCAAAGAGCTACTTTGTACTTATACACTGGGAGCACATTTCAGAACCTGCACTTATTCACTTTTGAGTAAAGAGACCACATAAGTGCATCTCCTTTTACCCGTCCTTTTTTTTTTTTTTTTTTTTTTTTTCACAAGTGAATTTCACGTGACGAGCCTAGAGCCGGTTAAATCCGGTCCTTTTGTCGGTTTTGATTAAAACTCTCTTTAGATTAATGATATTCAGAAAAGATTAGATATATCATTTGCCATTCTTTGGTTTGTTCCCATTGTATTCATAAAATATGGAAATCAGAAAAAATAAACCATTATTGTAACATAATGGTAAGCACCTAGAAAATATGGCTACATTAATTATGTTTTAAATGCTAATGCACTAAAGAACATTCTAACGAAGACATGAAAGACTGTATTCAGAATCTGATAGCCAGGGAGAAGCAAATTATTTCAAATATTTGATATTTAAATTATTTTCAAATGAACAGAGACATGAGTAGAGACGAGGCGAGTAGTTTCCCCTGGTGATCCTCCAGGCGCCTTTGTTTCCTTGGTGTGTCTCCAGCTCATTAATGTTCTAAGCATGTGAGAGAACCAAACCATACCCCATAACCCATCGCTGGGTGACACCTCAGGCCCAACACACATATACAGTACACACACACAAACACACAAAAATCCCTCAGCCGTTTAAAGTCCACTGGCTCTTTCAGGAAGTGATGGCCGCCGAGCTGTCCTGATTAAAATGACAATAGTCTAATTAACTCGACCTCAGTGTCAGTGCACTAAAACGGCTGATGGCCCGCCAGTTCCTGTTTGAAAACCCTTTGTCTCCTCATCGTCCAAAAATATGACTTTTTTTTTCCCCGTGTAAAACGCCTCAACCCCATTTGACAAGATTTGCTAATGGCAATTATTTCTCATAAGCTAATTAAATCTAGGCAAAGTTTTCCGTCCCCCCCCCCCCTGTTGAAATGCTTCTGTGGAATCCTCATGGGATTTGTCATTTGGGGTGTAGCATCACAAGCACCTTCCAGCGATGTCAACCATTGTGAATCTGTACAGTTCAAAAAAATGGTGTTTTAGCGTTTAATCTGATTTGATTTCAAGCATTCTCAGTCATTTCCCACTTCAGTCATCTGTATGTTTGAATGAAAGGTTAGTCCGCTGGTTGCGTTGCCCTCCGTCAATCCATAGGCCAAACAGCCGGATAAAGAAAGGCCAGAGATGGCGGACGGAGGCAAACGACTGTTTTATGGCCAACGTCTCAAATAGAATGCCGCCTTTGAGACGTCAGTATTTGAGAAAGGAGACTTTACTTGTGCCCCCGTGATTCTTTTGCATTATTTGATGGACTCATCTAAAGTGTGGAGGCAAGAAAAACAACAAAAAAACTTTAATGACTGAAGTAGAAACTGCTTTTTGTTCTATTATCCTTTTGCTGGTGATTAAGGTCTATAGGGAGATAATTACGCTTTAGTCTGGAGTTAATGAAACGAAAACTTCTCTTTTCTTGTGAAAAGGAAGGGCAGATCTTTTGTACTGCTATCTGCAGACATCTCCCACCCTTGACAAGGCACACAGAGAATTGGTTTTGTTTTAAGGTCGGAGCCCCCCCCCTCCGCTGCCTGTCAGTCTGTGGCTGATATGAGGGATCTGTGAATGAAGCCAGAGTCAATGAGGTCTGTCTCTGTCGCGCTGTTGCATCTGCCTGCTTATGAATCTCAGTGCTGCTGGAAAACATCAAATGAACAACAGGTCATCTGGGATATGTGCTGATTAGAAGGAAAAAAATCTAAAGAGCAGTATATCTACATGTTAACTCGAGGGGCAACGCTCGCAGTTTGAAAGTGAAGCCAATGCGGACGTATCTTTAAGTGTAATACCTCCGACGGGCACTAGATGCTGGCTGCAGTTGACTTCCAGGAGTCATTCTGGTCTCATTCGCTTTATTAGACCTTCTGATGGTCCTGTTGTGAGTTATTCTTCTGTTTTAAGATTTTAGGGCTAATCGAAGCTTTGATGTCTTTGATTGACAGGTGTATTTGACAGCTCGCTCGCCTGCTGAGTTTCAGACTTCTGTAGCATTTCTTTATTGAATGACATATATATTTTTATATGCATCTACGCACCATGACGAGAACATCTGTTTGTCAGTCCCCATTACATTTAAAATCAATTCTCTCAGTTATTTCGAGTCAGATTGATTTGAAACTCGTTAGACAGGTTGTTATGATTGAGATGCTGCTGATGGTTAGCGGATG
>JAPQRN010000012.1:13514620-13532902 GCA_037367275.1 Coranthus polyacanthus
CACATTTCAGAACCTGCACTTATTCACTTTTGAGTAAAGAGACCACATAAGTGCATATCCTTTTACCCGTCATTTTTTTTTTTTTTTTTTTTTTTGCACAAGTGTCTGTATTTCTGCTTGAGCAAAGAATGTGTGTACTTTTGCCCGTGCTAAAGTGTAAGAGGTCACAGCTCCATGTGATCTGAACAGCTAATCTAAATCTAATCTTACCCAGCTGCATGTCCTCAGCCTCTCCAGCTCTGTCTGCCTCTTTCTCCTCCAGCTGAGGGAGAAAATTATTAAAGCTACAAATTACCGACCCAAAGGTTCTTCCACTGGTGGTGATGGCAAGCAGATGGCAGCAAACCGAGGAGAGAGCTGGCCCTCCTCCCCAACCCCGAACCCTTACATAAAGAGCAATTTGCATTTCATGAGCCTTAATTGCGTCTGTTTCCCTCCTCCCCACCGGCTCTGCGATTTTGTGCCTGTCACTGTGCACCCCTGCACCCTTGAAGGAGCTGTGATAGATTAAGGTGGACCTTCTGTTTGCATCCCCCTCATTGTGTTCCAGAAATTAGAAAATATTATCTCCCGGTAGGCTCAAAGCTAGAAAAAAAACAGGGGAGGCAGAAGGTGATGGTGACATTGGGTGGGATAGGACAAGACAGGAGGAGTTTTTCAGGCATTAAAGGGAAAAATGATCATTTTAAAAGCTTGTCCTTGACCCTGTGATGGCAAAACAACGCTACGCGGAACCCCCAGACACCTATAAAACACTGTGGTAATAATGTGAATCAGTCAGTACTTGACAGACATATTAAACCGATGTTGTCTTCTTTTGAAGTCGAGCTTTCGCTCTTTTATAGATGAGCTAATTGGTAGTGAAAAAAGAAAGATAAAAGCCCAAAAGCGGGGCTTTATTATGTTCTCGGAACTGCCAAAACATATGTGGAGGCAAAATTAAACTGTGCGCTATGACAGACTCATAATCTGTCATCATCACTGTGATGGCAGGGAGTGGACAGTTCTTTCCAGACAAACACAGTGTTGGGTCAGGCTGACATGATAAATATGTCTGGTGTGTCCCACTTCACGTTTGTAGCCATTATGTGTGTGGACAGAGATGGGCACAAATGCAACAAAAAGTATCTTGCTACATGTTACAAATACTTGCTCATAAGACGCAAGTAATGTAAAAATAAAACACAAAATAATACTACTGTCACTCTACTATTTGAAAACATATTTCACTAAAATACAAATAACTTTATTTTGAAATTGCAAAAATACATTCTAAACAAACTGAAAGACACCTCTTATCGCCTCTTTGATAAACACTGAAGATGAAATTGAACTATAATGGCTCCCATGGTTAATTCACCATGATTTCTCAAGAATACACTCCATCAGTCGTGTCATCAGGAAGAGTTCAGTTTGTGTTCACAGCAAATTAGGATGAAAACATTAGAAAATAGGGACGCACCTGCTACAATAGAAGATACTCTAATAAATAGTGGATTCGAAATAAAGGCACATTTTTAAAAAAAAGAAAAAAAAAAGGCAATTAACCACAGCATGTATGCATATCAAACTGTGCACAACAAGAGACCAGATAAACGTAGGTCTCTTAGTAATGTGAAGTGAAATTGAGAAATGAAACGGATTTTTATTATAATGAGAAACTGAAGCAGCGTGACGAGGTCCGAGACGCCAAGAACCGCATCCAGGGTCGAAACATGCTACATTTATTTGTGCGCTTGTGTGGCGGGTTTGTCAAAGAACATCAAAAAACATCTCCACACCTTATTAATTAACTTAGTTTTACTGAAAAAAAAGAGGTTAAAAATAGCCCAGTCTTTCTGTTTGCCCTGTCTCATGCTGTAACGTAGTTGTTACTCCTCACACGCATTATTATGTGAGACACTGATCGTTTCATGTTTCGCCTGAATTTCATTAAAAGTTGAACGTGTCATTAGTCTTTTTGTCTTTGTCTCTGATGTATTGTGCCATTAAAAAATCTTCATAATAAATCTGGAGGAGGAGCATCCATTAGATTGACTGAAGGCTAATAGAGAGTAGGCGAGAAGGAGAAATCATTCGTCACTATCACATGCACGTATTCTAATGGACGAGAGGCTCCACCCACGCAAACAAGCTGACTTCTAGATAAAGCTTAATGATCTCACACAGAGTTAATGAGACTCAATGTGTCATAATAAAAAAATGATCTGTTAAACCCAGTGGAGACATTCGGTCGTCTTACTTCGTCTGTGACCTCACAGCAGGTACCAGTGTTGGAGAGTTGTGAACTGCATGTAGTTAAAACTAGTAGTTCTCCTACATTCATGTTTGCAGTGATGCATTGGTGTCCCAACCGTGTGAGCAGGTTTTTGGAACTGGCGAGCGCATTTTCAGTACTAAACAGAACTGTCTGTCCGATAAGATTCTGCTCTGACGAGTAAAAACACAGGCCCATTATTTAGACCGGTTAAAAAAGTCTAAAAAGGTGCAAGATGAAGAGTTTCCATTGTTGTCCAGACTGTACAGCTCAGATAAATCAGAGAACATTCCCATTTCTAAAAGGTGCAGGTTTCTTTTTTTTTTTCCCCTTTACTGTCTGCAGTTGTCATCATATTTGACATATTTGAACACATTTTGCTGTAGTTCAGCATCTTCCGGTGTGAAGTACTCGGTAGTTTGCAGAGCTATACTCTCAAAATAGTTTCCTCAACACTGGCATTGAGCGGTCGTGCTCCTATTCCACCACACTGAGGCAGTGTTTGCTAATGCACGCTGCACAGAAATTCTGTTGCTCTTACTGCCTGTGACCAGCAGATGGCAGTATTATATAGGAAACAATGCACTCGGCCTCTCAAATCATCAAGTATAGATGCAGTTTTTCTGACTTGGAAATATAGATATGTACCCAAACAACGCAGACTATGACAAACTGTATAAACACCCACAGACCAAGACCTACTACTCAGACATACTAAACTACACATAGACGTGTCTGCATACCAGAATACAGTGTCCTCACTTCACCCTCTGCTAATATGTCAGAGGGGGAGGCAGTGGGAGGCTATGACCTCTCAGGCCTGCAAGAAGAATCCCCTTTCTGAGAGTAGTCTTTCATTGCTGGAGATTTAGAGGCCTATCAACAGCTCGGAGCTGAAGTGCTGCTTATGGACTGAGTGTTGTCTTTTAAAAGGGACAGATGTCATCTCAAGCAATTAGCCATAATCTGTGATGTAAAAGCACACTTTGCGTGTCGGTAAGGTCTTCAATCACTGAAGCTGGTCCCTCCAGGTAGTTAGTGTCTCTATAAATGGACAGTATTTTCTATGTAGTGTAGTCACATACTTTATCGAAGCATGACAAATGTGAAACCGAAAGACTGAAAAAGAACCATCATGGTGGTAAGAAACATCCTTTAATGATTAAACTCAAAGTAGCATTGGTAATATGACGTTTACATGTAAACACGGCATAGACTGTTGAACTTTGTAGCTTTACAAAAAATAGAGAGGGCAGTTGTCATTAGAGGCAGTCTCTTCTAACTGAACCCACTAGTGAGTGTCATGCCTAAAAACACAGCAGAATAGCTAGTGTAAGGCTACAGTAAACTCTGAATCAAATACTTTAATCCACCACAACACAGTTCTGTTTTGGAAGGCTGCAGGATCTCACAGGACATGTCAAGTGGAGGACAGAGCCTTGCTTGCAGTGTTCAAAACACAGCCAGGTCCTCTTATTCCTGATGCTATGAGCGTCACTGTTGACACTGAAACACTAGCTGCATGTTTTGAATAACTAGCACCGGTGCCAATCCCCATGCCTTTGCTCCCACTGTGTGCAACACAAGTTACATACAGCATTTGCAAATACACACACACACACACACACACATACACACACTGCAGTGTGTTTAATCTACGACAGTTGACATATGAACACATGCTGTAAGGTAGACTTGCTACAGGAATTTACATGTTGCACGCTGCATGTCAGGTTTAGCATTGACATCTTCGCTTGATCTCATAGCATGCAACATCAACATGCAGCTACTGATCATAGCAGATTCACGATCACAAATGGCTTGATTTTGTTTTCATTTCTACTCCCATGTACTGGCAGGCTTTCCAAATTACGCTTTTGTAGCCCAAATATGTGTATTTATAGTTTGCAAGCAGACTGTAACTGTCTAGAAAACAACTTGAATATGTCATTTCAAGCTTTTCATGCATCAGGTGTTAGTGCGACTCCAGTCCTTTGTAACAGTGGAATACACAGTATTAGATAAGGTGAGAATAGTGATCTAGTTTTATTATACGTGAGTGTTTAAGCTACATTGACATCAACATGTGTTATGCACAACATATAAACAGTGTTTTATACAGTAGAAGAGAAAAACATCAGTGGGCAGAGACTGCAGCATGTCAAACTTCAAGTATGTGAAACAGACATTTGTATCATTACTGCAAATCTCTCTGTCCTTTCTCTCACGTATAGAGTTAATACTCAGTGTGTTTTTTCCTATCCTCTGGTATTTTCTTATATGGCTTCAACTCAGTGGCATCTCTAGTAAGGTTAAATTTATTACATTTTTTTTTTTCTCAGGCTACAATGCCCCACAGTGTTACAGTATATTTTATGTTATACTGAATAGATTGGCTTTTTGTGACTTTTAACACGTGTACAGAAACATTAGAATGCAGGGAAAAAGTCAGTAAAGTAGCCAGAATGAAGCTCACGTACAGTAATGTCACTGTACTCCCTCTGTCTTTCCAAAGTTGCAGAATAATACTGACATCTCAAATGACTTTTGATTCCATCCATGAACCACCCTAAACATAACACATTTTTTTTTTTTTTTTTTTTTTTTTTTTTACACAGTAGCTGATGCGGAAAGAAAAAAAAAAAAAAACCAGACACTGCAACGTGAAATAGGCTGTGTTCCCTAAAGCAGCAGTCAGGCACAGTGTGTACAAGTGCACCTCTGTCTGATTCTCAGTTTAATTAATGGCAAGCGGCTTGACTTTTAAACAATAAACAAAGTAACTCCGTTGTAAATGATTGCTATCAGTAATAGGAATGATAAATACATAGCACCATCTTTGTTGAAAATAGAAATAGAAAAATACCGAAAATAAAAACACTGAAACTTGCAAATTCACAAATAGAAAAAAGGACCAAATCTATATATTTCATGGCTATGCTACATCCATGGATGTTACCACTCTTTTTGTAAAGCAAGCCCATCAAAAAAAAAAAAAAAAAAAAAAAATCCTTCAAACCCTATTTTTTTTTATACATGCACTTTGGTTAATGAGTTCAGTAAAGTTCTTTTTTTCTTTTTTTTTTTGGCAAATACCAGAACAAAAAAAAAAAAAAAAAAAGGTCAAACAAAAAAAAAAAAAGGCAAAACAAAAGATAACACAACAAAATAGCATCTAATTATTTCATCATTACAAACAAACACTGAGGCACTTAATCAGCTACAACAAAGCTCATACAAGTATCTGTTGACATAGCAACACAAAAACTATGTACATATATGTAAAAAGTGTTATAAATAGGTTTTAAACCATAGATACTATATACATCTTTTAACTGAGACAGTATTGTTTGTTTTTGAGTTGGTTTTTATGATGATTTTTGATATTACCCCCCTCACTGATTTGGGTGTTTTGGCCTGGTGGTTCCATGGGCCCTTGGTGCTCGGGTGTCAGAACATAAATCAGAGGGGGACAGGTGACATTTGCAGTTGGGAAGAGGTTATTGGAAACACTGGGATGGCTCATTCTCGCTTCCTCAAGATGACATAGATGAGTCCGCTGATCAATGCCAAAGGGAAGGCCACCCACGCCAGGATGTAGGAATACCCGAAGGAGTCTGTCGGCGGCACCCAATCCGGACTCATCACAGTGTAGATGATGGCTCCGCTCATCACAAACAGACCTGTCAGGAGGAAAAAGGGAGCACTGAAAAATGCTGGCCTTCATCTTGTTCAATTATCAGATCATGTTTCCCTGCAGTATTGTTGCTCTCTGTCTTGTGTCCTGGACTGAACCCTGTCTGCCAGTAGAGCACAGATGGTGAGTGTTCTCCACAAGGCGTCCCTTCATATTACATATACACAGCCACCGTGATTTGCGATGTGTGAACTTCAGTTTTCAAGACTCAAGTTCGGTGTCTCGGCCATTTCGGAGCTGGGGAAGAGCGAGGGATGAAACTCACCAAGCTGACATTACTGCTGACTGAAAACACCGACCACGCTGCTAACTAACGGGGTTTTGTAAAACACCATCAAGTAATTTCAGCTACTATAACTAAAATAGAAACAGAAATGTGTGTTTGATAATGAGGGTTGAAACTTGCCAAGCAAACACAACCGAATACATACTAAAAACACACTGCTAATTAGGAAATGTATAATAAATGCCAGCGAATAATTTCAGCTTCTCGTAATGTATAAACACACTAATTAGCTGTCTACTCTATTTAGCAGGCTAGATGACAGTTGCTGACAGACTGCGTATTGTAAACTTCATGAAATATTTGCATAACAAAATGAGTTGACGGTTTTGTTGTTGTACCTTCTTAACCATTACAACAGCAGAGCTGTCTGTTGGGATAAATACATTTTATTCAATAAACAGAACACTTAATTATAACATTTTATGCATTAATACAATTTTAGTGGCAGTTATATAAAAATTCACTCCCCATACAGCTGTCATGAAGGGGAAATCAGCTCTAGATTCCAAAACCATTTTTTGTGCCAGGCTGTAAACATGTTTATTTCTGCTGTAACGTTGGGCATTTTTTATGGGGATTAACTCAGCAGCCTGGAGGTTGCCACTTGACATTACATCACAGAGCCATTCTTACTGAACCCAAGCTATTGCCTCTCATCTATAGATGTGGCATGATGCCAGCAGCTCCACCCACCTCCCTGGTCTGACACGGCATTATCTGTTTGTCAGACCCCCACACCACCAGCCTTCCTGACATTTCAACTTCTACGACTGGCAGTGTGCCCAGTATTTGGCTGAGTGGGCACCTAGGTGCCAGGCAATGTGTTGGCACAATACAGAAAGCAAACCTGGGATGTTGGAAAGGGCTGCCAAGAGAGGACACAATGGAATGGCAGTGGAGCCACTCTTTGGCCAAAGGGCATGAAGCATAATAGACAAATGGAGCGCTAAGCCATTAGTAACCGGCTCAGACTCTCTTAATTTAATTGTCTGAGACAGAAGATGCAGTGTGAGCATTCACTTTTGCTTATGCTTTGTAGGAAGAGTTGTGTGGGTGGTGTATTTGTAAACTATTTCTGTGTTACTGGACCTGTTGAGCATATTACAGTAGTACTGTAAATGACTGTGATTAAGCAATTTGTTTCTAAAGAAGCAAGTTTTGACAATGACCTTAAATGAATTCCTATGAAAATATAAAGTGCATGTTTGGTATTTCAGCTTTTCACTGTAGAAGTTGTAGAGACGCGTTCAAAGCTTATGGTTATCATCATTTTTTCAATGACTAATAAAAAAAAAAATCTTGGTAGCTGCCTTTGTTTGTAGTCATGTAAAGGCCGGACAATAATATTGAATGAATTTCATTAATTCAAGTTTTTGAACAAATGCCTAAATCGCAAAATTCCTAAAACTTAGACCTTTTTGATGCTGATTGAAAATGCAACCTGTTTGTATGTAATACATTCATTGTGAGTCATTTCCAAGCAGCGGGGCTTTATTTTATTTTGAATTATTTTTTTTTAACAAATTACGTACGACACACGATATTGCACATGCAAGGCATATAGTTTTAATCAAGAAAACTAAACATTTTTGAATCATGTTTCGTTTTAACTTCATGTAGACAAAAAAAATCATCATAAATCTAGATTTTGTTTTTTGTTTTTTTGGCCATATGGCCCAGTCGTACTCGACCGTTTCCCCCTCAGACCCATTTGATCTCAACCAGAGGAAAGTGTAAATGTGAATGAACTTACTGGCAAGGATCTGGAAAGTTCCAGTGAGGAAGAAGCGTCCGCCCTTCTGCAAAGTGAAGAGCTGGCAGAAGAACAGGAAGAGAGACAGGCAGCTGAAGATGATGGACAGGATCATGAGAGCCTGGACTGCCTGAATCCACTCTGTAAGGGAAGCATAGAGATAAAAAAGGAAAGTGCTGTCAATAACTGACCCACAAACATCATTAAGCCAGAGAACAACATTAACCTAATGATAACAGTAGGGAGTAATGAAATTACGCAAAACCTATGTAGCAACATGCATCTTTAAAAAGCATGAATGTTTAAATAATAAAATATTTAATAAAAACATAAAAACAGGGACTGACTGACTGGTGCAGCCTCTCAAAGAGAACATAATGAGCTAGCTTCAGCCATGTTTACTTCTGGGAATGTGTAATGGATCCATAACAGTGAAATGTAGGTATCTTGTTCCTAAAAGCCCCGTGCACCCCTTACAGCAGGACTCACGACTAAATGTACCATATTGATCGTTACTGCTAATCCTCCAAGGCCGGGGCATTAACCCATTAGACACCTGCATCGACAGGGAAGACCGGGCACCATCTACGCCTGCTGTCTGGCGTTGTGTTGTTGTGTACGAGCTGCGTCTGAGCTTCATTCGTGTCGCCATGCCAGGAATCCCAGGCTTTCTAAGCAGGGTCTATTTCTTGTACGATTGTTATCCGCGCTGCTGCTCAGGTTTCAGAAGCACTCGCTCTCCTCCTTTCTGCAGCGTACCTTTCCATTTCATCATTATTTCGCACACGTGAAGCTCTATTTGTTGCTGCTTTCCTGTTATGGTGCTTTCTTTACCACTGTGTATCCAGTTTGGCCAGTTTCTCACATACCTGTTGCTACGTAACTAGGCGATTAACCATAAATGCAAAGCACACACTCATATATGGCAGTGGCAGACTGAAGTCCACTCTCTTGCTTCTTTCCTATCCTTTCATTATCAAATACTCCAGAAATGCACTGTATATACATTTGTACTTTGATGCTTCGGCAACGCTGTTTCCTGAACTTACATGACAATAAAGCCTCCTTTGAATTTGAAAATAGAAAAAGGAGAAGGTTATTATAGCTACATCTGCATGCATGCCACTGCTTAACTCCAGCATTTCAATTTCTGAAGTTCAACATTCTCAAACAAACTGCGGTTTATTGATTCACATGAATTATGTAAATCAAACACATGTTGTGGTTTAATGGATGGCCACTTACCAAATCTGGGGGAGAGGCATGATGCATTATTTATTGCCGGTTATACTCCGCAACAAAGGGATACTTAAATAATGAGACAGTTTATTTTGTTTGTGGTGTTTTGACTTTAACTATCTATTTAAATAAAGGAAAAAAAATCTAACCCT
The DNA here is from genome assembly GCA_037367275.1 of Coranthus polyacanthus. Classification (NCBI taxonomy): domain Eukaryota; kingdom Metazoa; phylum Chordata; class Actinopteri; order Kurtiformes; family Apogonidae; genus Coranthus; species Coranthus polyacanthus. The sequence continues at coordinate 13,524,005 of JAPQRN010000012.1, forward strand.
TATCATTTCTTATGACCCTGTGGCCAGTCATGCTAATTATTTGGAAAAGAAGTTATAGATGTAAAGGGAAATGGTATCTTGACTGACTGCACAGGGTCACTGGTTTGACTCGGGTTACGTACAGAAACACAGTTACGGTTTGTCATGATGGCCGCTGGTTCAGGGATAAGATAGGAGAGGAAACGCAACACGCTCTGCAAACCTGTGCATCTGCAAAACTGCATTTTGACTATCTCTTGCCAGCACAGTACCACACAGCAGAAACAATTAGATTCCAGCATAATGACTCTGTTTTTCATATGTTACATAATACTGCGCGATAACACTGAGCAATGGGCGACATGTTCCATCCTCTGAATAGCATTCGCCTATAAATACAGATCCATCACTGCTTTGTGATAAACAGACATCTTCTGTGCCTTCCTTCCTTTACTGAACGGTTGTAGACGGAAACAGTGACATAAGGCCCTTCCTTGCATGAGGCACCGTCCGGGGGTTTCAGAATATCACTGATAACTGTGACTCATGCTCAACAGTTTACATGAATGACATGATTTATCACTGTGGTGTTAAAAAACATACAGATTCTACACAAACTTTTCACCAAACAGGGAAGTAACTGTTTATGTTTGCTGTTTTTTGCCTTCTATTCTGAGGTCCAACTGTGCTAACAATGTGGCAAAAAATAAAACCGCTGCACTCTTTACTCTGCTTTGTTTATGTATTGTTGGCCTGTGTGTGTTTGTGTGTGTGTGTGTGTGTGTGTGTGTGTGTGTGTGTGTGTGTGTGTGTGTGTGTGTGTGTACAGGGGCTACAGGACATTCTTCCTCAAGAGCTAATTTTAGAGCGAGTAAATTTCGTGAAGTCATTTTCCTGGCTGCAGTGCGCGATGTTTGACTCAAGCTCAGCATGCGATAACTGTGACATGAGTATCTCTCACCCAGGCGTCATCCAAACTGTAAATGCGCTAATATTTTGGTATCCACGGCAACAGAAAAAGGAGGAAATCAGAAAATTTCACAATTGCCCTAAAAATAATGACTGTGATTCATCATTTTCTTAATCCACAAGAAAGTAGGGACTTGATTGTTCAGCAAAACTTGAAAAGGCCCCTTTTTTTCTTTTCTTTTTTTTTTTTAAACAACGCAAGCTTGCCCCCCCCCCCCCAACACACACACACACACACACACATAAGAGCAGCACACCACCATCTTCCATCTCCCAACGCCAAAGCACAGAGACGGGCACACGCTCCTTCTTAAATAAACACCGTGCGTCAGAGTGCGCTAATGAAAGCAAGTCAAACAAACCGGCTGCACCATCAAACTACCTGGCAGAGTATGCAGGCGCTGCTGCCCTGTCAAAACACACACTGGCTGAGCACTGCTCATTCTAGACAAATGACATCACCCGGTTCAGCCAACAGCTCCTGCACCAATGTGACGGCACATTTAGTAGGAAAACATACCACTGATCAACGGTGATCTCACATTAGGTTGTTTTTGAATCATTAATATTGTGAAATTTGTACTTTTTCAGTCAGATCATGATCCGTGACAGTAAAAACTGAATACTCAAAGTGCAGGATTTGTAATTCAGACCCGTAGAGGTGGTGTAAATAAATCACAAACACAGGCAGCTGCTGCCTTAAACTGTCCTAATGATCCCTGAAAACTAACACTGGACACTATTATCTGACACGGGGCGTGACCCGCCATCTGCATGCTATGTCCTACATGAGGTAATCCAAGGTCTCCCTGCTTTCAAACAGCCTGACACACACATAGATGTAAAACTTTAAATACTCTCCGCAGCCCCACCCTAATTATCTACAACTCCCTACCCACTCGGTCTCACTGTCACTATGGACTCGCCACGCAGGACCTGAATATGGACATCACACCATGACTATTTATACAGTGGCAGCCTATCAGCTAGCACTTCAAAACAGCACCGCCACATTCTCTGCCCTAGATGGCACCAGAATCCCAGAGGAGACGTGACACACCCACATCATCAGCATGCTAAATGTTGGGATTTAAAAAAAGTCATTTTCCACAGCACAGGACCCTCTCTAATAATTACGTGCGCGCTTTTAGGTTTTGCTTTTCCACTTGAGACAATGCCACTCATCCCAGAAAAAAAAAAAAAAAAAAAAAATCATGACATTTCATTTGTGAGTTTCTACAGTAAGTCTAAAAACAGAGGAATGTTTAAAAAAGGCATACAGACATGTCATTTGCTTCGTATTTACAATAACACTGTCTTAGTAAGTAAAAGGGTTGTTATCTGACCTCCAGTTGATGCTGGGTCACAGTAGTACATTCCATTGGCGGAAGAACAGTTTGACCAGAGGTCTGAGGTGGTGGTTTCACCCGTCGTCCATACCTGTATCAACAACAAACAGTTTAACGGATGAATAAGAAGTTCTGAATTGTGCAGAATATGGTGAACAGCAAATGCACACAAACAGCCTGTGAACTATGAAGCAATATTTCTCCCTGCTGACATTTAAGTCCTTTGTGCCTTTATTGGGACACAAGTTTTACCATTAGAAAATAATGCTCTTCTTCCTCAATATTATAATGCCATACTTTAATTATACTGAACTAAAGAAGGAGAAAGAAAGAAAAAAACTCTATTCCTTACGCTGACAATTGTTGACACAAACAGGAGAACCAGGGCAGCTACGTGCAGGAGGATGATTCCCAGTAGTAGGAGCAGCATCTTTGCAGACAGTCTGGACAGTAATGAGAAGAGGAGACAGTCGCTCTGTCAGTATGAGTGTGGATGAGTGTGGATGTCAGGGTTGGTGGGACATGGGTGTGTCGCTGCAGCACGAAGCATGAGAAACTTCATCTGGACGCGACAGGGTCTGCGTTTCTTTACAGATTAGGAATAAGATCTTGTATTGCGAGCTTAATATTAAACGCGGAAAATTTGGCGACGACCATAAAGTTTGGAGTTTGAGTCAACGACAGTATCCTGTTAAAACTTTACTTAAAACATGCTTCAAATATTAAAGCATGTACGTTGCTTAATATATATAGATATATATACTGGGTGAAATAAAACAATGAAACAATGAAGAGTCGAGAACCACTTAGAAGAAGATGCGAATACACACGAATTGCAAGATTAGCGCGCAGTCATATTCATTTTTAGCGACACATATTCCAGCGAAAAACGCTTCCTTCTTCAATCCACCGGCAGAGATTCTGCGTGCGCCTGATATAAAGAACTTAACAAGAGATGAAAGTCGACTTACTTCGAGCGGAGAGCTTGTATTCCCACAAAAAAAAAAGAGCGACGGTCTTGCAAGACGTAAAAGCAAGTTTCCTTAAAAGAGTCCACCGGCAGTAGTCCTTCAGTCCAAAGTCCCTCTCAGACTAGATTGATGCCAGGGCTGACGTTCTGTTATAAAGTGTCTCATTATGGAAGAACAACGCCCTGCGTGCGTCGCTGCGTCATGGAGTGACCCTCTGGTCTTGAGCCAGGGTTCCCAATATAGACGCGCCATGCGTAATAGCGCGTGGGTTTCCTTAGTTACCAACTTTATTTTATGTGCAGGGACCCAGCTGATCATTGTCGAGCTCCTGTTGTTGAAGAAAGCACCGATCTGCTTTCGAGGATTTTTTTTTTTTCTTCATCCTAACACCTTTTTCAGCTGATTCTCACCATTTGATACACTATATGCTTTAATCTACCTTTCCTCGTGGTAAATAAATAAATGAAATATATTTACCTCATTTATAGAGCATCGTTCTGTGTTTAGAAAAAAAAAAAAAGCACAAATAATTAGATAAAATACCGACATTAGTTGTAGAAATGGATTGCAAAGCAGCAGAGCTTCATGAAAGGCCTTAAATTCTGAATTTAACTATGTCACAGAGTAGATTATTCTCAGCTTTCGGTCATTTCGACTCAGATGTAATTCTTTTTTTTTTTTTTTTTTGGCCGTAGTGTAACGTATTTGGACTTTTCCCACAATGGGACGTGTCCCTGTAAACTCAGCCTTTTGTCGTCTTGGCGATAAGAAAACACAAACACAGTCATGTTGTGGTGTGGTGTAGTGTGTTGGGTCTCTCCCCTCGGCTACTCATGCCTCGTGACTCACGCAGCTTATGTGTGAAAGTGTGGACGGGTATGCCCAGCGCACCATCAGCGATAGATAGCATCTGGGGCTCTCCTCTGTTTGACATGACTCACTTCCAGTGGGAGTAGGAGGGCGTTTCACCCTGAACAAGAATCACTACCCCTGTTGTTAAATGTAAAATATACAAATATGACCTGTGTTGAGTGCTATAAATATGGGCGTAGCATGAATGGAATTCCAGGAAATATGTATGGGGAGTATAGGGAGTGGTGAAAACTGTAAATATTGAGAAAGTACAAATTGACTACCTTATCTCTCCTCTTCTGCTTTAACAGCTCTGCTCCGTAAGAGCCACAAATGTAATAGTTGAACGTTTCGGATCACGCTGACTAAAAACAAAAAGTCACCAAAAGTATATCCCGTCATTTCTGGAACTGTAGTTCACATCATGTACCGGAAATTCCATTTTTTTTTCTCTCTCCCCCACTATGGAGATACACACTTAACCTCGGCCGGGTGATAAAAGAGTGTGTAACCGCAGATAACCCCTGTCAACATCCACTCTGTATTCTTCATCACTTCCCAGATGCCTTTCCGTGACTTTCTCACACTCACATGAAAACGAGGGCCTTTCTGTTGTGCTCGTGTCCACTCACACACGAAAGGAGGACGTTTACAAGTCCAGAGCGCAGTCATATGAAGTAGGGTTCTGAGTGAGATCTGTGTGGCTGCAGCTCGGTAATCAAAGTATGTGACATTCTTAGCCCAGGCTGAATAGGAGTACCACTTTGTCTGATAGGGTTGTTCGCATTGTTTGTCACTGATATCTGTGTGTATTTAAACTAATGCAACCAGTTTCATCAGTGAAGGAAAAGCGTGTAAGAATCAGTCAGTTTATTTTTTACTTTTTCAGGGTCAGATATGACAGAAACAACATTTATAAAGCACTTGATTTTAGCGAGTAGTTTAGAAGTAAGACTCATGCATGAATCATACATCAATAAGAGTCTAATTTTATGCCTGATTCACGATGATGAAGACATGGAAAAATAGAAATACATAGCAAGACTAAAATCTCGTCAATATGTTTCACAAATGCTGTTTTCAGGGAAGACGAGGAACTGCGCTCCCCCTTGCATCCCTGTAGTTCACACCCTGAAGTAGCCTTTCCCTTATATGTCAATATTTGTAAAAGACTGACAATCAGTGGGCTGAGTGGCCACGGAAGTGTTAAGTTTACAGCGTTTGTGAAACTGCAGCTGGATGCCAAACGTTCTGAGTCAGATACTGTAACAAACATTCAGACCATGATACCGAATAATGTTACATCTGGAACAGCCTCTAACATTTCACCCCCGTCGTTGAGATGGCATAACTTATCTTCACGTTAGCGCCACAGACTGTGGAAGCATGCGTGCCAAAACCATAGATAGGACCACGGCCAGGGGGCATGAATCTGGACAGCATCAGTGATTGAGTTACAGTAACTCCATCCACATACCGACACAGAGAGCGTTAAAACATATGTGACTTTTCAGAAGAAATGCGTCTTCTTACTACCAAAGTAAAGCCTTAGACGTGATGTTGTAGCAAGAAGATATCGCAAAACAATTAACCCTTTCCCAGTTAGATGTCCTTGGCTTAAATCAATTTCTTTTTCATTTAAAAAAAAAAAAAAAAAAAAAAAATTCACCTGAAGCAAAGAGCTTTTCAATAGATTGCTTTATATGCCATTTCACTTCTCTTGGCTCAAACCGCAATCCATTAGCTGCAGCCTGTGAGGAATAAAAGGCTCATACTCACAGCAGAGAACTTTTTATCTTGAATTTGAGACAATGGATCCAGCTGATGCTCCTTACGGGCCTTTCCTCGTCACAGATGGGCCGCTATGGGGGACAGGGCTTCTTTTTGTGTGTCTGGTCGCGGTAGCTGTCGGACAAAGGTGGGTGTGTCCTTATGTTCTGTCATCAATGTGTGAAGTGCTGTTGGTGTGTCGGTCCCCCAAGTTGCCATAGTTTAATAGCGCCCCTCCTACGGCAGCCCTCTTATCGTTGGACTGCCCCTCTTCTGATTCACGTTGGCCTCCTTTGGCCCCGGACTGCCTGCTGTTGTTGCTGCTGTTGTTGTTGTTTACACACCAGACACTTTGATTCATACAAGCCCACACGTGAAAGCAGAGAGAGTTTTACAGTTCTAAAGCCTCGGATAGAAAGCATGTGACGGCGTTAACTATATTCATAGAAATATTGTAGATTGTGCACGAGGCAGCTAATCTGAGGAGAGAGACGCGGCAGAAACACAAAGGATAGCAGACAGGTGAAAGAGAGATGAGCGGTAAATAGCCATTGTTTGTGCACTGGTCATTTCTGAGCTGCTCGCAGACCTCGTCCTATCACCGCATTTTAATCAGACCAGACACAAAGTGATGACAACAAAGAGGTTAACCGCGCTCTGTCCCTTTAAATAAGCCACAGAACTGATTGCCTGTGATGTGAGACACAGGCGGCCTTGTCTGTGAGTCAAATTCAACTGTAAGCTTCAGTTTACAAAATGATAATGAAATGTAGCCTGTTAAAATATGCAGCTGAGGGCATTCTGAATCCATAACAAAAAGCGACGGCGTCCTTGCTATGTTGTCATAAATCACGGTAACTTAAGCCAATTGTTACTTAATTGTAATTTTCAAAGATCTTGTTTTTTTTACCGTCATTATGGGGAATCACATCGTAGCAGCAGTTTACACAGCTATCCTCCTGCAAAGATTTCATACAGTCGTCTATAGATGCGGTGTCTGGTTTGGGCCACTTCTTTGTAATTACATGTCTAGCATCTACACTCTGTTCCAAATATGCACTGTGCTTCAAAATTCAATATTTGAGATTTGCTTTGTAGTCATGCCGGGAGTGGGGTCTTTTGTTGATGTTAGCTTACTATTTCTGAGCGAATGTTACCTAGCCTGCATCCATGATAACATTCTGTGCACTGATTTCAGAGGGAAGCAAATCCTTATGCTCCCTCTCGTGCTCTTCTGCTCCTCTGCAGCTGCAGCAGTGGACAACACTAGTCGAAGTTAGCTTAGAAATGGAGTGGCTTTCTGCAAAACACAGACTGAAAAAGGCCAAAGAGGAGTTCATCCCAATTAAAAAGTAAGTTTTGTCCAAAATATAGTCACTAATTATCTCTCCATGAGATAATTATTTTGTCCAGACGTCCTCAGAAATCCAATTGTTAGATTCCCTTTCCCATTTTTGTTTGACGTAGATCTGGTACTTGCTATTTTAATCCAATGAAAAATCTGTTTTTTATGGAAATTGAAGTGTTCGTGACTGCATAACTTGATTATATTTTGGTATTAACTCCAAAGTTACTCTGGGGAATCGGCTGACAATCAGCTGACAATTGTTAAAATATAAAAGTCATAATATCTTCTGCTTATTAAATGGTTTGTAATTTGTAAATAGGAGAAATGGGGCTGGAGTATGAGCATGAAGGTCACAGTCATTATGAAAGATGATGGAATGCAAAATAAAAACTCAGTTTCGATTAGTTTTCCTTTGATTTAAATGCTGTATGAGGAACTGAGCCAACTTTTTTTTTTCTTTCGTAAGCACTGTGCTCTCTCTCTTGCTGCCAGATATATAAATAAATAATATCAAATATAATAAACATGGCTTTATGTCAAGCGTTCTCATCCATCCTCACTCCACTATGATTCAGCAGGAAAAACTGCATTTCTGTGCTTTGACCTCACTGTAACATCCACCCGCTTTTCTCTGTCAGGAATTCCAGGGATAAGACTCACAGATCATTGTTATAGGTTGATCCAGAACACACAAGACCCGTATCTCCTCTGCAGTGTACTGTATGTATCAGCCTTTGTGGTTGAACTTTGAACTTTGCCACGCTGTTAGGCTTCTCTGGTTTTATCACGGCTCCCCCGTTGGAGACGCAGTTATGTGCAGAATGCTGAGGGAAGATAATGTTGACTGAATAACAGTTTGGGGAGGTAAAGATTTCTCATGTGAGCAGGGATCAGCAGACTGTCACACAAAACCCGCAGAGCCACTGTACGTGAGGTTGGCAGTTGCGACGGAAAACCACATAGAAAATTATGTTTCTTATCTGTCTGTCACCAGTTTCCTCCCTCTAGGTCAGAACTGTTACTGGGACTATTACTCAACGGATGCCAACGTTCCTTTTTACTCATTTTATCCAAACTTCACAACCTTTTGGGAAAACTGCAATTTGGCACAGATCCAAAAGCTGCAGGAAGAGTTGGTTCCCATGAACGTTCAGCATCCAGTCAAAACTAAGCCCTCCCGGTAACCTCCAGTTTGAGCTGACTGGAAATTAAGTGACAATGGTGAAAGAGAGAGTATGATGTAGATAGAAAGACTGAAACTAGGAAAGCTGCAAGTTTGTTTGGAGTCCTAGCTTGGTTGCCTTTATCCATGATAACAGCCTGTGAACTGATTTCTATGTAGAGGGCTCAAAAATCCTTATTCTCGCTCCCAAGCGCTTCAGTTTCCAACAACTGTGATGCAATTTTTATCACTGATTTACTTTATAATACGTTAATTTCTTCCCCCTTTGCCACTACAAATAATAATCTTGGAAAAATAGCTCACATTGCGACATTCCACTCATATTTTTTGTCAGATTGTTGATTTTTCACATGTATATGTATGTGTTTGATGTTGATGTGTCATGTTCTAGGTTTAGGCTAAAATTTTGCACCCTCCGCAATAAGAACTCCTTTTTCACTGAGGTTGAAGCTGTCTGATGACTTGCAAAGCACACTA
>JAPQRN010000012.1:13540430-13566705 GCA_037367275.1 Coranthus polyacanthus
ATGTAGTGGAGAAAGTAATGAAATGAAAAGTACAATATTTGCCACTGATATGTAGTGGAGTAATTGTCGAGTAAAGTACAAGTACCTCAAATGTGTACTTAAGTACAGCGCTTGAGTAAAAATACTTTACAATCTGCCACCGAGAGTGTACGTATCATCTGAATTCTCCAGTTTCAGTTACCGTTAGCTTTCCCTAACAAAGCTTTGTGCCATTTGATCTTGGTTTAGTGAGGTGTCCATGTCATTAGACCTCCATCACCTTACAGTCTCAATGACCAGCGGTGCTTTTAGGGGGCGCTGAGGTGACCTAATTAAGAGCCAGTAGGAGCTCTGTTGTGCTTTAAAGTGACGTCGAGGAGCCAGAGCGAGACTGTTGCTACAAGCGATTGAAGCCTCGTAGTCAAAACATCTTGCCCAGATAGTGTGAGGTGACTTGATACACGATATGCGTGAATAGAAAGAAAATGAGTGGACTGCACATAGACATCATCAGGGTGTTAAAATGTCAAGGCAAATGCACTTTGTCCTTGTGGAAATGCAAATATGTCCACTAATGTTAAAGAAAACGGAGGAAAAGTTCAAGGAAAGCCACAAACATCCATTTTTTTAATTTTACCTGAAGTGGCCCTTCAGTCTCTGCCAAGGCCCTCTCTAGCCTCCTCTTGACCTCACTGAGGGCTGCTATCTCTGTTACCATGTTATCGATTTCATGGCTCAGCTCAGACCTCCAGAAGACAATGTCATTGAGCCGCTCACCAATGTTCTTGCTGGTAGACTCCTGATTTCTTCGAGTCAGCTGCTCCTTATCTTGCATCAGCCTAATTGTGTCTTTTCTCAGTCTCTCTGCACTTTTCCTGGATGACTCAGACTCCCTGTAATTGCTTTGGTTCGACTTATACCAATCGTCAGGGGTGTAACGGGTGGCCAGTGCCGTCCTGTTGGACGGGTAGAACATGGTTTTAGCTCGAACCAGATCGAAATTGTCCCGCTGCATGGCAGAGGGGGACGGTACATTAGTGCTGCTCTTGTAATAGCTGTTGGTTCTCCACTGGTTGGCACTGGGATTCATGACCAAGGCTGGCTGGGTGTTGCGGTAGCTGGACGCCATTGTGGAGATGGCAGGAAGGAAGTGGCTGGTCTTTGGCCGAGCATATGTGGCAGTCAGAGTGGATCCAATCAGCTCCATATTTGACTCCTCTCAAGGCCCTCCTTGTTTTCTGAATCCAGTGTGTAAGGAGAATACATTCTGTAGGCTTTTTAATTACACATAGGTTCAGTGTGTAAGATTTAGGGGAATCAAATTGCAGTTTTCGTTAGTGTATAATCACCTGAACATAAGAATTGTGTCTCTGTTACCTTAGAACTAGTCATTTATATATACAGAGGAAGTGTTCCATGTAGTCTACCATGTTGCACTGTCGTGTTTCTACAGTAGCTCAGAATTGACTTCTTTCCATTGTATGACAGGTGGTATCCAGTGCCAAACCTAATGTTGGCTCTAACGAGGGCCTTTTGTGTGGACTGCACATAGGGTGGAGGGTGAGGTGAAGAGTATTCATTTGGTTGCAATCTGCAACTTCTCCACTAGATGCCACTTAATCTTACACACTGAACCTTTAAATTATGTCATAGACACTTGACTCTGATATCAGCATTTTGCTTAAATTGTACATTTTGTAAATTGCCCGTCTAAAGCTACAGCTATTGAACAGAGAATATAATTTGTGCAGCCATGGGCGTTTCAATCAAAACAACAATAATAAAAGACAATAATGACGTCTTGAAGTAGCGCAGTTGTTGTTTTAATTATTGCCTAAAACTCTAACTAACGTGACTCAGACAGAAATCATGTTTCCACATAAGGTAGTGTATTAACATTTCAGTCACACATTATTACATATCATAGCTTTAAAGTTGATGAAAAGGTAAATATAGTGCTTACATTTGAATTAACCATATTTTTAAATACTATGAATGTCTGTTATGTTGCTCATTAAATGTAATAGTTAATACAAATCCAAGTAAAATATGACACAATTAAAAAAGTCACACAAAAGAAACATAGAAGAAGTATATAAAAGAATATCTTACCCTGATAGACAGAGCTTGTTCTGGTTATTTAATGTCCTGGTGTAGGCAGACTGCCTCTCAGCTCTGCTTACCTGAAAATGAGCTCAAGAACACTCTAAAGGTGAACTGGCATACATAATAGACAAGTCTGCAAGGCATTCATTCAGTTAGCCAATCGTGGTGCTCAGTGCTAGGCTACAGGAGCTGGCCTGTCCAAGATTTCTGTTGACACAGAAGCAGTTGCTATTGGTTACAGGTGCTCTCTGCATGGGATTTCCAGATTAATGGAGAGCAGGCGCTTTTTACTTATAATGTCAAGTAAATACAGTAAACTGAATGTCAGCATATGTTTGGCTGTTGAAGAAGTTTATGGCTTAAACTGTAAGCAAAGGATTTTTCTGTCATGCATCCCGGGCACTGTAATCCTTATAAATGCTGTGAATTTGTTTACGTGATTGGATGCTACTCTTTCCACTGTTCTTGTCGTCGATACTTTCCTTGTGATTTTTCAAGGTCAAAGGCACTTGAAGTGGGAAAACTACCATCCAACGTGTAACAAGTTATGAATCCCTTGTTAAATTCTGAAAATAACCCAGCCGTTGTCATATTTATCTCATTTCAGACACACTGTATCTTCATTTCACTTATATTTTGTGTTATAAGGGTGAGCAATCTGGGCTTTGTCTTTGAAGCAGAGAATTTCAGTTCGTCTCCAGGCAGCATCAGATAGCTCACCCTCATTCTGAGAACCTAGCTGTCTGTATGGATTACAGTCACCTGTTTAAAGATTCATGCCACAGGAAGAGTCCACACAAACCCCTGTAGCACAGAATAATAATCTGTGTTGTGTTACCTACCTTTGGAAATGAGGATCATTTACACTAATCTGTTCTGAAGGGGGAGGTCTGGACAGATGATAGCCTGGTTTCCACTACAGAGTCAAGCAAAGCTGTAGCCAAGAGGAACTCAGCTGGGCTACCGACAAACAAAAAAATACACATCAGCTCACCTTTGCATATTTCCAAGGCAGCAGAACTGCCAGTTAGACTGCAGCAGGAAAATTTGCTTGCGTTTACATATGCATTACATGTTGATTTTTTTTGTTCATTTGAATATTTTGGAGCTTTACCGTCTGTTTTACATACACAGAAGTTAATCATTTCCCCCATTGCTGTTCATCAGACGTCAAGAGTAATGGGTTCTTGAAACGTGAATGGGTCAAGCCCTCCGTGATGTATATAATATGTAAAACTGATGCCGACAACCCATTCATCTACTGCAATTCCTGTCCGTATATCTGCCAGCATTTCAGTTGCCACTGACAAATCAACAAAATCACCATACAATAGCGTGCCATTAGTGTAGGGGAGTAATAATTTGTGTAGTTAACTACTGAAACTACAACTTCTTTCTTTTATCCTGACAACGAGGCAGCGACCAACATTCACTCAACTCACAAACTTTGAGGCAAACTCCCACTAAGTGTGTGAGGGCTCAGGTCTGTCCCACTGTCAAATCATCGAGTCCGTAAGGGCTGTGATGCACATTTCTTGACACCCTTATGCAACATGTCAACCAGGAAGTTTATCTGTAAGTCACAGCATCTGGCTATGTATTGTTATGGCTATTTATTTCACCTTTGTAAAGTTGTTTCAGTCAAGTTTCCACTGGGATTTGTATATGTTCATGGCTTTTCTGATATCTGGTTCATTGTTAAAATGTTACCTTGGTTGTCTTGACATTAATAGCTGTGAGATAAAAAGTCCCACCAGACGTTTTTTTTTTTTTTTTTTGCATGTTGTTTTCAAGCAACATGTGCCGTCATGATGGTGTGTCCCGTCCCTCCTTTGTGAACTCTCATGATCTCATACACTGAAGCGCTACAGCTGTGCACACAGGTGACATCAATTAAGTCTGTGAGGTTTGGTGATTAAAGTGCAGACGCATCAAAAGGGCAAAAGAGCAGCCGTTGCTGTGGATGTCACTCTAACCCTAATACTGTTGTGATGAATTCAGCTGAGCAGCATTTTTTTCTGGCATGTGACTTTTTTTACAAAGAGGTTTGAACTACTTTTTCTAAGTAGTTTTAGTTAACGAAACTACACTTCTCCCTAGGTTAGTTTTGCTTTGGTTTACACTCTTGCAGTGTGGAGTAGTTGGTAGTTTGCAAAACTATGCTTTCAAAGTAGTTTCCCCAACACTACCTACCAATAGACCTTTTTGTGGTGACCCCTGTCGCTTGATAACAGTCAACATTGCGCATGTTGCTTAAGAGCTGATTGTGGGATGGGCTGACCATCAGTGCTAACAGATGACACCTGTGCCCAGTGTAAATAGAGCTTGCAGCACTTTCTCTTTCTCATTCCCTGCAGACATCCTCCCCAATTCTCTCTAAGTTCTCCTTTTGTTTATTTGATAACATTCACGCACATCACTACACTTCATGCACACCGTACACCCTTATTCCTTTGTTATGCATATGTTCTTTTGTTAATAAAGTCCTTACATTTACCTTTTGTAAAACATAGTGTGGTGCTTGTTTTGTCATGGCCTAGAGCCAGATTATGCATTTCATTTTGATTTGTTATACCATGAACAGGCCTAGGCAGGTTTCTGTCAAAACCTGGAACAACAAAGGTATAACTTTTTTTTAGAAAATGCAAATTTGTGGACGCTTGTGCTACGATCCCGTAATGTTGTATGAATATTAACAGTGGGTTCATCATCGTCGTCGTCATCATCATGGTCCACACATGCAATTATTTATGTGTTTCCGTCGCATTTATTCACATTTCTCTTTTATCAATATGGCAACTTTTCCACCTCTCCCAAGCATAAAAAAATTTTTGCGACATTTTGCTTTTTCATTTTTTTTAATGCGCAAATTGAAAAAAGCTGGATGGAAATGCATCTAATGACTCCATTCCATGTCGGTGCATCAGTTCCCAGGTCTGTATACTGGTTGGGCTGTAGCTCTGCAAGTACACATCACATACAGTATATGTTCTACCCTGTAAAACCATACTGTGGCATCTCATGCTTACTAACTAATGATGGCTGTGTGATTGGCTTGCAGGTTTATGTTCCTTGGCCTGAAACCTCTTCTGTGCCCGGTGTTTTAAAATGGCAGGGCTTGGCGATGACTTCAAAGAGGCCGCAGTGCACACTATTTTGCAGCTCGTGGTCAGGCTACTATTGTCATAAACAAGGAGCTTTAGATTTAGAATGGAATGACATGTCATTGCTCCACCCCTGCAGCCTCAGCATCACTTAACATGGATAGGTTGAAGGCCACCCCACATGCCTCTGCCACCCTGACCTCAGTCTCTATAAATATGGCGCAGAAAAGCATGAAAAGCCAGCCCTCGTATGAAATTCCTCCCCGTGTTGGAGCTCTGTCCTCTGCAAAAGTACTCCCTAGTCAAACTCCCCACTGGCCTCAGAACGTGAGGGAAATGTTAGAGGGGCCTATATATACTCCTGTCTTGTGGCCCATGAGAGTATGTTGTGAATTACTGCATAGTGGAAATGTCTGAGGGAGCAAGCATGCTGTCCACTCCTCTTAGAGTACACTGACACTGAACAAAGGCAGGCATGCTCCAAGGAATCAGAACGCAGTCAGTGTGAGCTTTTTGAGGTAAAAAATGTACAATGTTTAATAAATACAACATTTTCCTTCCTTTAAGGCTATATAATTTCAGTGATGAACAGTGAACCAAAGAGTTCGGGCTCTCAGATGACAGTAAAGAAGATTTTTATTGATCGATGCGTCTCTGAGTAAGGATTTTGGATTTTACTCTGGCTGGAACATGTACATGCCATATTTTACTGTTATTAATGTTCATATCCTTTTTTTTTTTCTTTTTTTTTTTTTGCAATGAAAATACTGGGAGATACAAACTGTGTCGTGTCTCAAGAACCACCAATAACTTTTCATCAAGACCGCCAGCAGCAGCACCGTGTCCAAATATGATGGACCTGCAGACACAGCCAATAACAGCAGACACAGAACAGCACTTTGTTATGACTTCAAGGCTTCCACCTGTAGTCTGTAAATATGGCAAAATACTGCCAGTTGTAAGAAGAAGCGGGGATAAAGCTGTCCGACAGCATCAAATACGTGACTTATAACAAGGATGGTCACCTCCAGAGCAAAAACTTCTCTAACATAGGGACAGTATCTGGTTTGACAAGACTACCAATGAGGAGGGTCATGATTGTATGGCCTGAACAGTGTTGGGAAGAAACTAGTTACATGCAATAGCGTTATATATTTAAATGACAAAATAAACATAATTTGAATCCATTACAGTTACTGAGAAAAAAACACATGTAGTTAAATTACAGTCACTAATCAGAATGTTGGTAATTACAAAGGGGTTGCCTCTGAATATACTCTTTTCAGCAACAAAACATATGTGTCGAATGTAAAATTCATTCTGTTGCTTTGCGTCTTTATGCAGGAATGCCTCCTTTTGGCAGTTTTCCAGACAACGTGAATCAGCAAAGCCATAGGGACCGATTTGAGTGCGACACCATTAAGGGCGGAATGGCTTACAAGAAGCTGTCTCTATGTCTAGACAAAAAAAAAAAACTCTCTACTGGACAAAAAAAAAAAACGATGCTGCTCAAATCAAAATGAAAACTCCACCAAAGCCTAACAGGAGAAATCTGTTACACAGCATATCCAGTAGCAACACTTACCTTCTCTTTGGACCACAACCAAATAACCTCTAAAGACAGTCTTGCAATGCCAAATTTCAAGCATTTTTATTTTTTTATTGATTCTCTTCTTTAAATTGTCACTGTCTCTTGCTTTCCAGTAAATTAATGAATGAGTAATACATAATTGAGTCCAATATATATTGCAGAATTTTTAATAAATATTTAACAGTAATCAGTGTTGAGTACTGTTGTGAGATTTACAACGCCTCGTTTAAATGTCTGTATTTGTTAGGGAAGTTCAAATCAAATCAAATGAGTTATGTCTCTTTTGATTAAATTAGGCCTTAAAGGTTCGCCCTTTTAAAAAAAACGTGAAAATGAAAGACCTTCACTTCGGGTTCGTCTGTACCGGGCTTTTGAATGAAGTGGATGCGAACATCCCATCATATAGGTGAATGTAGCTTAAAGCTGGCTGCCACCTGCTATAAAGTGGAAAAAAGAAGAAGAAATCTACTCTGAGCTACTGTAGAAAACATGGCAGACTTAAAAAAAAAAAAAACGTAGGTGATTATACACCAATGAAAACATAATTACCAAGATTACATTACATTTCTGCAATTAGATCTCCCTTTTTCCACGTCATCTTGGCAAGCTTCCTGTTTGATCTGTCTCACTCAGACTCCTCTTTTCTTTCAGTAGCACGACAACTGCTTGCTCCTCCGACTATGCAGTTTAATGGATATCTCTGTCTCATATACAAGCTATTGTAATGGAATCAGTTTCCTCTCATGAATTGTGGATGGAACCATCTTTGAGGAGGGTGGCCACACCTAGAGAGAGAGAGAGAAAAACACAGGAGAGGAAATCATCCGTTAAATGTGATGACAGTATTCGAGATCCGCATCAGCAGTCGTGGCACCTCCAGATGGGAAAATGTCAGGAGCCTCTTGGGCTCATCTCAGGTCATGGACACTCATCATGTCATCTGACTTTTGCAATCATGGTTCAACTCTGATTCAGTTTGTTATCATTTAACTCTACTCGATCTAGTGCTATAGCGAACATAGTGTCGATGCACTGAGGATGCATCGATTTAATTTCCATAATTTAGGTTTATATTCTGTTTTAAATTATTTTTTAAATCAGAATAGAAATGTGTCATTTGTCACCTGGAAAGCGTTCCAAATTAATTTCCCCCATTAGTTTTCGAGATACTAACATAATTCTCAGAACTGCTCAAATGAATTCGTGGAAAATGCCTCGAGTCGGTTTCCGTTGGATTTGATGATTTTGTGAATGTGTGTTATTTGTGCTTAATAATAATTGTCAGAAGTGAACTGCACCCACCCTGCCCCATCACTTACCTTGTATTTTATTCCTGTCATTTAATTATGTCCAGCAAGAATATGCACGACGCACTGCAATAAAGGGTGCATCAACATGTCCACACGCCTCTTGCATGTTTATGTGAGGTTGCATGGTTACTTCTGTGTTTGCAGTTTGATGTGTGCACATTTGCTGGAAAAAGCCTCTGAGGCCCTGAGTGCTCTATGGGTACTCTATTATATTATGTACACAAAGGACGCAAATGGATACTATTAGAAACTCAGACAGAGAAACCATAGAGCAGACAGACAGCCTGGCAGGCAGCACATGATTGTGTACAGCTTTGTTTGTGTTTTCTGCTCTAAAGTGTTTAACTTTGAACCAGCATGTCCACATCATTTTTCATGCACACTAACTTAACCATATGTGCCACTGACTGTAAATCTATAAGCTTAAAAACATGATGCGTTTTTGTTCTTCACACTACTGGCAGTCAACCGGTACTCCCACTATAGTTAACGCATATTGTATGTAATACTGTCACATTATACTTAAACTGGCATTGTGTGAGTATGTCCATCACCTCCGTCAACCAAATGTAATTTGCTTAAGACAGAAGTATTTCATGGTAAGTAAAACAGTGGACAAATAATACACAGGGAGTATCTGAATGACCTCTGACCTATTTATACATCATTATTTATTTTTTTTCCCTGTGTGTTTACAATTTTCTGCAATGTTTTGTTGGTTGTAATTTGCCAAGAGCGTCCAAGGTTTGTCAGTGTTTCTTATTATTTAGTCTTGAAGGTTAAACTCAAGTCAGCATCCGCTTATACTGTGTGCAGTGAGACAAAATATTCACAGAAGACGTAATTTGCTGACATTGTGAAGTAGTGTGGGATTATGGGAGATCATTATTAGTCTCAGATAGCAGCAATTTATTTGGTAAAGCATGCTGGCGTTATTACAGATAGAAAACATGGCACAAACTACAAGAAAAGACCCAAGTTATGCAAACACAAACGATCAAAGCATCATTTATTTGCTGTGGTGTGCGATGATTTGAATAACAATATAGATTAACAGGGGTATCGGGGATCAGGTGGGCCAGAGAGAGGTGTGTGGCTCATATGTCAGTCACATGGTTTGTTGCAGGGGAGGGCAACGCATGTCGGACAGGACAGACGAGGGGTGGATGGAGTCTGGCCACCCCTCACTCTGTGATCAAGGCTCCCAGTTGCAAACTTCCAGAGTGGGACGAGAGGCCATGAATGCAGGGCTTTGTCCGCTCCATGGTCATCACATTCCACTGGAGCCAGCGTGTGGCGTGCAGCAGAGCGGAGGAGAGGGCAGGCCAGGGCAAAAAGAGCAGGACAGGGCAGGCTTAGAAACACTGAGCAGACTCCCTGTCAAACTATCATACAGCATCAAGATCACATTAAAGACATGAAAGACAGAGCTATTATGTAGAGCAGGGATACTCAACTCAAGGCCAGTGATGGGGTGCCAGCTCGCAGTCTGACCATTCTCTAATTCTTGATTCACATGTGGAATTTTATTTTGACACTTGCGGCGATGAAATGCAGTAAAACATCTGATTTATCTGCCATACAGGCCTAGTGTCAGTTCTTAAATGAAAGACACATTATGGGCCTAATTTTTATTAACTGTATCTGAATTATATTACATAACATTTAATATGAATCTGCAAACCATGGATGCATAACATCTAGGTTTCCAAACCACAAAAATACATTTCATATCAACACTTGTCAATATGTGTATAGAGACAGAGGGCTTTTTTTTAAGCCATCGCCCTTTACTGATGTTTTATTGCATGAAGGTGCCCCCTTGTCAATTCCGTTTGCTACCAAAAAACCCCAGAAAAATGGCTAATGGCTGCTGTGTGTTGGGATGCACTACTAACAGCACATAAAACCCCGAACTAAGTTATATGTAGTGGGATGTCAAGCTGAAAAACTGAGGCTTTAAGGAGACAAAGATTTTGCCATGGAATAAGACACGAGACAAAAGCAGGGAGAATATGGGTGATCTTAGGAGATCTCCTCTGAAACCAGCAGTGTTTTCATTTTCTACAGGACAGCACCCCTACTGATCAACCAAAGGCAATGCACCACCAATGTGAAGTACAATGGGTACCAGTAATGAATTGTTTTAATCTCTGCCTGGGTCTTAGCCAGCAATGGAAGGTATGAGTCATTGGCAAAGTGCTCGGTAATCCCTCTGGTTGCAGTGCAGTTTCACTGTACGGGGCAGCCAAATGATTGTTTTCCATTAACACCTCAAACGGTTTACTTTTGTTTTGCATGTTGATTCGTCTCCAGCAGTATTGG
Organism: Coranthus polyacanthus; assembly: GCA_037367275.1. NCBI lineage: Eukaryota > Metazoa > Chordata > Actinopteri > Kurtiformes > Apogonidae > Coranthus > Coranthus polyacanthus. The sequence continues at coordinate 13,550,846 of JAPQRN010000012.1, forward strand.
ACCACGTTTTCGAGCTGCACATTATCTATACAGAGCCTTAACAATGTGGTCTGAAGTTCGAACCGGATCGGTGCTTGTGATTCTATCTATTTTTGGCCAAACGTTTATAGAGTGGAGAACGGTCTAATGTTTCTGTGCTGACTCAGGAGCTGAATTATTCACTCTGGGTGTGTGGACTGCTCTCACACAGACCTCCACCCCAAATTAGGAAAAATGCAGCTTGCACTTGTCATCCAGGCAGGACAGGAAGGGAGCATGAATGATAGAAACCTCAGATGGTTATACGGTGACTCATGATCACGCAAAGTACGGTCAGAATAAAATACCTTGAGCCTTAATCACGAGGAAAAGACCTCATATCCCTCGTATTGGTGCCACTTATAGGGAAGGATGTGAAGTGAGGCATGTTCAACATATGGTTAGCTGATGTGTAAACTGCATAGAGCATCAGAACTAAAAAAGACAAAGGAAACAAACAAGGAAGTCAATGTCTGTGTGTTTATTCCTCCGATTTCCCTTTATTTTTTTCATCTGCCATTCCTCATGCACTGGCTTTCTCTTAATATATTCCTCTCTCATCATCCCCTTTTAATCACTAGTTAAATATTCCATTTGCTAAAGTTCTCTCTGTATCCTTTTTTATAGCCAGCCTCAGTTTACGTCCTCTCACACAAAGAGGTGTCTGTCAGCGTTGATGGGAGACTGCGAACAGCTGGACCTCGGCAGCCTGGGAACAAGGGCTGGAACTGCGACTGGAGCTGCTAGATCCAGATGGATTCCGCGGAGATGTCTGCATCACCATTAACTGTCAGGATTTAAAAGGAGAGGTTTGCCATGATTAAAATTGAAACCAGACTGTAGTGTGTTTATTTAAAAATCTGGAGAACAGATATTCAATTTGACTGCTGTCTTGATTGGCAAGTTATGTTATTTTGCAGTATTGCCTCTTAGGATAATTGCCAGCAATTTGATAGAGCTGAAGCCGGTGTAGAATATAAACCAACGTTGGGTTAAGACGATAGCAGAATTTGTCTTTTTTTTTTTCTGTTCTACCAACTAAAATATTTCAAAATATGTGTGGAGCATGACTTAAGTTGGAAATTCACAATCAAATGCATTCTGTGCATAAAGATAATATAGAGAAATTCAATGTCTGACTACACTGTTAACATCCCGTTTATTATATCTGTGTTCATTGTGTTTCATGTTACATTTTTGGCCCTGTTTACACTTGGTTTTAAAATGTGTTTTCGGTGAAATGAACACAAGTGATCAGCCAAGACACCCCGCCATTTACACCTGTGTCTGTCCACTTGTGTTCAGATTATCTATATATATTTGTATTTTTTTATTCCAACCATGGCAGGAGGATTCAAGATTCTTGTCTTATTCTTCACATCTTTCCTTGACCTTATGATGTTTTCCATCAGGGTCAAGTAAAAGTGTTTAGGAAAAGGACATGGGAGGTGATTTTTAGGATTATTCAAACCTAATCCTGGCTCCATGTGTCTGATTACCTTCACCTGCCCCTGATTTGGCCCCAGTCGTCCCCATCTATTTACCCTTGTCTTTTTGCTTTCTGGCATTGATTCTTACCACCAGTCTTTTTAGTAACTTCTCTGTTTTTAATATCTGGATTCTTGCCTGCTTGTTTGCCTGTTTTTGAACTGATCTCCTGTGTAAGACCTGCCATCTTTTATTGAAGACCTTGCTCTTTTTTTTCTTTTCTTTTTTTACTCCACTTTGATTCATGAGTCTATCTCTGCATCTGAATCTCAGTTACTTGCGTTGTTACAGACACATGCAGTGTATGCATTGTACGTATTCAATACAGACACAGCTGTGGTTACAGCATTCCCTGGTCTTGCATTCTTTTTGCGTAGCGCCAAAGGTCAGAATGCTACGAGCAGGCTATCAGATGAATGAACTGAAGGCCTCGAGACAGATGCATTGTGGCCAGTTTAAAAATTCTACATAGATTATACACAGTTAAAGGTTTCGATATGTACGTGAGGTTTGTATGTGAGGTCTGTGTTGAAGTTTACGCTGTGCTAGGCGCTGGTTGCTTGTTGATGTTGGATGACACCGAGCACTGGGAGAGAGGCACAGAAGAAAGGAAAACCAACCCAAGTGCTCTACACAGAATGCAGTGTGGTAGGCGGTAGGCTGACAAGACAATACTTAACTTCAAAATGGATTTAACTAATTTCCACAACCGACCGGCTCCCAAAAGAAAACAGACTCTGACACAAACTGACAGTAAACACACAAGCAAGCAATAGGCTATTGAACCTGGCTTTATGTGCTAAAGTTCCTCCTACACTGTGACAAAGTCTTTTACAATTTTTACAATTAAATACAGTGTTTGCCTAGTATCTTGGCATATTTTTACAGTGTTGCTGCTATGATTTATTCATCATAACTACTGTAAAATATATTCCAGTACTCTTGTGAAAAACTCAAATATACCCCCCAAGTGAACTCCAAGTGTCAAAAAGAGCTTAATTTTTGCTGCTTCTTATGTAAATTGACTGTATTGTGGCGCTATCATCCACTGACATTCTTCTGTACCAGTGTAAATATACAGTGTGCAATTGACCAGTGACATACTGAATGCTGTCTCATTCATACACCCTGTCTGAATTCTTCACTAATAGCTCACTCTGGCCAAACAAAAGGCCACCGAAGATTAAGATTTACCGCTACAAGGCGGAGAAAGGCATTTAAAACCATGGCTTTTTTGTTCAGAGACATTTTCCAACCTCTACACCCTCCCTCTCCCTCTGAAATGCCAAAGGCATCTGGTTGACAGCTCCTCACAAGCTTTCAAATTGTTCTCTTTTTCCCCAATTTTGGACTGAAGTAGAATGACATTATTGTCAATGTCTTAGGAACTTGAGAGAATTCATTTTTGTTTCCTGGCAGCTCATAGATGGGCACATTCAGAACTTTGCTTTTTAGTGTTCAGTATTTTGTCTTTTCTACCTTTTTTTTTTCCCTAAGCCCAGTGATGCAGGATGTGTTTATCAAAATAAAACTGAGGCATTGCTTTGACATTCATTCAGCAGAGGTGCTAGGATATCATTGATGCCATAAGCATGTGACTGTTAGGACCACATGTTTCCCAGTTTGGCACAACACAGAGACTTGAGATGTAAAAATGTCTCTGTGAAATTCCAAGGAGCAAACTCTTCAGGAATCTTTCTCCTATGTCAACTCCCAACGCTTAGTATCATTTGCTCCCGCTGCAGTTCAAACTCACAGTGATTATTGTGATGCTTAAGTATGTGTACATGTATAAGTCAGGTGTATGTGACACGTGAGGTGATTTTAGCTGTGAGTTCGCCCATGCACGGCTCTGGTAGTAGATATATGCCGTCATGTTGTTTGTGTGTGTGTGTGGACAGGACAGGCTGCAGCAGCTGAGAATGCATATTGCCCTCGACGGGAGGAGTCGAGGTCGGCAAAAGAAAGGGTCAAAAGCAAGAACAGACCTTTTGCACTGCATCCAGAAGTTCATAATACATAAATTATCCCATCCTTAAAGCCATATATGGACGGCGTTTGGGAGTGGCAGAATACATGTATATTATTATTATTATATACAATATGTGAGTGCATGTAATCTCACATAATTTGCCATTACTTTTAGCCAATTTTTGGTTCATTGACATTACGCGTATCCATGCAGAAATGCACAATGGCAACATTTTATTCTGGCAAATGGGATGCCCAAATTTAGATTCACAATGCAGTATTTTACAGTTGCCATTCACCGTCCTCCCAGTTACGCTCTTACTGTCGTGTCTTTGGATTTATCTTGAAAAAAGCCTCTGTAGCTAAACTGTTGATACATTCGAAGACTAATTTGAGAAAACAAAATTGAATGAAGCTCTGAAAACTGTTGCATTTAGAGCTACTAATGACTATTTGACTGTGTTCTGTTTGTAATCCTACGTGTGAGCGCTGCCAACTCTCGTGCTGTGTGTGCACAACACAAGCTGCTGCGGTGAACTCCCGGTTGTTTAACAAAGCGTTTTTTCCATGCAGCCATCAGGCGACCACCCATGGCCTCCAACCGCACTGCACACTGCTCCCAACCAGAGAGGTAAAGTAGAGGGAGATCTTCAGTGTGTTACCACCTTATCCTCCCCCCCCTCCCCCCTCTCTCTTGTTTACCCAGGGTCACGTGCTTACATAGTTCCTGGCTGCTGAGGACAGCATGGCACAGCTGCACTCGGGACTAGATTTCACCCGCCTTGCATTGGAAACACTCCTCACACTCCCCTGTGGACAGCTGCAGTACACCATCCTTATGCCCATCTACAGGTTGGTGGCTGTGCCCATTTAGTGTGGTGAAGTAACATGATGGGTCAATGAACAGTCACAACCTCTGCCTGTTTAATGCATTCACTCAGTTTAGCTGAATTTTTTACGTGACATTTTCACTGTTAAACCATAAAGTCTTGCATATGCATTTAGTAGCAAACAAATGTCAGATGGCTTTCTTAAATCGTTTGCAAAGTGTTAACATCATCTGTTTTTCATTCCTTATCTAAACAGAGGTAAAACAAGAGTTTGGATTGGATTTGATTTATTAACATTTACGCATTTAAGTTTATAAAAGTCTTTTGCTTGTGTTGGCAAACACACAACACATAAATACACAGTTGTCAGCAGTGCAGAAGCTGGAAATATTTTAGATATAGTACTTTATGTTATGCATTGTGTGTGGCATTTTAACAAGGGGGGTATATGGGCATTGATTCACTTCTGGAGCCAACCTCAAGTGGCAATTCAAGGAACTGCAGGTTTTGGTACTTGAAATGTATAAGCCACATTTCTGCAATGTATAATTGCAGAAATGTATAAGCCAATATGATCTTCTCTAACTATTAATTTAGAAAGCCAGTGTTGCATTTTGTTAGCAGCAGGTCTGCTGCAATTAATATTCCTCAGACACCAACCCTGTGTCCATAATTACAGTGCATGTAGACTTCTCACAACCAGACAGTGAACCATGTGGCTGAGTGGTCTGATGTGAACCGGACCTGAGTACAGAAATGTAATCAGCAGTGGCTGCACAGGAAATAAATTATATTGTCTTCTCTTGTCCTTAGAAGGTCTGCAGACGGAGAACTGTTGCATAAGTGTTTTTCCTGCATGGGGGAGGCACTGCCGCTTTGTTTATTAGCTGTACTTTATTAGCTATGACTCCCCGCTATGTTGGTTCCCAGTGGTAGAAGAAGTACTCAGATCACTTACCAAATAAACGTACCACACTGTGAAAATACGCTGCAAGTGAAAGTTCTGCATTCAAATCCTTGGTAACTGTCAGTGTTTTACTATTATATAGGATGTTTGATACTACTGCTGCATTAATGCATATGTTTTGTTTTACTGCTGTAGATGTCTGGAGGGTGTTCATTTTTTTGTAGACTACAATCCATTCACACGTTGGAAATAAAAAAGCAATTAATACATATACATTTCTTCACATAGCTTATGTATTTATTGCACATATTTATACTGTGAACTCTGCATGACAAAGTTAAAAGTTCACCATCCCAAACCCCCACTGTCACCAGCCAGTCTGCTACTATCTGCCAGTTCTGCACAGAGACAATGACAAGCCCACCAGACAACCACCTTGGAAATTGATATCATACCACCATCCTACTGCTGCTGATGACCACATCTAGTCTGCACTGCAAATAGAGGTGAATGCATGTGGACGCACAGTCAGATCTGTAGGTACAGCGGTCGTACGGTCACCAGAGTTCGGTGAAGCAAGTATGACGTAACATGGATTTACCGCATAACTTTCCCTCCCTACGTACGTCCCCTCTGTCTGCAGACAAGAATCCTGTGGGAGTGGCTGCTATGAGTGTGAGGGGTGGAGAGTGGCTCTATGGAAAAACGCTTTCATGATGAATTGAAAGATGAAGTAGGGAAATCGAGGGCATCCGTCTGGCCAGGGAACGTGTAAAATTTGAAGGGGAAGGCGAGAAGTGGAAGGCAGGGGTGAAAATGCTGTCAGAGGATGTGCACAAGAGCAAATGGAATCAACAAGCAAGAGGCAAGCGTAGAGGTCAGAAAAACATGAACTGTGCATGAAAGGGAGAAGAAACTGAAGACTATCGTATACATTTGGGGATGCAAGGAGCGCATTTTCCAGTTGCCAAATTTACATGAATTACCTGTTGCCCTTTTGTCAGAAAAATAGGTAATCTGGCTTGCCATCTCCGGGCCTGTGGCACCCAGCCAGTGCGTCTGCTCCAATTCCAATGGGGTTGTGGCGGAGAAGAGTGATGAACTGCATCATTGTCTGAAATATTTGGCACTAGACATTATGAGAGGAGCAAAATGAGGACAGATTAATATTGAGAGAGTATACGTCAAGAATGAGGAAAGGAGTGACAGGCCACGAGGAAAGAAAAGTAAGCAGGGAGACTGAAAAAAGGTGGGCAGAAAATGCAAAAACAAACACTGTGGTTGGATTTTGGAGCTGAGCTTGAGTTACCTGGTCTATCATTAGAGCAGTAATGAGGAGCAGACAGAGCAGCAGCTCACCCCTGACAGTGAAGAGTACTTTTACGACAAAGGCTAACATTGTTTGAGATTCCAGAGTAGGTAGACCACTGGCAAGAAACTTTAATCTGTGCAATTAAAATGCCTTCATTGAGACTGAAGTGATTTATCTCCACTCGGTGAATCCGAAAGAATACAAGCCTTTGTATTCTGCTTTGTAATGAGATAAAGATAAAATGTTTCTTCATATTACTGCTTTTATGGCGTGCCCTACTGCATATTTGTGTATAATATTAAAAGTAACAGGTAAAATGGAAACAATGCTATGATATGCTATCATGTGTTGCTGTTAGAAGGCTGTGATGTCCATTCTTTTGTCAAGTCAGATGAAGAAAAAACAAAGGAAAACAAAAAAAGGGGACAAAGAAAACAAAGAGAAATATTGTTTGTTAAAATCTAATATGTGGATCCAAAGACTGGTTTTGCAAATTATTCTCTGTGCACATAAAACAAAAGTAAGTCACGGGGCTGTAATACGGATGCTTATTCAGAATAGCTGACGCTGCTGCTGTGCTTCAGTATTTCAATGTTTCACTGTCATAGTTAGTGCTTTTTCTCTATTTTTATGGGTTGTGAGACAGCAGAACTGTTTTAATTCCTGCTTGGAAAAGTCCTATTCTTCTTACGCTTTCTTAACCTTTTTTTTTTTTTGGATATGCAAACGAGCAGCCGGTACATTAACCTACACCAACACACACAGGCTTCATGACAGGTTTACTAAATAGAAAGAAAAATGGGTATGTCCCTTTGGTATAAAGAGGTTATTCCATACCAACTCACCTTGGCCTACCCATTCATATAATTGATTTTCTTTAAAAAAAAAAAAACCCAAAAAACGTGACCTTGGAAAATCCAAATGCTTTTTTAGTTGTGAATTTTTCAACTTTCACCCTTGGGCTAACTTTCATCATTAGTATGTGTATTCTAAGCATTGCCAGTTGCTTATTTTTCACTGGTCTAGGTTGGAATTTGCACTGAACATCCAAGAAGCCCTAAGGGTAATTTGCAACATGTATTCATGTAAATAGTTGTTGCTGAAATCAAATCAATAGACATGAATAAACCGCTTCCTAAACAAAAATTATGTAATTTTGAAATAGTTGTATTAGTTTGCAATTTCTTGCAACCAAATTGGTTCTGTGAAGTATAAGTATATTTCTAACACATCTAAAAGTTATTTGGTCATGCATAAAACATTGACTGCCATGGATCTTGCAAAAATAAAAACACACATTTTCACTGTATTTTCTCAAGGTTTATGTGAATTTCCTTCAGACCCTTTATAGAAAGTGATATTAGTTGTTGGATTGCATTGGAAGTTGCATTAAAAATGTTGTATTACTCCTTTTATTTAATATTTTATTCTGAAAATGCCTAATTTTTCATACTCTTTACATGCTTATATTATTACGTTCAGTGTTTTATTTCATGTATTTCAGGTATTTATACGTTAACTTTTCTCTGTGTGATGCCTATTGACTCTGTTTTTCATTGGGTTCAGGAAATTTGTTATAGCTTGTAATGGCTTGGTTTGTTGCACACTAGATGATGTCATGTTGTTCCATGTGTCTGGACAAAATATTAATTGCCAGGTCCCATGAATAGAAGTTTTCACAGCTTTTTTCAAGAAAATATAGGACATGAATGGGGCGGCCGAGTTGGTATCACCCATAAACTGTGTATAAGATGGAGCTACCGAGACGTCACCCATTGGTTTTTGAACTGCCTTTTCATTTGTGTTTTGGCCGTTGCCTTTTTTGGCTTTGTGGAGCCAGAAGTGACCATATTTGAACAAAAGGGGAGGAGCTGCAGAAGCGCAAGGGGTCAGAGCCATTTGCAACAGGTTACGGGTGAACTAATGCTGAACACCTCTTGATATCACGTAAAGTGAAATTATAACCTCAGCAACCTTACACCGCCCCATTATATGAATGCTGCTTATAGAGGTAACTTTAGAGTGTTGTCATGAACACTGCAAAAAATGCCATTTGACTGAATTTTAGCTTTCAGCATTTTTATGCAGACGGACTACGTAGACAGTGACAACTCTGTAAAATTTGAACCTCTGTGCTTCAGGGTTTATAAACCCCAAACTGTTGTCAAGGATTCAGTGTGTTGTTAGTTTAATGTGGTGTTACCAGCCTAAAAATAAGTACAGTGGATGTTTTCATTTGAACCCGCAGATAGAGAAATGGAAACTTTGCATGAGGTTAACTACGGCCAAACGTGTTCAGTGCATGTGTTTGAGATAGAGAGAGAGAGAGCAAGCAGGCCACTATCTTTTGGACATGCTAAAGAGGAAGGACTTGCCCTTGTGACCTGACATATACTCACATCAGTCACCATGGCAGACACGCCCAAGCACTTTAAATGTCAACAAGTAAAAAAAAAAAGATCACACCCCTTCATATCACACTTTGGACAGCGGTTGTAGTGATGAGAAAATAATAGATTTCTGCGGACAGAGCTTGGGAAATCTGTTTTTGGAACTGCTTTCCATCTAATGTTGATAGCGTTAGGAATGCTACTGGCCTTTATCGGTGCCAGTTCTGGTAACACCCAAAGCATCCAAAGCACGCCAGAATGGGTGGGCTTGCCATTTATAAATACACCCCTCTAAACATATCCGAAATTCACTGTGTGGTTTTATAGCCACGAGGTTCACTCAAATAAAATGAAGAGGAGGTCCGTGTATATTTGCGTTTATCATGTGGTTGTATATGCAAGTGTCGGGGCAACCAGTCAACAAGATATCCGGCAGGTCACCGTGACAGTAAGAGGCCGCTGTAATCTATGCTCCTCGGCTGTGTATTTACAGTCAGTGAAAAGCTATCTTGGATTTACGCAAATATGCCTCACATGCAGACACGTCATTCAGTTCCAGTGTGGAAGCACAGGTCACATCTGCACCTTAGCTACAACAGCTCACTCAATTCAGCCACATTCAGAGATCTTAACACATGTCATTTCCGCACAGGCTCGTGCTCAGTGTGAAACCGTGTATACTGAAACTGTGCACTTAATTATGTGAGTGTTGGGATAAAACAGACAGGTACAGTAGACACATAACAGAGTTGTACGCAGTAGAGGATCGAGACTTAACCACACAACAAGGCTGTTTTTAACTGCACGTTATCTTATTCTTTACTTTATTTTTCTATTTTCCTTTCCATCTGAAAATCTGTGCTTAATGACAGCATCAGATGTTTTTTTTATATGTACAGTTTATCTTATTAAAGGTTAAATGATGTAAGATTTGTGGATGCCTAAGTGAAGTTTGCGTTGGAGTCTGTTTTGTGCCGACTGTTAAACGTTAGATATCTCCATTTCTAAGCTAACCACTCTCTCACTTGTCAACTTCCATGATAACATGATTTCTGTGTAGAGGACTTGGGTCGGTTTTTCCACAAAAATCCTTCTGTTAAGCCCTGGGTGCGTCGTTGCCTCTCTTTTACTTCTCTAGAGCAATACTAGCTATCGTTAGCTAAGGAATGGAGTTGGCTAACGTCAAGAAATGACCGGCTCCCAGCACAAAACAGACTCCAACACAAACTTCAAACGTGCGCATTCTTACACCTTTTTAAATATTTTTCAATTGGTGGTGGAATCTAAACACTTTTACTCAAGTACTGTACTCAAGTACACGCTAAAAGGTAAATAGATGCTTAGAAAACGTTCTTGGATTCGCTGGAAAATGCATTGAACCCAAACTTTTTCAAGCAGCTGAAATCTTTTCTGAGCTCATGCTACAAACATCTTTTTTGAATCTTAAAGAATATGATACATTGCTGTTAATTAAACTAACCAACATATAAAGTAGTTAAAATGAGCTCAACCTTCAACAGCAAAGCAAAACACACACTAATGCAGCAGTAATATTAATCCAGAAACATCTTATATAATAGTAAAACGCTGACGGGGATCATTTTACCGCACAATGACTACTTTTATTTTGAAGTACTTTGATTTAAGTACGGTTTAGAATGCAGAACGTATTCTTGTAGTCAAGTATTTTCACTTATTAGTACTTTTGCTTCCACCACTGGTTTCAGTTACAGCAGAACTTGTACTTACACAGTTACTTCTCTAACCTAAGACATCGGTGGCCTTTTAACCTTTAGCAGCACTGCTAGGAATGTGCAGAGGTGTCGATTTAAGGCTTTCACAATTGCCTGAACAACATGTTTTCAGGTTTGTCGCTGCAAAACTTGCCTGGCATATACGCCGCACAAAGGCGTCATTTTGTCGTCGTCACTGTGTAAATGGAAACTGTACACACAGTAGACTGTAGCCAGCATGTTTAATGTTTGTGCGTGTGTGTGTAGAGTTTTGTGAAGTCAAGTGCAGGATGAGAAATGGGCAGTGTCAGGCTGTTTTCTGCAGCCCTTTACTATCTTTACAAATGACATTTCCGTGATGAAGCCAGACACTGTGAAGCAGTGGAAGGAAACAACATGATGGATGGTGGATTACTCATACTAAACTAACCTGTCGTGCAAACCCAGAATCTGGTTGGACTTCCCTGCTTCCTTTTTTTCTGTAGTGTAGTTTAGCAACAAAACTCTTAATTGTTCTATATATTTTAAGAGCAAGAAGGAGGTTTTAAATCATAGCTGTAAAACCAAAACAATAAAATGAAATCTTGAAAAATGGTTTTCAGATGTATTTGGTTTTTGCCTCTCTAAATGGGAGGATACTTGCAGTGCCATTGTAAATAAACCCTTAACCTAAAATGGAGATGTGGGGTTCCGCTGTGTGTGGTCCCTCTGCTCACTTCTTTGCCACTTGCAAGCTTGACAAAAAGGTTCCTGGAAATGAGCAGAATTGAGGTTAATCGCCACACTCTGAAAGTCTTTGTGGTTTGTCTGGCCACTCTATTAGTCTTTCCACAGTCATACCGCCTTATCATTAATTTATGTGATTCATCTTTGCAATGTTTGATGTTTAAGCTGATTTAAACATGCAAGAGGGGAGTTTATGGTGCAGTATATGATTTCATTTGTTGCTCTAAATTCTCCGTGCTTCAGTTGATGGCTGTTTTTTTTTTTTGTTTTGAGATATGCATGTTCTGCAAAAGTTGTTTACTGCTTTGGAAGTTTTTGCTTTAACTGCTATAAGACTGCACTTTTTCCACTGCTTGGGTAAACTGTCAGAGCCAGCAGTGTTGTTGGTAATGCATGACAGAGAAGCAGTCAGGGGTTTGTGAATGGCTGGTGTAATTGCTCATGAATCTGCCAGTGGCTTTGACCGCTGTCAGTCAACATGGGGACATCTTGGTTTGTTAAGTAAATGTTAGGAATTAGGTATCAAGCCTTCAAATGGTTACAAATCCTCCATCTTGATCTTATTGAAAATAAAAAGTATGTCTCAAAGGGTATGGCACACTAGTATGTGTAATATTTTAGTATGAATGTTTGAAACCTCTTTCCACTCATTATGAAGTGAAGCAGCATTTTTACAGGAAAAGCCCATAAAGTGAAACGTAGGCCTGTTCATCCACATAAGAACCGAGCTTTAAATGAAATGACTTTTGAAATACATCCAAGCTCTTCAGTGACTCCGCTCTGCATTCTACAGGAAATCTCTATCAAGAACAGTGAGGACCAAATTCTCAGGCAACACTCCAGGGTACAGACGACGGCGTTCACAGATGTGCAAGATTACCCAGTGAGACTCAGGACTTTCAATAGGTCTTTTACTGTTCTCCCATTTAGTCTACAGGCTAACGATGCTGAATGAATGAAGCTAACCTTTTGGGCTACTGTAGAATCTTGGAAAGTTGATTTGGAGTATACTTAACCTTCAACCTGAATCTTTGCTCTGGCAACAGCCTGACTTGAAGATCTCTTTCAGTCTTAGTCAAACAGACTAGGGAACATTTTGACATTGCATCCTGTGTATTTGTGAAATCAATACAACTGCAATTATGTTTTTATTACATAATGCTGTTCCCAAACAACAACTAAACCACTCTGTAGCGGGTTTGAAGCTATAACGACGTAGTTGTGATCTAAAAGGTCATTCTTTATAATAAGATCCTTGTAATAGGTGTTAGGTAATAGGTAATCCACCTCTTATAAGTCCTTATGAGATGCTTATTAACATGATTATGTGTTAAAGCTGACGTTTAACACTTAAAAGAAATGTATTAACAGTTTATTGACCTGTTGAGTTGCGTATATTTTTTTCTTATACCATTCCAAACAAATTTATTGAGTCTAACTAACTTATGTCATTGTTAAATCTGTGTTTTTTTGTTGATTAATGCATACTTTATTGTGCACTTATTAAGAGTTAAATGTGTGTTTTTGCAGCTACTAGAGATAAAGCAAGGATAAGACGTTATAAAGATTAATAAATCCTTTATTATTTAGGCTGAACCTATATAGGGCTAGTGTACCTCACCGGACAAATCGCTTGTAGCAAATCCCCCGCCTGGAATGAGCACTACATGTTGTCATGGTTGGTAAAATGTAAGTTAAAAATTCATGTTAAAGCACAGTATTACCTGTTAAACTAATGATTGTTACAAGCCGTTCAACATAAATAATTTCCATCCGTCATTAATGAGGGCGGATGGATGGAAGATAAGGAATGGGGCCCACATGGAGGAAATCTGGTTCTTCTGAACGAGATGAGTTCAAGACCATAATCTTTCCAACACCAGCTTCGATCGAAAGTATAGGAACACCTCTGCGGGGTATGCTCAAACACACACACTAACCCATCTGGCAAAAAATAAACCCTACAGGAAAAGGGAGGTGCTGGCGTTGGAGTAGTGAAAAATCCCTCCATTCCGCTTCCTCCATGTGTTTCATTGTGAAATCCCCGTCGACCCCCAGCTTCTTCGCCGAGACGGAGAGAACGCGTGGGCAGCTCCTGTGTTTTCTGTAAACATCTTGGGTTTGCTCCGTGCCACCTCCTCCCGGGGCAAAGATGAAGCCGGACATGTGCTCCCCCCCCCCCCCTCCTCCACTCCGAGCCTCCTCGCCGGGGAAGGAAACGGACCCTCTCCACCCTGTAGAGGTTAAATCCCAGAGGGCGGAAGTAACGGGTGTCGCCCTGGACCCTTCGACTGACAGCAGGAAACACGAGGGGGAAACAGAAAGGAATTGTGTGTCTGTTTTTCAATAATAACAGGCAGGATGTGTAATGTCAGCGTGGCGTTACAATGGCATGTGGGCTCTGTGGAAACACCCACTGTCTAAGCACTTTATATATCTGAAACTATGAGTGTTTCTCAAACATGAAGTTCAAGTTTCCCATACGGAAATGTAATATTTTATATATATATATGGCCCTGTATCATGATTCATGTTACCATATGTTAAGCCATAAGGTGATATTTTATTATCACTTACATGCATACGTTTATAAAATATATGTAATAACCATAGTGAAATTTGGCTATTTACATATATGTCAATAATGGAACTGTTCTAATATCTAATAGGTTTCATGAGGACACGAAATGCTTACATATCGAACCTTTAAGTTTCTACATTTAAAAAAAAAAAGTGTTAAAAAATGTTCTGTGTTGTTTTGTTGGTTTTAACTGCCAAGAGACTCTTTTGTTTGCCATTCTTTCATATTTTGTGTATTGGTCTTAAACCTCAAAACCAGCACAGGCTTATGAAGCATGCAGTATGAGTGTGCATGCAATTTGAAATTTAAAAACATTTCTCTCCGTCGAACATGTATAAACACGCATTAATTATTCACTAAGACGTTCGTGCACCCTGACCTGCACCTTTTTTTACTGCTGACACCAAGCCCTAATCATCAGGAAGAGGAACACCCACAAATAAAGACCAGAAGGTGAGAGAAGACTTTAAAATGTGTTCAAATACCGTGCATTAGCATTCTTTCAATATTTGCGTAGAAACACAAGATAATGACACTTTTAATTGCGCCACCTGGATAAACTTCAGCCACGGTTGAAAATATTCTCGCCTGGTTTCCCGTTGGTTTGAGGGTTCCCGGAACCTGAAGCCTGCGTAGAAGAACAAGGGCTAGAAAAACGGCTCCGTCCATTCAGTCAAACTCGTGCAAAGGGGCCGTTTCCGAAACCTCTGCTTTTCCAAAGTGCTCCAGTGAAAGCTCTTAATGTGCGGCTGTTAACCCTTCACTCAAAAAAATGTGCTTTGCACAGCTGAAAATGACTGAAATGTTTTTTTGTTTTTTGGGGGGGGGGGACACCTGCCAGACTCATTAATTAGAACTTATGAGAACCAGACTTTAGACCTTGACTTGATTGATAATTTCCAACAGCTTTAAAAAATCAGCCAATACGCTGATGGAGGTTGTAGACATAGGAGTACCAGTATCAAATATTCACGCTCTAGAAATATCCTGGCGTTCTGCTCTGTGAAGCGCCGTTCTCTCGTGTAGCCTGTCGCTGTTTTCTGGAAGCTCAATCACACTCAACCTCAACACACACATGCACATTTAGGAGCTTGCTTCATTATCTGGCCGTCTTGGTTTGTTTGACCACTCTCTCATTTAAAGAGATTAATTGTGTGGCTCAGGCTGCCTCGGCTCAGCTAACCTAAATATTTAAGTGTTTGAGGTGCGTGTGGTTGGTTTCAAACCCCTCTGCGATGGGCTACACTTGAACCTGGTTTGGTTTCCGCAGCCCACGCGGCAGTCGCCAGCTCTCTGTGCGGCACTTCCATCGCGTTCACGTGTAGAATGAAAATGTGAGAAATGCTCATGATTCTGTACCACAGGTGAACGCTCAGACAAGAACAGCAAGTATCACAAGTTTTCTATTAGTCCATGTATTAAAACAGTTGAGTTGTGTTGTGTTTTACTGTTTACTGTCTCCTTAACACAACATTGTCTCATTACAGGTCAAAGTGGTGGATTACAAGGAATACGCATCTGCTCAGACTAAACATAGGGCAGGGTGATGGTCGGTACGTCTGTGAAAGATTTTCACTGTTTACGCGAATGTGCATTTAAGCGTTGCTGCATTAAAGGACTCAACTTAGAGGTTCTTAACAATCTGTCTGAAATAAACGAGCTGTAATCCTGGAGTTCCAAAATTACAGCCCAGGTAGGATTCAGGTTTAAAGCCTCCTCTGTCAAGTGAATTTTGAGTCGTGCTGGGATTCCTCTCACGTATCCGACTCCAGTTGTGAATCCCGTGTGTTTAGTTACACTGGTTGTTAACCTGACCATAAAACAGACCTGAAACAGGATCTTAAGAATTGCAATGAATCAATCATTTATTTAGCAATAATCAGTCTTACACAGGCCTGCGGTGT
>JAPQRN010000012.1:13575102-13614221 GCA_037367275.1 Coranthus polyacanthus
TACTGGTCATGTGTAAATATGACAAACATATATGCTGTACGTACATGTATAATTCTACAATTAAATATCTAACATCACCCAACATTTACTTTCATCCAAACAGTTTTGTAATGCAATGGAAACTTTTACTGATTAAAAGATGTAATAATGATCAAAAAGGGGGAAAAATTGTCCACACGCACATTGAAGTAAAGAGTAATGGGCTGCTGATATGAGTTTTTAGTCATTATTGTTATTATTATACTCTTTTTAAATAAATGTATCCATTGTCTAATCTTCTACTTTGCAGATTAAAGATTTCAAATTGAAAAAAAAGGTAGACAAGACTCGGAATAAAATAAGAACATCAAAGAAGAGGTGGGTTTTTTTTCCCCCCTCTTCTTCGAGTTTTAATATTTAAAGCACAGCGCACAGTCATTAATGTTTAGTAGAGTTTTTCATCTCTTTGAACACAGTCTTTTCCATGAAGCAGCTCCATCGAGTCACCGTTCTGATCCAGCTATTTGTTCTCTTCCAGACACAGAATGAAAGAAAACAGAGACATTACTGAAAGCACAATTGGAAATCCTCTTAGCTGTCCATGCAAATACATTTTGTACGCTTTGGGCTGCATTGTTATAAAGACACGGCATAAGGGTAGGGTATTATGAGAAATTAGAAAAAATGTAAACAGACGGGAGGTAAAGCTCCCGGGCATTGTCTGTACTCATTCAGCCATTGAAATAGTAACTGGATTCTGAAAATGATGGGAATACTTTACAGGCTGGCGAATAAACTCTGTCTGAATGAGAACCGAAAACTCACGACCTGTCTGGCAGATCTGTTTGTGGCATATCCTTCTGTCCAAAACCAAAATAACAGCACAATCAATATTGCGTGACTTCAAAGCAAGATGCCAATTTAAAAAGGGGGGACGTCATCTGTTAAGTGGAGCTTGTGCCTTTCACATACTAACGCAAATTCGAGCCACAGAGCTGCTGCATCCATTGGTTTCTTTAGAAGATAATCCAGCTCCGATGTGTGAAAAACCTACAAGAAGGTTGTTTGAGAGATCCAACGCTTGTCAAAGAGACTTCTAGGCATCTAAATCAACAAAAAAAACAAGTGGAGACTGGCGCATGATAAAAAGAAAAGAAAAGTTAAGAACAAGATTTTAGGCCCGGCATTTATCCAGGAAATCAGCAGGCAGCAATCTTCACGGAGGTTACCTTTGTCTTCTCTCTGCTGTCGAATAAAACCAGATTTGACAGGGAAACTTTGGTGCCGCGATTAAAAAGGAAACGCAGTTTGGAGGACGAGGAGTAATTGAATCTATCAAATGGAATCAAAGTAAAGTAAAGTATTTTGCTTGGGTGCAGGGTTATAAAAATGTTTCCCAGGTATTTTAGACGTTCCTTGAGGTGTTTCGGCTGGTTTCTACGGCCTCCTGTGGTGGAGAATTCAGATAATACGGTATGTTTTTTTTAGTTAGATAACCGTTAAGGCATTCAAACGTTTTCACAGATGCGTAAAAAGGTTGTTAGTGAGGTTTTTCCCAGGTGGAGAAGTTAAGACGATACCGCGTGCTCTGAAAGTGGTCATTTTGGGCAGGTTTCCGTGTATGTTTTGGATGATGTTTAGGACGTTTTAATAGGTATTCCCATAGGTGTTTCAGTTTTGTTTTTTAAGCCTCCAGAAATGGTCATTTTGGACAGGTTTTGGAGCATGTTTTAGATAACTGTTAAGACAGTAATAAGTATTTCCAAAAGGTGTTTGAGTGTGTTTTTAAGACTTTCTCAGGTGGTTGCTAATGGCCTGCCGTGGTGGACTAGTGCTCTGAAAATGGTCACTTCGGACGTGTTTCTGAGGTGTTTTTAAATAATTCGGTGTTGTATGAAATGTATTTCAGGTTTTTTTTTTTCAGTGTGTTGCCAACAGCCTCCAATACCCGTGGAATAGTAAGGTTATCCTGTGTGCCTTGAAAACGGTCAGGTTTTGGTATGTTTCTAAAATGTTTTCAATATTTCATAAGGCATCGACAAGCATTCCCAGGGCTGTTACAGTTCGTTTCTAAGGCTGTTTCGGGTCGTTGCCAATAAAGGAATAGTAAGGCTGTCATTCTGGACGGGGTCACAGTATAGTACGCGATGTGAGAATTCATCGCGGTATAGTGTGTCATGACGTGATCGTATGCTTGGTTATAGTATAAGATGCGATGTGAAATTTGATGGGGTGTTGTGGGAGCGGCGTGGTGCCATGAGGCCGTACCCCTTTCTTAAAATATAACACATCACCTAAAATATGTGTGTGTTTGAATCACGGTTAAACAAACGATTTGGAGGCTGTAGCGAACATCATTTCAATCATTATGTTTCAATCAATTTATATTTGTGACTCAGACCAAAACATTTTCACTGGCTGGATGCAGTTTGATGCGTAGTTGAAAAGCAATCATGGGCATCTGTCTAAAAAAAGTCAACAGTAGAGAACTGTACGCGCCTTGTCCTGATCTATACATCTATGACATTCTAGGTTAAGAATGTTTTTTTTTTTTTTTTCTGTGAACATAAAAGGGTTTTGAGATAAAGTCTGCCCAGCTGCTATTACAAAAAGCAACACAAGAGGGCGGTAGAGCACCTATAAACTCCCTTCACTGCTCTGTTACTTATCAGTGCTTTTTGTCTTACAAGTAGTCTATTTAAATGCAAACAGTTTTGTGACTAAGGTTGATTTTAAAGGATAGCTTTAAAGTTATCTATGAGGCAGGCTGAAAGTAATGGTACTTATTTATTTTATTTTTTTTAAACTAAATTTTGGGCTTGTCGCTGACTCGCTCTGTGGACGACGGGGCCGGCAGGGCTTTAGACTTGCAAAGTTTTGGAAGGTCGAACGTTTCTGACAAAGGATACTTTAAAATTTTACTCAGTTTAGCCGTAACACGCACAAAGTGACTCTCATTAGAAATAAACCAAGAAAAGTTGAGCTTCCGGACACGCAGCCTACACATACTAGGGATCTCTTTGTAAAATATTCACACAAAATTCCAGACTTGTTAAATGTTGTCGAATGTACGCCATGATCATGAAACGTAATGTCGTTGTCTGTTGTCTGAAATAATCAATAATGCCCAATTTAATGTATCATATGTTCCCCCATATTTTAATGGCCAGTTTTGGGGTTTTTTTGCATAGAAATTGGTTCAGTTCACGGTGAAACACGTGGTACGTTTTAGTGTTTTAAGAGTCTTTATGTTTTATTAACCGAGCTCAAAAGCCTGATAAAATCAGTCTGGAGCGCTCTAATTAGCTAACAAGACACATCTTGCCCATAATGTGGAATCTGTGAAACGTGGCTTTGGCTTTCATTTCAGTACCGCGCGTAGAAAAACCCAGTCCAAGAGGGTGTCGGTTACTGACGATGTGGATTTGGCTGGAACTCTTTCGGTGGCTTCCTCTGTAAAAAAAAAATTCTTGGTCTCCTTCAAGGTCAGATTTCGTGTTCTGCCTATTTTGGAAGCTGAATGTGTATAAACTTGCAAAACTGAAGCAGCCTCCTGCGGTGACACACTCGCAGCACTGAGGTGAAATAAAAGCAGCTGAGGCGAAGTTAAAGATTACCAGCTTTCTCTTTTATTGAAAAATATAGCTGTTATTTCAAAGAAAGGAAAGTGAAGGAGGTGAATATATTAATATACTGTAAAACCAGAGTAAAGAAAAGGAAAAGGAAACAGTACATACTTGGCATAACACTACAGCCTTATAGAAAAGAGAAAACATTCTACAGCTGAACTTTGAGCCAGTTGGGTTTTTTTTTTTTCGCAGTCCTTATCTTTGTTGTTTGTTTTTTGTTTTTTTTTTTCGTCGTCACTCACCAAACCACAGCCATCAGGGCACAGAAAACGTTTCAGCAGACCCGGGGCAGAAAGAATTTGCAATTTTTTTTTTTTTAAATATAGTTTATTCTGGCCGACTGGAGAGTTTCCCACAGAGAAACGCAAAGTGCCAGAAAGTTAAGACAATCACAATGAAGTATTTTCGAGTCATTTAGCGTAGTTTTCCATGATTTACAACCCTCTGTTTACCTTTTCCACATTCTGACTCCGCAACGCTAGCACGCCAGATCGGTCAGAGAGTTTAAAAAAAAAAAAAAAATTGCTTGCAAATACCATTTGGCCACAAATATGTTACTTAGTGTTAAAGCCACTAACATTCTTCTGGTTCTCACGCTAGTATCACAAGGGCACACTGCTGATAACAAAGATTGTTCACTGTGTTTCATAGATGGCACAAATTATATTACACTATTGAATGAAAGCAGATAAGGAGTGTTTTTGTTGTTTTTTGCATTAGTGATGAACATGGACCGCAGCTGTCCAAACAAGCCACAATCTATTTATTTTTTCACAAAGAATGAACAGAATATAAGAAAGAAAAAAAAACAAAACATCTTAATTTGGCCCATTTACATCAAAATGTCAAAGATTCCTGACTCAAATTATACTGCATACCTATACATAAGTAGAAAAATAAACAAAATCCAATGTCCTGCTAACGTTACCCAATAATATGTTTAAAAACACACTTGGCTATTTCCTCCATATCACTTCGTATCCAGATTTTCTTACAACCTGTTCACATTGCAATAACCGCAGGCAGAATGGCACAGCATCCTGTGATGTTGACACTCCATGCCACAACAGGAATTTCAATGTTCCCATTTTTTTTTCCTCACACATTACAGTTATTTTTTTTTTTTCCACACTGAAATAAAATGGCCAGGCATTAATCATGATTTCACAAAGTTATGTAAACCTTACACCTTCTAATTAATGACTGGAATCAACCCGGAGGAAAGTTATAAATGCAAATGCTCAACGCAAAAACAAAAAAAACAAAAAAAAAAAAGAGAGAAAAGCCAAAGACAAACAGCACACCTGTCTGTTCTTGACCGTGCTGTTTCTGGATCTGTTCCAGCTTGTTAAGGGCCAAAAAATCCAGCACGTTTTAATGAGTAGACTGGGAAAGGCCGGATGATCGGTCGATTTAATCATCCGTTCCTACAGTGTGATTTGGCTCGTGTAAAAGGAGGAACACAGGTACATATTATCACTTGTGGGGCCAGTTCAGGAAACCTCCTCTTCTCTCCCTGCCCGGAGACATCTTTGATGCTCGTCTATAAACGCCGTCTCTGCCCTAGAGACAAACGCGGCCAGATGTCTAAAGAGAGGAGATATTATACACTGCCATATTTATTATTCTTGATACAACAACAGCAACTCCCTTTCATACATTTCTTACGTCTCTCTGCTGACCTGCTAATCCTACCAACCTCAACAATGATGCGGAATGAACAGAGAAATAAAACATTTCACCACAGCCATACCTGTCTGCGTCAGTTCTTAAATATTTGTACAGAACACAGAGAACACACAGAAAAGGCCTCCTTTTTTTGACAATTCACATTTTCGCTAATTAAAAAGCAACAGCAAGTGATTTTTTGTCAAACAAACTGTCGACTAATACAGCCACACTGCGACAGTGTTACAGAGGAGTGATGTGACTCAGACAGGTTTGTGTCTATCAGTCTACAAGTGCCATGTAGCCCGTGTCAGTGTCAAGAAGAAACCCAAATCAAATGTTTTAAGACCTAGCAGTGCATTTAAGTATAATCTGTCCCCTATGAAAATTAACAAATAAATAAGACAAAAGTTTTCTGTCAATGTAAAGAATGAACAAAATTTTTCTTCAACAAGACCAAAATGAAAAGCAACCAAAACACAACAGGCTACTGCGAACCGACCTCCAGGTAATGTACACAAAATGTACGTATAGAAAAATAGAATCACTCCACGCTGTGATTACAAATCTCAGTTTCACTTCTCGTTCTTGTTTTCTCTATTCCTTCCTCACAATCTGTAGTAGACCATCGCTAACCTCACGTGACCTTTTCTGAAGCCTTGCACATCACGCTCTCCGTGTGGAATTCATGTGATTGACAGGTGGGGTACGCTTCTCATGACCTCTTTGTCATTCTTTTACATCTACTTAAAATGAATGTGATGCTCATAACCGATGGCATTTATTAGCTTTGTCAATGCACGTCTGAGGAGGGCGTAGTGTAAATACTGGAGCCATATTTATTCTTTAAAGGGGAATTCCCAGAGTTTTGAATGGGAGTGGGCCAGTCTGTCTAAACTCTTGCACCTACTCTTAACGTTTGTGAATAAGGCTTAGATGGTTATTTGTGATTTTGTGGATAGGGGTCGACCGATTACCAGCCCCGCTGATTATCAGACCCGATATTCAGCATTTTTGGGATTATCAGTATTTTTCCATGATTTTTATAGTATCCAATATTTGATCAAACAAATTCTTTGGCTGTGATGCTGCAGTCTCTTTCTGTCTGTAGGCACTGCTGTGTGGCTGAGTCACTCGCTTTCTGCACCTCAACCTGGTGCTGCTGAACTGGGACTAATATTGAGACTCAAATTTCAGTACAAATTGAAGTTTTACTAGTCTTATTTAACTTAACTTTTCAGTTAACATTATAATAAATGCTGCTGGGAGCTCCCAGCACTCTTTGTTTTAAGTTAAATGTTTGAAAACTCTCTCTAAACCTAAGCTCAAAGGCATTTCAATTAACTTTTATGTTAGAAGTTTTATTATCCTAAATTTTCATGTTTACTGCAAATGCATATCACTTCCAATTATCAGTTATCAGTCTCCTTGATTACTAATAATTGGTATCAGCCATGAAAAACCCATACTGGTCGACCCCTAGTTGTAGGTATGATTGATCTAAAAGAAGCTTAAAGCAGATGTGGCCTGTTTTTTATCTGTTCCCCTGCCCTTTCCAGCTTGCCTCCTAACACATCTCCGTTTGTGTCCACCAAGACAGTTCATGGCAGTGATATCAGATTAGCCTACACTCGGATCTCATCGTCATCTTCATCCATGAAGGTGAAATCCCTGTCGTCCTCCCCGCGTGGAGAACTGTACTTTGCGCTGTCCGTGTCCCCATCGTGAAGATGGTACTGAGCTTTCTCCTCATTGGCTGAGCCGGAGCTGGAAACAGAGCAGCTGTCCAGGTTGTGATGGTGGTTGTTGTTCCTGGCGTGGAGCTCTGGGGTGTAGGGATCGACCAGGGCCGGCTTCTGTTGGTGCATGCTGCGAGGAGGCCTTGCAGGTGCCCGGTCTTCAGCGTCGTCATCATCTATGTGAGGAATGAAGGAGGGCGACGCGCGGCCCTCGCTGCCCTTGCCTTCCTCGTAGCCGAGGTCGTCGTCCTCCCAGCCTCGCTTCTCCATCACGCTCAAGATGTCTCCGAGCATCGAGGGCCCCAAGTCGATGTGGAATGACATCATGGACTCTGCATGCTTCATCCCGCCTCCCTTAGGCATGGATGGAGGCAAATCTGTAAGCTCCCCAAAATTACGTTCGTCAAACTCTGCATCGAGTGTCGCCATCGCTGCTGCTCCATTCACCGGCTTGCTCTCAATCTCCGTCAGCGTCTTCATTGGACTAGATGAAACACTCTTTGGCAGCTGCCTGCCTCGGCTAGCATCGTCATCGTTAAGGTAAGGTAAGGATATTGCATTTTTCACATAGTTGGACGAGCCACCAGAGGGTGCCATCATATTGTACTCATACTTGTCCGCTCGGTTTACAGACTGAGAGCGCTTGCTGCTCCTGAAGGTGCGGGACAGCAGCCCTGGTTTGGGGCCCGGGGAGCCTTGCTTTGTCTCCGGTTCTCTGGGAGGTTCTCCTGATCGAGTGCTGAGAAAAGAAGTGTCCCCGAAGGCGTCTCCTCCCCGGCCAACGTGCATTGTATGGCGAAAGTCTCCCAAGGGGGCACTAATCATCTCTGCAGTCAGGTCGGCACGAGACCGCCGCTTTGACTGGTTGGTGTTGGATACCAGCTGCTTGAGGATAGGCATGATGACAGTCTGTTAATTAGAAATCCACAGAAAATTGTAACTTGGTGTTGTGAGAGTTCAGGAAAAATTCTTTCCAAAGTTCTCTTGGATTTGTGAGCGATGTCGTCAAAGCAAGTACAATTCCAGGTGTTTAATGTGAGCAGCCATTATGGTCCTCGAGGTTAAGCTCAGGTTTCATCTTTCGGAGTCTGTGGAGAAAAAGAAAAAAGTATTAGAACCACGTCAGGAACTATGCAAACCAAATGCAGCTATGAACCCTGGCAGGGAACTTGAAGCAAATTACATAAGACAGCATTTATTCTGATGAAAATGTAAATGCCACTTAAGCTGAGTGGATTGTAGCTGTTCATTTCTCATAGCGTTCACATCACTCTGGACGTATCTGAATGAGCTGTGGAAACTTTTGTTGCAGCATTAGAAATGAAGTTTCACTTGAGTGGCTCTAAACTAAACTTTTTTTATTCAGAAGTCTGTATGGGTGTTATGTAATGGTGAAGAAAAGCTCTCTGGGCTAAAGTTCACAACACTTTCGATTTCTAACCAGTAATAAACGCCCCAGTGAAGTTTTCCTCAGTAAAGTGTGCTCCCATTCAAACGGTGTTGGTACAATTCTTCTACTTCATTTTTGAGCTTTTCTAAAACCTTTTAAAGGCCTCTGTCGTGTTTCACTTTCTCAAGTGGTTGCAGTATCTGCTATCACTGCTGTGCTTTAGTTCCCATTCAGGCCCCTGACTGTTACATAACCAGCAAGACACAGGATACTGGGAGAGTAAGCAGTTCACTCTGGCAGGAATAAAAGAATGAAGAAGGGGAAAAAATGAAGTAGGACAGCATTTCTTCAGCTTGGATCGACTTACTCACAAAGTCCAGATCTGCTGCATTCTGTTCTACCCACACTATCAGCGAGAGATAAAATGTTTCCACAGCTAGCTTTTCGTATTTGTCTTCTGATTTGTGCCTTTGTCTTTTTCAGCCTTGAAGGCAACGTTTCAACATCTCCAATGGAATATTTTCCTCCGTCTGTCATGGTCTCGTTTTATCTGTTTTTCATTCAACGCGTATCAATGGGTAAACCGCCCCAGTGCATTTGTCTCATCAATCCAGCAATAGATTAGAGGCTGTTAAACTGAACAAAGTAGAGTGCTCTAGATTTAACATGTCACTTTGATCCCCAAACTCTGATGGCGATCTTTGAAATTTTTGAATGAGGCAGACTGGAATACAATAGTCCAATACAGATTCAAGTCCTGTCTAATGACCCTAATTATCTGAACTGATCATATCTGATGATACACGAAGGATACACACACTAGGACTGCAAGAATATATCAGTACACTTGAGTATCTGTATAGACTTTCAAAAACTATCGATTTTTACTCATATTTTTTGCATATGCTGGAATGTTCTTGTGACAGTTTTCCTCAAATTAGATTTTAAAAAGTGCAATATATCAACTTGTTTACAGCACTGCAGTATATAGCATCTTCCCAATACACAGCCCTAACACATACGGTACATACACATGTCCAGGGTTCCCACACATTTTTACAGACAAAATCTCAAAACCTTTCGATTACTTTTCAAGGACCAGTGTTATAATTCCCATGACCATAAGTACATGAACAGAAGTGGTCTTTAGTTAGTTATTGTATGAAAGCTAAATAGCAGCCTTTTTCAGATTCTAATTTTCAGTCATTTTCATATTCACTTAAAATCCTCAGAAAGACTATTAAGCTAATGAGCTCGTAAGGACTGTAATAATATAGGTCCAGAATTAAGCAAGAGTCCATTGCTTTTAGTCAAGCAATGGCAACAAAAAGCCATTCCAGCACCTAAGCCCTCCACAAAACTAAGGAAAACATTTTCTACAGTGACCTCCTCTAAACCTGATGCAGGGATGCAAACTCACTAGGGGTGAAAAAGGTGAGCGTGTGGAACCCCTAGAGGGGTCCGGGGACATGCAACGTCATGAAGAAAAGGGACAAACCTGACCTGTTTTGATCCCAAAACAGCAGATTTCACTCAGTGCTGTGTAATGGCAATAATCTGCCGATACGATGCATATCATGATATAGAGGTTATGATTCATTACACTCTGATACAGTAAGCAATTTTTTTATTTATCCAATTTTAGGAAAACTGTCACAGTATAAAAACACACCACCATATTCATTGAATCTGAATTTAAACATCCAATATTTAAATAAACCACTTGTGCATGTAATCTATTAAAATTTGACGCAGTGTTTCTGAGAATCGATAAAGAAAATCGCAATACATAGGGTTCGACGCTCAAACAATAATGCCGCGATACAGTTTTTTATATATATAAATATAACAAATGTTCAATATTATTTCATTATTTACGTAGATAGGACGATAGAAGATAGAAGCCCAATCTGCAACATGGATGTGAATGTCACCGGCCAGTAGAGGGCAGCAAAATGCTTAACCCACAAAGAAGGCCAATATGTTGTATTGTTTACAGGTGCAGTGGCTGAAGGGCTTGTTCTACCTAAGATTTGTGAAATGTTCCGCTGTTTGGAAAGTGTTTTGTCATGTTCTGACAATAAAGAATAGTTCAAAACTGAGGATGAAACAATCAAGCCAAACATGTATTTACTTGCTACATTTTGTTTTACATAGTTAGAAAGCAGCATTTTAAGTCAAGCCGGATGCTATTTTACACTTAAAATAATGATCCCAGTCTTCGACACAGAGGCATCGGATCTTGGTATCGGTCAGTACACAAAACTTGGGTATTGGTATCAGAACCAAAAAAGTTGGATCGGTGTGTCCCTATTTAAAAACCATTTTAGAAATCTTTTTTTCTTCAACTTTAATTCAGGACCAAAAAAAAACTACCTTTAAAGTTACTTAATAATGATTTATTGTGAAAATTATCTATATGAACTGATAGGGGGAAAAAATTATCATGACAACATTTTTGGCCATATTGCCCAGACCTAGAATCACAAAACATTTGTCAGACTGGAGTGTTTCAATATTTTCTTACACTCCTACACAATGTGGCTAATTTCAGCAAAATTTCACTACTTAGACCGATGTGTCCTTAAGTCACCGGTGACGTCAGCCATGGAACATGATCTTATAACAAAACCAAGTGGAGAAGCAGTTTAAACACCCACTTGTGTGCTAGCTGCAGTCCACTAGCTCCATGTGTTACTGACATTAACAAGGAGCTCGATTGTTGCAGCCAGACAGCGATCCCATCATTCTCCAGTGTTTTCAAACCGGAGCTGAAGCCTACGCTCCAGGCCTTCATGCGTCCCCTCCCTGCCATGAATGGGGCTTCACTCAACAATATTCCAAAGCAACGTACGTCACCCATGAAAACATTTGCATCTCTGACAAGAACCCATTCAATTGGAAAGGCAACAGTAGCACTAGAGGGAACAGAGGGGGGTTTGACAGATGATAAAAGCTAACCCTGTTTCTTCAATCCCTTCTCCTTTAAGAGAACTGGACTCTCCCCAATGACAGGGGAGAGTGGACTATATTCAACAACTTCATTCAAAATATCTTCAGTGGATGGGACTGTGCTAATGGGGTAAATTCAGGGAAAAAGACAACACAAAAGAAGAACAAACAGTAAATGGCTAAACAATAGCGCTTAGCTTTCCAAAGTCTATTGTAAAAGCCATTAGAGTTGTTCACACCCTCTGCATAACAAGCCTGCAAAAAGCTTACTGTTACAAAAGCTGCAACACAGTGCCAATTTATAAGATTATATAGCTTAGAGCAAACAAATGCCAAGCAAGGCCCTCCGAGCAGATTCACACTGGTTAGATTAATACAGCATGATCTATCATTAGCTAAAGCTTTTATTACTTAATGCCTTGTGCAGTAGCCAATTAGTCTGTGCAACACAAAAGGCAACTGAATGTGTGACTGACCACTCAAGACAGCTCTTCATCTGATATGTTCCTCCCCGCTGCCCATAGTTTTGTGTTTCTCTATGGCAACATCAGAACGGAGCAGTGGCTACCGAGTGAGCTTCCTGTCTCTAAGCCGGAGACAGCCAGAGCGAGATTTTATCCCCTACATGGAGAGATCACCATCATTGAAATGGATTAACCCTTCCTGGTGGCCACATGCGGGGGAGTAAGACAGTCGCCTCAATGCCATAGTTGCATAGTTGCAGGGGAATGCGTTTGATGTGCCTCGTCACCAGAAGACATTCAACCTCAGCATAAAAGGTGTCAGTGGGTGCTCAGATATCAAAAGGTGCAGACTCACACCTTCAGTCATTCTAGCAATTGGGCTGTTTTATGTCTTTTGGGGCCACTCGGTGTTTGATGAGGAATAGTTTTAAACTGCCCCCCCAGGATCATCAAGACCCCATTAATGTGGGCATGACAAAAGATGAAGTATAGCCTGCAGGCAGTCCTGTCACATTCTGTCCTTGCCTTTCGTGCTTGGAAATGCAGAGCTTTCTACTGTTTCAAAATAACACACCATAGAACATTTTACAGGGCTGAAAATGTGCTCTAACTGTGTTTCTGCATGTTCAATTTAAGACTTTTTAAGACTGTTATGAATGCATTTTAAGACCTATTTCACACCCATACTGGAAAAAAGTACAAAGAATATTAAGGAAAATCAGAGTCTGACTTTGGTGACGCTCCCATTGTAAATACTCAATAATACTGAGTAATGGAAGGCATTAATTGTGTTTCCCAGACTTCCCATGTGACTCAATTTGAACATTTTCAGGCTTCAACTAAGCAATAAATGCTCTAGACTGATTTTGTTGAATGTGTACTGACCCACGTTAGATCAAAGTTTGGTTAACAAAAACAATTTGAATGTATTTTTCTAGAAGTAGCTGTTTTTCCACACACCGTATCATGACACATGTTCCAATAACTGTACAAATTCAAATTTTCCCCCAAAAAACACACCGAACGTTCAAGTGTGTAATATTCAGTGAATCTAGTTGTAGCTTGCACTGTTCTGCCTTCACACTGATAAAAACCTATGCTGGCCGTTAAAAACGTTGGTTTTGAAAACAAAAATTGCACAGATTTGTAGTACCTCGACATAAGCGGTTTGTGTCGCTAATTCATTCTCCTCTCAGGTGCCCTTAAATCATATGGTGTCAATAAAACATTGATGAAATATGACATCTGTTCATTTCATCGCAATGTCTTTATGCAGGTCGATGGAAACTATTATCATGATAATGCAAAATAACTGAGGTTAGGTGAAACCATTGCGATAAGGTGATTATGTAATACCGGAAGCTGTCTGTCAAAAGTAAATGTATTGAATGTTGCTACATTTCTGTGTCTAGACAAAGTTTTGCTTTTTCGCACAAGTATGCATGGCCAGAAGTTGAAGTGGTGACCAGGGATTTGAGTTTGGCCCGTATGGCCCATAACACACAGCTCACAGTGCAGCTGGGGGCAAAATTCCATTTCAGCACTCTCATCTCACAGAGCTATACAGACAAATGGGTCATTACACAAGTACAAACAGACACAAAACACACATATAGCTGAACATGTTTGTCTTACAGCATGAAATACACTGAAAAATGCACCAAGTATTATATTGTGTTTGGTTTAGAGGAAAGTTATTGCCTGAGCCATTGTGCCAGTCCCTGACGTTGCCTTTATGTAACCGAGCACTCAAAGAGCGACATGACTCCAGCTCAATCTGAGACAAGTGGTGACAGGGCCATGAATGATTAAGAGCATCTCATGTCGCCCGCAGCCTCTCCTGCGCGCACAGTGACATCACCAACAACCACCAGAGGCGTTCAGTCTCACTCCTGTAATCCTGTGGATCACAGGCGCCATACTGTCCTCAGCTATCCCATGTCACTTTCTCTCCTTCCACTCAATGCACAAGCAAAAGAGGCTTTGGCTGCTCGACCAATGACAGCTCATCCACCCACGAGTTAAACCAGCAGGACCTACAGTACTGAACGATTTTCTACTTTTATTCTAAACAGCATTTGAATTTTTTAAAAGGAAGAGAAGAGCCCATCAATTATTCACAAGGTAGAGGTCTTCATGCAAGTGTAAAAGGATGTCAGGTAAATGGTGATTACACAACAGCTAAGGGACTATAACTACTGTGTGGCCTTCAGACACAAAGCATAATATGAGGATAAAATAAAACCAAATATGCTTCCCCTGTTCCTACCAAACTGATCTAATTATTTTTTGCAGATTAAGGCACTAAGGTGTCACATAAAGTCAGTAAACTGGTCACAGCAGACTGCTGTTTATAAGTCCTGCCAGGCTTGTTATTCTCACTCTGTTTTTCTAACGTCCAACTCCAGAAGTTCATTTGAACAAGCAGGACATGTTTACAAGGTCAGTGCATAAATAACTTTAGGGATGCAATGAAAATGTATGTAATAATGTGTTTGTCTTGACCTTTGTAGAAAAAGTAGAGAACCTGTAAGCACCATTTTCAAGCACAAAGTACATTTTCGTTAAGAATTATGTCTTGCTAAAATGTTGTGAGAAACGTGAGTTTGAGTAATATTCAAGTGATAATATTGAATGCTTAGTTGATTTCATTCCTGTAACGTAAAGGTTAAACAGAAATAGAGAAGAACACTGCTGTTGCTGAATGTGTTTTAACAAGCTCACAGCGGATCATGACAGTTATTTTGGACCAAGTTGCAATTTTTGTTTCAATGCATAAGGCAGTGTCTCATCCACAGTTAAGAAGTTAAGAATGATAGACCAATGCACTCTGAAGAAAACCATAACATGGGTCATGTCATTTTTTTCAGTGGACAACATTGGTTCAGTGAGGGGACCGTGGCATTGTCATTACTGTGTTTTCAATCCTTTTGTTGAGAAACAAAACAAACATCCTTTTAATTTGCGCACATGGTATTAAATACATTTTACAGTTTGTATGCATCTATGTTAGTCACAAAAGTGAGTAAAACATTTGCTTTTAACCCGTAGACATCCATTTTAAAGCTATAACATCCAACACAGTGTAAGCAGTAAGGAAACTGCCTTTTTTAAACTTGAACTAGCCACAATCTCCGTTATTGTTCAAGTCATTAACAATGGGACCAAGCAGTCCTGTTGTGAGCACCATTGATGTGCAAATGAGTATACAACTTAGCCTACCCACTCAATAACATTTCTAATCAATTAATCAATGCGGCTGCATAAGAATAGAAAATTCTCAACTCTGACAAATAAGGTCGGCAAACTTCATTTGCCCCGGCATTGTGAGGCCCATAACCTCCAACCCAAACATCTGATTCTCACGGGGGGATGGGAGTGTCGAGCGCTCTGAAAAACAACACAGAGGGCCCACTCCAGTCCATCACACTAGTATCATCCAGAAGACTGAAAGCCAACTAACAAAATGTCTCTGTAAAGTATGTGCCTCGCTTTGTAATGCCTCACTTTGGGGATGTAAAATGAATTGTAGCAGTGAAGGTTTTCAAAGTAGTGAGCTGATTTATGCCTTACTATTAGTGTTGAATTACCATGAAATCCCTTCTGCAGCGCTTCAAAGCAGCAGGGAGGGAAAGCAGTTTGAAGGTGCAACTTAACACGATGCTCATAGCCATTTCAAGTATCATGAGAACATTCCATATGGCTTTCACAACAGCAAGTCTGCAAGTTTAGCATATTTTATTTAATTGCATCCGTTAGGTACACTGTTTTGGTTGATTGCAATGTTTCTTTGCTGAGTAAGACGCATTCAAACTACGCCTCGCCTTTCATACTTAAGACAAAGTGAAACAGAAGAAAGACTAAAACTGTGCAGTAAACAATCCAAAGTTTTTCTTTTGGTGCCGTGTAGAGCAGAAGGAACCAGTTCTTCTTGTTCGACCAAACGCATAGCTCTGAGGCTTGGTCTTCTATGACAAATGAAGGAAATATCTTGAACACAAAACAAAGGGCTTCAAGTTCCGAGACAAATGGAATTCAGGAACATAGATATTTCACACAGGTAAGTCAGGTTGTTAGAAAATAGGAATCCCTGGTAAACAGATCTAACTCATGTAAACTCTCAGGGAGATGACAAGTAGTACTGCAGTACTGCCCAGAGTGAACTTACTTATTTAACACTACTGCTTTTAACAGTGTAGGCTGGATTGTAGCTCCTCCTCTACTGACCTCAGGGACTCCACACAAAAACATTAAGATGAACATGACCGTATTCTGACGTCACACAAACATCATAACCAGTGCTTTTTTAAATTATTCAAATTAAAGTGGTTGTAGTCTTTTTGACCACTAATGGTGACAAGAAATGTACATTTTTATTATAGGTGTAACAGTACACAGAAGTCTCGGTTCATTTCACACCACGGTTTGGACATCACGGTACAGTACAACAGGGAAAAAAGCAAGAAAAAAAAAATCCACAAGATTTGATTTCTTTCATTGATTGTAAACAGACTGTAGTGCAAGTTCCAGTTAGTTTCATTTAGTGTTGATTAATCCCCCCTGAGATGTTTGGTACAGACTAGCAGTAAAATGTAAACAGTAAATATTCATATTTGACATGCTGCCACTTGCATACCTTACACATGTGAAATGCATCTTTGCATTTACTCAAATTTCAGACCTATATTATTAGAATATATAGAAACACAATAACACCCTCACATTTAAAAAGTTTATTTCCACAAAAAAGACAAAAAACTCAAACACTGTCCACGTCCTACCCACTCTCCACTCCTGTTCACTGTGAACCTGACATTTTCCCACACAACTGATTTGAAAGAAGCAGGCAGGTCTTCTAGCTCCTGTGTGTCATTTGCTCTCACTAGTGTCACTGACTCAGTCAGATGCCAATTAGCTTGAGCCAGGCTTAGTATGTTGTTAACTTGCTATGGGCTTGTGAAATTTGGTTCTACAACATTTTTTGCTATTGTATAACTGCATGCATCAAACTGTAACAAAGTTCAACACCTTTAGACCTCTAAAATTCATGATAAGAAAGTTTAAATGTAAAAAAGTGATTTGCTTAAAACCTACTGGGCATTTAATTTCTATGACAACAGACAGTTGTTTTTTTAATATGACCTTCTCTCCTTTAAGAATAAGAAAGTTACAGAAGATTTTAAAATTGCAAAAAAAAAATGCTAATACTTGAGAGAGTATATGTATAAAAAATTACATGTTTTCATTGTTTCAATGATCCTGCACAAGCTTGCAAGTTCTAATAAAGATGCATAGTTTATCAGAGATTGATAGCTGTCAACACACAAAACACGCAGCAGGTTGATCTTACACACAGGTCAAAGAGATGAGGTGCTCTCTCCCCTCCAGACTGTTTGGCACTCTGGCTGACAACATGGTGAACAGTCATCATATTCATGTAAAAAAGGCTTTAGGAGACAAGTTCTAACAGCTGAGCCGGGGAAATATACCTACATCAGCAGGACTGCTGCCCAAGTACTACAGGCCCTCTGTGTGTGTCTGTGTGTATTTGTGTACAGTAGTGTATCAGCCTCCAGGGCCCCAATGCCACACAGGCAGAAACAAAACCACAGGAGGATTAAGGGCAGCGTGTTCAACGTGAGCAAATAAAACCAGCATGCCCGGGCCGGCCTCTGCGCTGTATGACAGGAGCTCAGGACAGAGAGCGCCACACCTCCGCCAAAAAACACACTGGCCTCCCACTGCCACACCAGCTCGCCCCCCTCTGTCATTCTCCAAAGCCATCTCTTGTTCCTTGGGTTCCTGTTCCTCCTGTTATCTAGGTTGTTGACTCCACTGCCATCACGTGACCACACCGAGTGATGTTTTTTTAATCTTATCAAATCCTCATATCCAAAAGCACAGGGCTGGCGTTCAAAACAGTTTCTCTTGTGTTTTGTACTGGCCTTTTATAAAGCGGTTACTCCTGCATGGTTGGACAAAGCATGTGGTCAAACAGTCATTTGGTTGACATGCTGGACGTCAGCCAAGGGGAGAAAACTGTATACTTTTCTATCCACCAATCAAAAAGCAGATCAACAGTTTTAATAGAAAAATCTACAATGACTGTGTTCAAAATCCCATACTGGACACTGCATACAACTGTATGACACGCTTCCTATTGTAGTATACAATATATGAAAGTTACATTTTTATGCATATATTAACATCTATCAATCACTTTTTCATTTCCAATGTGTAAACGGATCATAACATACCTTAAAATAAGCACCTTCCCCTTCTCCATGATAGCAGGGGATTGTCACCCATATTAAACAAAATCAGAATAATGACCATAATGCATGCATCTTTTGCATACTTTACTACTTATGGTCAGAATCAGTATGCCAGTAGCAGATAGTATGCCATTTCGAACACAGCCAGTAACATTTTTTTGGGGGGGGGGGGGTGTCACAAAAAAAAGAGGACCTTTTGGTGTATTAAAAATATCCTGAGTAAAAATGTGAGAAGGCACAATCTTTCCCATGGAACATTACCACAGGGACTTTGAAAAAAAAGAAAGGCACAGATGGAGGCAGTGGACAGAAGCACCCCCTCAAAGAGGCCTTGGAGGGTGTCACCACTTTGGATTCAATCTGTAATCAGCCATGCCAGCACAGTGACAGACGCTCTTTCACCGTGTCCTGCATGAAATGTACCCAAACCCTCATTATGCCTACAGTGAAGGGATTGTGCTGTACAGTCTCTGTGAGTACCCATGTGCACTTGAGAGTACATGTCTAATTAATCACTGAAATCCTCCCCATCGGTCTCTGACAAATAGACTGCCTTCGCGCCAAATACCAAAAGAGCAGACTCTGAGCCAAGCGGATGAGTTAACCGTCCAATAGCTGCTGGACGACACAACAAAGCAGAATTTTTACTGAGGGTTGCATTAAAATTAAGATTCAAAACTATCTGTTAGAGTAGCCAACACAGACTGTATCACAGTTTGCTTTCAGTCTAAGCTCTGACTTTACTGACCATAAGGGCCGTTGCAAAAAGAAGTGTGCGAAGTGTTGAAAAGTCTGGCAAACTGTGCCAAATAATACAAACGATAAGGAGTACGTAGATAGCCATGTGACAACCTTTGGACTCAACACACACACACACAGACACACACACACAAACTGCGGTGGAATCAGCAGGAGGTTTTTCATTGTGGCTAAAAGATAAGTGACCATGTCTGCACTGTGTCAACTTCTAAACGGCTCCTGGCCTTTTTATCAGCAACCTCCCCACTGAAGCCAAGCACACAAAGCAACCATAAAGGCCTCGGGCAGCGAGCCCTGACGAACAAGATGAGTTAATAAACCCCATGGTGTTAACTTTAATGACACCAACAGCAGACAACAAAAGAGCACACACAAACATGACCACTTCAACCTGATAGCAGTTCACAAAAGAAGACCCAGAACAGGGCTGAGATCAAGACCTGAGCATGTACACAGTTCCTGCTCTCGTAAAGTGCATTGTTAAAGTAATTGCATCCTTGTTTGATTTACCTCTATCCACTGTGACGTGATTAGTGCTGTGTGAGAGGAGGATATGATGGCTGTGAGTGAGTATACATCACCCCAAAGTGACTCTGCAGGAATGTCTAGCTAAGGACACAGGGGTAGGTTACATCTCTGCAGCTCAGCTCAGCTGATTTTCAAAATGACACCAATCAATTAAACCCATGTGCATGCTATGGTTACGATATAGTACTGTATGAGCTGGGCAGCTAGGTTTGCAGCTATTTAAGTCTACACTGCTCCACAAGTGTTGAAATAGCTGGTTCACACTTATTTTGTTATCAGCTTGCTTGGAAATAATTAACAGTAATCTTAATAAGATGGCGATAACCACCCAGCGGCTTGTGGACGACCGTTTTAATGGCTCAAGTTTGCATTTTCACTGTCGCCAGCTAAACATGCACATATTTGAACAGAAGGTGGAGCTGGGGAAGAGTGAGGGGCTACAGCTAATGCTAACGTATGAAAACACTGACCACACTGCTAACTAGGAAATGTTATGTCAAACACCACCAAGTAATATAAGCTACGTGTATGTGTTGACAGACAGTTGTGCTTGGTAAAAGTAAGGTCAACTTTGCATAATGTATTTATTTGCAGGCTAGCTGACAGACTACATAATGCAATACTGAATTAATGGTCACATGAGCTAATGTATTGAAAGTTTGTGAGCAATAGATACCATTAGAAATACTACATTTTAAAATTATATACAGTAAGACAGTAATACTAGTTCTAAAAATAATAGGGCTGGATGTTGGTCTTGTCCAAGTAGATCAAAAATACAGCACTCTCAGGGTCTCCAAGACTCATTCTATCATTTAGAAGTCATCTGGAAATCCTGTGAAGTATCATCAGTGTCGTCATACCCTCTAATGTGGTTCTCTTTTCATTTGTATGCTACTTTGATTTGGCAGTCGAGTTACAACTTGGATTTCCTGGAAATGAGCGGCATATGTCTGTAAACATGATGTTCTTATTGGGTTACTACATACAGATGGCCTGTACTGACTGTGTTTACATGTATATGCGCTGTTTGTGTAAATCAATCTCTGTGCGTGTGGGTTGTTTAAAGTCCAACGGCTCCCGCTCGAACTGCCTTGTGCTGCTGTCAGATGGACCATAAATAGGTTCAAGGGTCATTAGGGAGAGCTGACCTTTGTTCACTGAGCGTGTGGCTCAATGTTACAATAGTCAGCCCCAAAAAAACAAACACACATACACTGCTGGATCCCAAAAGGCAGACAAAAACTCACCATTACTGAGGAAACCTGCAGTGTCACACCAAGCACAACAGAGGCCAAAGAACAAAAAACAAAGCAGTGTTCTGTACTAGATACGGAGGAAGACCAAACCCTTCTGGCACACCCAAACCACACGCATACACGCAGGGCAACAAATAAATACACGTACATAGACACACATGATGGGATTGAAGAGGTGACCCACAGGACACCTATTCATGGTGATCAGTGATTCACATTCATTTAATAACAATGATACAAAGGGCTGATGCTTATCTATGGACGTATTGTAAACCCGTCACTGAAGTTTCTCACAGCACTAGATCGCTGACCTGGAAATCTCCTCTAGAGGCTCAGCCAGGAAAATGTGTAAATCTAGTCTTTATTCAGAAGGAAACCAACAATTCTCATTGGGTTACAGACAACCATGATAGAGAGCCCATAGTAGTTCATGTGATTTTCCCATCTCTCAAACCCTCATTTCCATCTCAGTCACCGAAATTAGAGAAGTTCAGAAAAGAGTGTAAAAACCAGCAGTGAATTAGCATTTTGTACTTACAGTTAAATCATCTCAAAGTCAATGTTTGTTTGTTTTTTTTATGGGTTTTTAGTTAGATGCTTGAGATAAGGTCTGTGGTTAACACAAGCTTAAGAGATTTCTGTTTTTTTCTAACTGTAAAACACAAATAAATACCCAACTCATGAATTTTGCAGCAACATAAAAAAGACATCTGCTACATAGGTTGCCGAGGTCATTAAACAGCATCACGCCAAACACCAACGCTCATCAACTCAGGTCACACTTAGAATAAAAGGGTTTTGTTAAGGATAGACCAATTATTCACCACAACATTACTGGATCCAATATTCACATTTTTTCTGTATTTTTAAATCAGATATTCAATAAAATGAGTTTAAAAATCTTCTACTTTACTAGTACTCATTATTTACCAATCCCTCCAGTTCAATGTGAAAACTCACAATAAATATTGTTGAAATATTACTGAATTATACTTGACAGTTAGCTTTGTTGACATTTCAACAATATTTTTATGTTGGGAGTTATTCTAAAAGTTGACACCAAGATTGAAATTATTACTGCAAATTTATATTAGTTACTGTTCTCCTTGATTACTAATAATTGCTGTTGACCTTGAAAAAAAACACATATTGGTCAATCTCTAGTTTTTGTATAAGAGGTAAACATGTGTCATCACATTACAAGTTGGAAGCTTGGTGGTGATGTTGAAGTCATGCACCCGTGGTGTAGTTCGTCTAGAGCCTACTGTTAGCATTTTCCTTTTGGTAACTGCATTTACGCTCAAGTAAATCATCAGAGTGGTTTACATTTGTGAACAAAACTTGTAAGTATCATAAACTTTTGTTTGGCACAGAGCTTATTTTCTGTAATAATCCAAAAGCCATTGGAAAAATCCCACTGGATTCAACCTGATCCCATTGGCTTTTTGGCGACGCTAATTTCCGGGTTGGCCTAAGAAAATAGGTCATCCCTGCAGCACTCTATTCATAAGGAAACCAACAATTCTCATTGGGTATCCTGGCAACCGCGATAAGAGCCCATAATAGTTCATTTGACTTTTCACATCTCACAAACCCTCATTTCCCAGCATTAATGTGTCACATAGTAGGCACAGAGGTGACCACAGTTAGGCCAACAGTCTCTCTTTGTCTTTTCAGTACACGCTTGAGAGAGACCACCTGTTTCTGTGTCAATACAGAGCTGTAAAAACAATGAAAACTCATTGGACTGTAAACAGGCCCAAGCCTCAACCAGAGCGGCCAGCTGCACACCACTACACGTGTGTGTTGTCAATACATGACGATCTGATCCAGGGAAAATCTGGTCAACATATTGCGCAACCAAGCAACAGGCAAAGTCCTGCTGTCTGGAGGAGTAGTGTGTCAGTGACTTAGGGGCGCAGCGGTAATGTAATCATACTTGGTTAATGCATAACTGTATATTCCATAACAGCCTGTATTACAGATGGCAGAGCTCACTGAGCAGTGATTGCACTTGGATATTGGATTTCAACAGCTTTCTTACCAATGTCTTTCACTTACACACTTCAACTGATGTTAGAAATTGCTTCGTTAACACTTTAATTACAGAGAGACGATAATTTATGCTTGTTAACAGAAATCTGCAGCGTTTTAGGAAAGCAACTTTAAAAACATGGCTATTATACTCATATTCTTGTTCACTATCCAAAATGTATTTGTGTGATCACACACTGTAACAAGAAAGGATTGCAGGGCATCTGCCTCTGACAGGCGTGTCAGCTGATGAAGGATGTTGTCGTGTTCTCTGATGGACTTACATAAAACAGAAACCACAGAAGACGTTTGAACATTACACAAAGTTGGAACAACCCACCAACCTGGCCACGTTCGGCTTCACTGGAACTGCCTTACCTCAGACACGATAATTATCCCAACCGGTCTAACAAACTTAAACAATGCGGCTCAGCACATAAACAATGACAAGTGCCGCAAGAGTGAGGATGCTGAGCTATAAACATACAATAAATCTTTGATGCTATTTGTTCTGAATGTGTGTTAAGTGAAGCACATGTTAAAGAATTACAAAGTCAAATAACTGTTTCATTCTGTCATCCACAGAATGAAATGTCTTTAGTGTGAGGTTTCTTTACACCTCACAGGAAAATAATTCCTGTTGAACTGGTTATTTATCTCCACAATGGTCATGTTACACTGACAGTAACCAAAAACAGAGAGATCAAGTGCCTGCTATATACGGATTCCTGCACAAAAGAATAAGAGAGTGGCTTCTTTTCCCTGGAACTGTTATGTTTTATTGCAGTTAATTGGAGAGGCTAGAGGTCAGCGCTGTTATTGTACCATGGCTTTGCAACCAACTCTGAATTCTGTTGGATTATAAAGGGGAGTTTGCAAACGACTGTCACATCTCTTCTACCATTAAAAACCTAAAATGAGTCTTTGATATTGAAAAACACAGCAAAAGTACATACTAGACTGGTTTCATTCTTTGGTGAAAGTGAACTTTACACACAGTATATGCTGGATTCTGCGTCCATATGAAGATTGTTTTAAGATTAACACAAACATTCTCAGCTTGATTTCTCTTCAAAGTTCAAAGTCTGCAGGGCTCAGGCAGGGGGGATTCTGTAATTGTCTGAGACAAAACATCTCTCCTCCGGGACTTCAACTAAATCCTCAAAACTCTTAAATATGACCTTTGAGGTGATTAATACTTAACATGAATTTGGAAGCTTTTACAAAACACTGATAGATGTGGAGTGCATTACTGGACATTTCCAATTATGTAATATGTTGCAAAATACAACATACTACATGATTGGCTGATTCAGATTTTTTCATTTTAAGCTTGACTCCTTATTGCTGCAACCCCGAGCTCTTACTGAGTTTTCTTTTTCGTAAATTTTCTGACCTTTTGTTTGAGCCAAGTAGTAGTTACAAGATCTAACAGAGGACAAAATGTCAAGACATTCTCCCATCATTCCATCTCCTATGGAGCCTGGGATGAAGGTGGGTGGATTATGGAGGCCGAAAACAATTTACATAGGCATTTCCTGAGCCATGGGAACCAGGGGTATGCAATACACTGTAAATATCACATCTGATTACAGTTACCGGTGATCATCATACAACCAAAAGAACAAAATCTAGGCTCCATACATTGAACCTCCATGTTATAGAATCCAGACACAGTCAAATAAACACTGAAAGGAGGTCAGCTGGAGCCTTAAACTCTAATTAACTGCATGAGAAATAGCCTCAAGTTAGTATTTTCATATGAATCCGAGTGCAAATGAGTCTAACTGCATCTCCCCAACCCCCACTCCTCTTTCCAGTATAAAACTGTATGACCTCAGCGCAGAGTCGGGCAGGTAGCCAGCTTCCTCACTACGCAGCAGCAGCAGTATTCTCCAGAGCACACTGAAATAGCCTCCACCGTG
Organism: Coranthus polyacanthus; assembly: GCA_037367275.1. Lineage (NCBI taxonomy): Eukaryota > Metazoa > Chordata > Actinopteri > Kurtiformes > Apogonidae > Coranthus > Coranthus polyacanthus. The sequence goes on from JAPQRN010000012.1 coordinate 13,599,704, forward strand.
AAAAAAAAAAAGCACAGTCAGAGATGACACACTCACAAAGTCCTCCCTCCCCTCTGAGTCCACACAATAGATCTTGATAGGGAGATATCTGCCTGGCAGCTCTGGAGAAGCAGTACACTGAGGAGCTGAAAGGCCCGGAGTATGTATGATAAAGCACCATTATTGTTACTACTAAAGAGACAGGAAAAAAAAAAGTGAAGGAGAAGCCCGGAGAAAGTCAGACTGGTAACAAGATTTTGATCAGACGGAGTCTAAATCTCCCTGGCTAACTTTAAGGCACGCAATCTAGCATTTGCCTCATTTGTCTTTACTGCATTAGAGCTTTTAACCTTTTAACATCCACCACTTCAGCAGTGGCCAGTTTAAGGGTCAGGGTTAGGCTTATAACAGAGGTTTATAGGCTTATAACAAGATTTAGGTTTGGGGTTTGTGTTTAGCATATACATGCTAAACTCAGAACCGACAATATGTCCCCTTTCAAATGAAGTCTAATCCGTGTATTTTGGTCTTACAGAGCTTTCTTTATAACCCTAACACTAAGCTTCATGGGCTTCATGAATGGTGGATGTTAAGTGGTTAATAAATGACTCATCCAGCAATATGACAAATACAGAACAACTTTGCGTCTGTTGTTAGGGCGTGGCTGTGTTTGCGTGTGTAAGTCCGTGTTTAGAGTCAAAGGTCAAGAGTCAGTTCGTTTGTCAATACGTCTACCTACTTCAGTCCAGAGTAAAGCTTTTACAACGGACAAGCGTTGATTACCAAGAATGTGTGAGGCACAATGAAAGTGATTGGAGTAAAACGGACCTGCAGACTTTACGGTAATAGTAGTTAAAGTCAAGTACGCGCTATACAGCCTTCAATTAGAGCATGATGAATGGGGCTGGGCAGGTATACAGCTGCGGTGGCGATTCAAGAGTAAATTATCCAGTTCATCAGCCATGATGACCACGAGAGGCAAGTGCCAAGTACAGGAACAGCTCATTAATGATGTGTTAAGGTGGACAAATTTGATTGACGGCGAACGGGAGAGAGGTAGCGGCAGATGTGGGGAGATTTCAACTACCAACTGCGCTTCTGTTTCGCCCCTGCAGAGTATTAATATTATGCAACTCTCTGTGAAGGGAACTGATGCTTTGACGTTCCATCTGCCCCGCTCTGATTAAACCATGCCCTGGTAGCTGAAAATAGTTATTTGGGACATTATTTGAGACTCTGCAACCTGGTTCCCTCTGCTGAGTGCTGAAAAGGTGATTAGAGATAAGTGCTTCAAGGGTCTATGGACCCCTGGGACATTTAATAGGGCTTCCAGGGGCCAAAGAATAGAAATTAACCCAGCTAAAGACTCATTAACTATGGTTTACCTACAATACAGATGATAATTCCTAAAGCATGTCTTATAAAATACAGCTACCAGCAAGTCTCCCAATCAAAACATCTTATCTGGGTTCAGAGATCTCATGACAAAGCAAAAAAGCGTGTTTCTTATGCAGAAATTGGTTTGGTTTTGTCTAGAAAATGTCAGAAAAATGGTATTAAAAAAAATGCAGGATAACGTCTTCAAATATGTTGTTTGATCCATAACCATAAAGTTTACTGACAGCAGAATATATTCAACTTCAAGAAGATGCAATGGGAGGAAACGCGACTTTTTTTCTTCTTAAAAAGTTGCTCAAATCAATAGTTGCAGTAGTTTAATAGTTGACAACTGATCCATTAATCACTGTTGCATCTCTACATGTAAACTCTGTGTTTTCATTGAATATGTACATACGTGAAGTTGGTCCAGAGTTACTTGAGTCGATGCTTCCCATACTATTTGGTAACAAAGAAAACAGTAAAAAAAAAAAAAAAAAGCTCGGCAGTTTGGGGCCGATACAAACGGCTGACTTAAGAGGTGACTTTGTTCGTGTTCGCCCATTTCTATACGTCTTCACTAACGTGACAGGGGACGGAGCTGGAGCCTCATTGTTGTGGCTCCACATGGGACAAGCCAAGAGCCACGTCCAGTGCCAGGCGCTGATTGTCCACGGGCAGATTTGACATTCAAATGAGATGCAGATTTACACCGTTGACTGCTTTAGTACATCTTTTTTTTTTTTTTTTTTAGGACTTTAAATCTGTCTCGGGTACATATACAACTGACACGCATGCTAGCTACAGCCGGGCAGCTAATAAAAGTGGTCAAGTGTAGGAGTAAAAGAAGTGTAGCTAGTACAATGGACACTACAGCTCATCCTACTAAACATACAGCTAAAAACAATGACACATGGAAGAAAAGTTACCTTGTTTTGACAGCCCGAGTCGACGGGGAAGTTCCAGGTTTGTGTCCCAACTTTCCGTAAACACAGCAAGGGACACGCCGGGGAACGTACAGGTGAATGAGGCTTCTAGCTCCGTGCGAATTCACTTTAGTTTCCTCAGCTGGACGAGCGGCGGAGTCCTCTCGGTAGCGCGTCGCACTTCTCTGTCCGTTTGCTTTGCGTCTGTGTGGCGCACAAAGCGGCCGTTCCCTCCTCCTCCTCCTCCTCCTCCCTCCTCCTCCTCCTCCTCCTCCTCCTCCTCTTCCTCCTCCTCCTCGCTGCTCCCTGCTCCTCCTCCTCCTCCCTCCGCCGCAGGAGAGCACCACCCCCTGCTGCGGTTTAAAGGGACACGGACCCATTTATCCAACAAAAGGCCGCAGAACTTCAACTTCACGGGGCTCCCAAGCAGTCGGTCAGGACTGGCTGGAAGCAAAACGGTCACAACTTTAGGACACTTTTGAAACGTACTTTTAAGACCTTAAAAGCATTTCTGTGATAACTTGCAAAGAACAGCTTTAAGCTACTGAAAAAGAAAAGTTAACTTTGCACACTTTGCTATACTTTTCTGTCATAAACTTTTTACAGCTTTAGGATACTTTTAATATTTTTGAAGCTAATTAAAAAAACCAGAGAAGATTTTGGTGCATTTCATTGTAATAATTTGCATGGAACTTTAGGATTTTTTTTTTTTTTTTTTTTTACATTTTTCAAGTTTATTTAAATGTAAGCCTATTGATGCACACTATATTTTTTCCAGTAATAACTGGGAAGAATCCGAAGAGATCACAGCTTTTCTCGTATTTTTTAAGTTCATCTAATGGCTCAGTATGTGAAATTTCTATGAAGCTTGTGTTGGAGTCTGTTTTGTGCTCGGATACTGGTCATTTATATACACAAAGCAAATCGACGTCCTGCATTGCATGTGCTTAGGAGTCATCTGGTGCTCATGTGTGGACTTTAACTCTTGTTATACCACACTGACGCCCACCTGTCTGTTAAAGGCTCACGCGCCCACCTGTAAATATCATCAGGTCTTATAGTATTACACAATGAACCAATTAGTGGAGCTGTTTATATGACCAGCTCTGTTTGGGACCTTCAGTTCTTCAGTACCGTTGTGGCAGAACAAAAGACTTTGATGGCGCATTTTACCCTAAGTAGGGCCCCCTCATTCAGTTATTGCTTCCTTGTGTGGCTTTGCGCTACACATTATATAATGCATACAGTCTGGAAAGGCTACAGTGAGAATAAAACTAGGACATTTCGAGTGGAAATATGTCAACAGGATGGAACAACTCAGGGGCAATTGCTACTTGGGGATAAAAATAATTGTGGCCAATATGACTTCATTCAACAGTTTTAGCAATTTATAACGCACAATTTCAGTGGCCCGGAGTAGAAGTTTGACCAAACTGCAGCAAGAGTGACTATCGGGGCTTGAAGCTGGCCTTAACTAACTTAATGGCAAGACGGACACACTGCATCATTTCCCTGCGCTTTCCCATAGTGCGAATTAAATTGAAAACCAATTTAAGCTTCCACCACAGAGTACTTTGGAAAGACATAGCACATTCAAGAATTCCACTCAGGGAGCAACTCCTTTCTCAAATTAGTATCCTTTCTCCAACTGCCTGTATATCCTCTTCAATCCCCAAACCACCCTTAGTGAGGCTCACAAATGAGGCAATTAAATTCAGGGTTTGAAACTCCTTTGAACTACACCTTCTGTTTGAATCCTTTAATATTCCAACTGTGGGTTCTCAAAGCTCATCAGGCCTATTTAGTACCTTGGGCTCCCCTTTTAACAGGGACCACCAGCTCGCTCTCTTTACTCTGTCATTCATTTCCTGGGGGAGAGGAACGGAGAGACAGGCAGAAGGAAATGAACATTTCAAGCAACTGAAAAACCTCCTGTCTGTCGGAGGGAAATTTCCCATGTGTTTTCAAAAAAGGGATTAACGCTCTGGATGTGCTTGTTCCAATTCCCTGTTCCCTCCTACCACATCTAATCTCTTCCCCTCTCATGCCTGTGTTTAGTAGGTTAGCCCTGGATCAAGTTGACTGAGATCCAATTAGCTTCTAACACCATCTGATGCTGTACATGCGCGTCTGTCATGCCAGTATATGTTCCGTTTGTTTACCACGTCTTTAAAGAAGAAAAAAAAAAAAAACCACGACCGACTACTAAAGCCGTAACCCGTCGGTGTTAGGCGAGGGTGGCGAACGTGGTTTTCGCTGAGCATGCAGTGTGATGCGTCTGTAGCGGCGACTCAAAGAGGCGCAGGGAACAAATGACGAACTAATGAATGGTGGAGTTTAAGAGCAGAGAGGAAGATGGAAAGAAGTCAGGAGGGGACATTTGTAACCAGATAACAGGATTTCACACTGCTCGCACTGATCCAATTTATTGCTGCCCTGGGTAACACTAAGGTTAGATGGAATTTCATCAAATAATTAGATGTAGGTAATCATCAGATGTCACGGACACATGATGCCCTTCATTATGCAGTTCTGCAGTTTTGCTTATTTTGTGTTGTCCTTCTTGATTTCACAAGTCATTATGTGTGAATTGACTTCAATTTGTGGTAGAAGCTGATATTAGAAATGTACAATCCATGTGTGGAACACTTTTAACTGTTGTCACTTGAATGCTGACTAAAGCGTGATGTACGGCTCCCGCAGACGTGAGGTTTACGATGTTAAAAGTGCTTTGGCTAGGGTTAGGGTTAGGTTTTTCAATTTTCAATGCTTCTTTTCCGCTCCTCTACAGCGGTAACAGTGACTATTTTTACATGCACAAAATATTCCGGTTTTCGCCCTTATTCTGAAAAAGGCAATAAGCTGTTTACATGGCTAATCAAAATGAATATTCCACTAATATTCCTGTTTACATACAGCTGTTCATACCCCACTGGTGGCAGATGTTCCACTGTGTGAGCTCAGCTTCCCTCTTTTGCTCCTTCAAACACCTTCTAGAAAATTAACCTGTAATGAACCTGTTGATATCCTCCGTCATAATGTTTAACCGTAGGTGTGTTTCTCCTTCTGACCAGAAATGTGGACTTTTCTTTGAAGCATCCATCTCTACCAGAGAGGATCTGTGTCTTTACTCCAGCTGACCGTAAAAACACGGGCCGCGTGTCGCCACCTGCAGCAAAACGGGCAAATTTGATCAGTTTTCCGAATGCTCCCCAAAGAATCGTCATAAAACCGGAGTAATATCGGCATATCCCACATGTCTTACTCGGAAAGTGCTCCGTCCGGAAGCACCAGCCACAGTTCGCTTAGAAGTGGAGTGCGCTTGAACATCTAATCTTGAACATTTAAATCTTTTTCAAAGAATTCTTCATTTTACATTAAAGGTTCTATTCTTTTTTATCTTCATCTTTTAAATGTTTTATGCAATGTTGTTTTGAATTTTTCAACACTTTCCGTAAGGAACCTTGAATCGACTCCAGAAATGAGCTATACAAACAAGCCTCGCCTTGCATTTTTAGTGCTAATGAAAAATAAATGCACCCTTGTACATTTTTATGACTTTTGCTTTCACGTACGCACGCATTCATCCGTGTGTTTCATACTATCATTCCTCTCTAACCGTCTTTCTTTTCACAAAAATCCATGGGATATAATTGAGTACCAACACAGCTAACATTGAAAAATAATTTATTTCAGAAATGTACTGTGTTCATATACTCATTCAGATTCAGCATGATAAGCTTTTGTTGCGTACAATGAAATCACCCCACAGAGAAAAAAAAAAAAAGGTAGATGAGCATTTTTGTTTTTTTGTCTTTTTCTTTTTGAGCTATGAACTCTAGGAACACACCACTGAGTCTTCACTATAGCAAGTATGAGTGTGCCTGACAGGCGGTGGGACGGTGCCGAACCTCTGTGGCAGAACTCCAGGCAGGTTTACAGTTTGCTGCGGGATAACCTTTTTTAAAACCAGACACACAGTGAATGATCTGTAAAGCTTACCACAAGAAGTGTAATCATGACACATCCTCACATACACACACACACGCACGCACACATTTGGGACAGTACAGTCACACCTGAATAGTACAGAATGATTGATTACACAAAAAGAGGTGAGGCATTTCAATGACATCATCTCTCGGTGCAGAGTGCAGACTCAGCGCTGCTTTGTGATCAGTGAGCGAACAGTTATATCAGCAGGAAAGGAAACAGGAGAAGAAAATCCAAAAAAAAAAAAAAAAAAAATCCACTTTGTTTCTTATTAAAATCACACCGTTAACATTTGAGCAGAGCGAGTAGCCGCGTTGCCGCTCCGGAAAGAGCAGGTTTTTTTTTTTTTATGTTTTTCTTTGACAGTCCTAGGCTGGATTTCGAAAACATTTCAGCAGAAATTTTGCCGAATGACACTGTGAAATGTGTGTGACACAGCGAGGGGGTGAAAAAAAAAAAAAGGATGGGTTGTGTATGCAAATCAAGTTCACAGCCCACCTCTGTCAAGATTAAAAGAAGGCTCTCGTAGCATGAGGCCAGCCGTTATGATGCCACTGTCAAAGACACCGTCAGCAGTCCAGTCAAAATTGGTGCCAAATATCATAAATAAGTGTTACTCTATCAAGGCATCTTTGATCCACTGTAACACACTCACAAAAAGACTTAAAACACTTTCACTTGAACAGATATACACTCATTTCATATATCCGTAAGATCCTTCAGGCACAGCACAGTCACTGACATTTGACCCGCTTCGGTCATTTACTGCCAGACTTTTATATTAATTTGTGAGTTCTTGGCCATAGAGCTGTTTCCACAGAAACACATGATTATTTCTCCATTGTCCACTGAAGAGTCTCTCGGTCAAGACATTGGAATTTGTTCGATTTGGCATGAATTCCACATCCATGTTTCTGTCACTGCTTCCTTTTTTTTTTTTTTTTTTTTGGGGGGGGGGGGGTTTTTTTTAAATACATGTTCATATTTAATTCCAAACAAACATGTCCTTTCTGCTCCACAATATGGCTCCATCATAGTTATTTCAGTCTCAGTCAATGCATTCACTGGAGGCAGAGACTGCACTGATTTCATTTTGTCATCTATGTATATCTACTATATATACTGTATATATTTATATATTTATATGCTTGTGTTTTCAAAGATTCGTGTGACTTTGTACAGAATCAGAGAGATTTGAATGTGTTCAACAAAAACAAGCAAAAAAAGTTAATGAATGATGATAAAACATCATGCAAATAGTTGAAAGAGCAAAATAAACGAGAAAAGATGTTGCTATTTTAGTAACTGATGATAGAAATCAAAGTCTACACTGGCATACATCCACACATTACACAAAAAAGTGTTCAAAAGTGTTGTTCTGCAAGTATCCAGATAAAAAAAGGAAGAAGAAAAAAGTAGAGTAATGATAAGAAACAAAGATGTTGATGACTTGATTGGGTCGTCTGCATGTTATGCAATGTTATGTTCTCCTTTGACACAATTTAGGTACATATTTCCAGAAATCTATGTCCTTTTTCAGCATTTTTCACACAAAGGAGGAGAAGCCAGCAATGGGAGCCCGTGAGCCAGGGGCTAGGCTACTGGGAGGCCTGTAGAGGGTGCTGTGCTGGCTGGGGGGGTTGGAGCTCTGCTGGGAAGGAGTGGGAGTCCGGCTACCTTTGGGCCTGAACAAGCTTCCTTGGCCCTGAGGCTGACCCTGGGCCTGCTGAGGCTGGGGGCTAGGTGAACTGAGCTGGGGCGGCAGCGGAGGTAGGGGGGGCAGCGGCGGCGGGGCGCAGTGTTCCGGGTCGCCCGACTCGGACTCGGTGTAGCTGTAGGCCTGCGCTCGGGATATGCCTTTTTGTTGGCGGCGCCAGGAGTTATAGTAAGTGGGGTCGCTTATGTAGTGGTTGACAAAAGAGTGCGTCTTCTGCCGGTTGGGATCCACCTCGTACTCACTGTCGCTGCCCTGTGGGAGAGAGAACATACATTAAATACAAAGGTATGGCTTAGCACATTCATATTCTGCAGTGTTTCCATGTGGGACAGTTAGAGATGCTGAGGCTATAAATGCAAATGAACATGGAGTTATTGATTTATTTTGAGCAAAGCCATCAAATCACAAATATATCTGTCTAAACAACACACACATGCACACACACCAGGGCTCAACTATAAGGTTTGCCCAATTGCCCGGGGCCAGTAAAATGCCACGTTGGCCTTGTAAATCTAGAACATAACTTACCCTAAAAAAGTCTGATAATGGAAGTTACAGGACTAAGGAATGAGCTATGTCACTGCATTTTCGTCTCTGTTGAGAGTTAAAAATGCACAGTTCCGACGCTCATGACAAAATGCTGATGGGTAAAGACAGTAAATTGTATAAAACCGCAGACGAGGGACGTTGACATCAGTCATTGGTTTTTGGACTACTATTTTGAAGTCTGAAGCTGAGTTTTGGCCGTCGTCATCTTGGTTTATTGGAAACATAAGTGTGCCTGAGCTAATGCTTAAGCTTACTGACGTGGTAAAATGGTAAACTTCGTGAAACATTTGTTTCATAAAATAATTTGACAGGTTTGTCAGTGTTGTCTTATTAATCACATTTCCGGTACAGCTGTCATTCAGGCAAAAGTAATCCTTTTTATTCAATAAATAATTGGACTTTCGGAGCGAGTTGTGAATCCCACCCGTCAATTAAAGCCTGACCCAGGAGACAATGAAGCTTATGCTAGCCCTAAAAATGTACTGACTTCATATGTCTAGAGAGAAGTTCAATGGAAGTCTATGAGAGCCAGCATTTAGTGGCTGTCAGTGGTATTGCACTTTAGTGGCTTCACTTTTGAGCTGCAGTTGTTGCCTTTTGGTAAAGACACTTTGGAGCTAAAGCACAAATGACTATTTCAGTTATCCTGGAAAAAGGAGTTCACTTGGGTAGTGTTTGAGGATGTGGACAAAACACCGAATATTTATTTCACTGCCAAGTTTGCAAAAAATGCAAATAAATAAAAAAATTCTATTGGGGCAAGTAAAAATGGTCTTTCGTCAAGTATACTGTATTTCAGGCCTGATCAGGCAAGAGAAAAAAAACATTAATGTTGAACCCTGCGCACACACACACACACACTTACATTTACAACACAGCACAAATACACATGGACGCCAAAAATGACAAGATGGTCAAAGCATGGAAGGATGACTTGTAACTGGAGCGTGCACTGTAAATGGACCATCAACACAAGATGGCAAAGGTCACTTTATTTTCAGGGGTTTTAACCCTAATCAGTCTCTGAATCGACTATATGTTCAGGATAGAAGATCTTTGTATCCACACCACGCCAACATGATGGGGTTTGGTGGTGTATAACAAAGTTTACAACAAGAACCTGTAATGGGAATCTGAGGTAGAGGATTGGATGGGGACTAGCAATAGGAACCAGTGACCTATAAGGCTAGAAACATTGAAAGCAGGCAGCCACAGGAACCTCACCAAATGCAGTGGAAGTGTATGTAGGCCACCTGTCCCATATGAAAACACCAGCGCCTCCTATAGGTGAACAAAACAATGGGGTTTACAGTACAGCACCATATGGAAAAAAAAAAAAAAAACTTTTGGCCAAACCTGCAATGATTAAAATTGCCCTGTCATGATAACCAAAATATAATCATGACCTGTTGTGCCATTCTGTGTGAATGGAGAGAAAATGTAATATAAAGCTTTAAACAAAACAGACATAGATGGTGTAGTGCATTCACAAAAACAGAACATTTAGGAGTTCATTGTAAAAGCAGTAGTATTTACATTTGTTGTTTCTTTTGTATGCCTTCCCTTACAAAAAGAAGTTTATGCAGGTGTGTAAGTAGTATACTTCATTCAAACTAAAAACTAAGAATGTTTTCAGTGTACTTTTTATGTACTTATAAGAGATATACTTAAGTGTACTTATTTGTTGTATACAGAAAAGTCTAAGCATGCTTGGCCTATACTTGTACTTAATCTTTTGATCGAGATATACTCAAGAAAAGCATATAAGCACAGTCAAGTCTCCCCGTCCTGTCTGTTTTGTCTTGTTTCGTCTTTTGCGCCACTACGTCCGTCTGTCATGAGTCATATGCACTGCTCTATGCGCCAAAGGGGTCGTCTTTTCTTTGTGTCGTTGTCCCATCCACGTAGGTTGAAATTGGTCTTGATGTTGTGCAGCTGCCCTATTGCGCAAAAAGGACAAAAATATTCGATAATGCTCCCCCCTCGAATGCATTAAAAACAAAGCAGCGAGTCTGTTTTTGGAAACGTAAGGAGCAGAAAGTACAGATATTTGTGTTACATTGTAGGGAGCACAAGAAAAAAGTTGTCAGAGAAATAAATCCTCAAGTACAGTACAGTTCACAGTATAGTTACAGTATAAAATAAAAGTTAGATCAGTACTACTTTTGTACACAAAGTTTACTACTCTTACACCAAAAAAATACTTAAACTAAACTTTCCTGAACTAAAAATTGGGCTAACAATATATGATTAGTATGTACAAGTTCACCTATAGTTCACAGTAGTAGTAGTAGTACAGAAGAAATATTAGATGTAAACTAGTCAAAGTTTACTACTCCTACATTAAGGTGTATTAAAATAGTACACTTAGAAGTGTACTACTAGTACAATGCTATGAGTATACTTACTACATGATATACTTGGAACGCATAATTGAAGCTTACTGAATAAAATGAACTTAAAGTATACTTCTTTTTGTAAGGGTTAACACACAGCAAAGTTAATTTGGATTCCATTTCACTCATCTGCACAAAACTGACAATAATCCCCGGCACATTCTCGACACTGACCCTCCACCTTGCCGCAGGCCGGGACACAAACACTATTGTAATCGTGTCAAGTAACATTCCATCTGTCAAACAAAAACCATCGTGATCAGTGGACACTCAGGGGGGGGGATGCTCATGGTCAACTAATTGCAATGAAAGGAAGCTGCCATTTGTGCACTTCAACTGTGATTAATCACCTGGCCATAGTGGACTCATGTTCAGACAGCGAAGCCAAACGTCTCGTTGCTTAATCTCCCCCAAAAAAAAAAGCTACTCTTGAGTTTTGCGTTCGTTTTGTTACGAAAGCAGGGCAAAAGAACAGAATGTAATAGAGATGCAGATGATGATATAAATGTTTTAAGGTGTTTACTTTCCATTTTCATATACAAGAACATGGTTGCTGGCGTGCACTTGAGAGAACACACTCCAGCGAACAGCCTTAATGCTGGATATTTCACAGCACATATGTGATGCATATGGCCTGTAGGCTCAGATTTCCATCTGCCTCAACATGGGTCACGTCTCGTATGCCAAACCCCTATATGAAGCCCTTTTCTTTTAAATATCTCAGCTGTGTTTATGCAAGGAAAAGCCTCTCTTTTTAAAACTATTTGATTCTAAACAAGTGAAAGCGATCGCTTCCTCTTCCACTCATCTATTTTAACAAATGAATCAAAAGCACACGTTTTGCACAGCTGTACCCTGCCAGGCTTACCAATGTTCTGAAGAGACTTTCAAGTTGTTGGTTAATTAAAGATCATTGTTACTCATGTGAAGCACTTCAAAGTGTGGGATGGATCAATTGCTACGTGTATGTTTGTGTGCATCTAATAATGTTATCCAGTTGTAAGTGCTTGAGGCCGACCAGTGATGAAAAGCATTCCAGCCATGCCAGCATGTTTAGCAACACAACAACACAATAACAAGATCCATTCACAGTGGACCAACAAGACATTCTGAGCTACTTCAAGTAGGATTACCTCACTCTGAAAGAATTAACACTACACTGAGAGATGAACCACCACTCCAGTTGAGGATGCGACGCAGTGTGAAAGAGTAAGTGCAGACCAAGTGTTGACACAGTGAATTGCATCCTTCTCCTGCCCACCCCAGCCTGGCCTTACAGCGCGCAAAACAGATGTTCTGGCCCTCGAAACGTTCTTCACACAAGTATACGCCGCTCCAATCTATGCTTTTGGATCCTAACCAGTATTTGACAGAAATGACTGAAGAATCCAATTGAGGTATCTACACTGGGAACATAGATACTTGAAAATATGCCTCCGGGGCAGCACAGCCCGTGAAACAGCTCCTTACTTCAACTCATTATAAGCTAATTACAAGAGCCGAATGCTGTGGAAGAAACAGGCTTTAGGCACGAAATGCAGTGTTACACTCAGCCTCGGGGGGATCGCCATCTTATTTACCCAAGAATATGTGTGAGACAGACACCTACCATCCAGCCAGTGTCAGTTATTCCATTTTGTTCATCATTATGGTGTTAAATTAGGCAGAGAGACGCACAATTCTATCCAATTAAGTAGTGAAACCACTTGACAGCAGTTTATTTTTTTCATCTATATTATAAAGTTTTCCTGTACTCCTATTTACAAATACAAACACTGAATGACGTAGGGGAGAAGTATCACGTATAGGGCTAAATGACTTTATTTGTTTTAGGATGTCCATTGTCCATATGAGCGGATGAATTTGAGCTTGTAAACAAATTCATCTGTTCGCGTCAGGCTGGTTAAACACTATGCTGTCAACATGCTATACTCTTGCTTTATACCCACAGAGTCTATATTAAAAGTGGACGTATCCTTTTGGTTTGTGTTAAAGCCTCGACATTTTGCCAAGCAGTATGACTTTTCTTTGGACTTATATGGTGGAATGAGACTGGGACAACAAATTCATACTAAGAGGGGCACCCATCCCCCCCAAAATGAATTCATTCCCCAACACAGAGTGGGTCATTCCTTTGTCCTTCAGTTATGGATTATTATAGAGGAGGGGGAACGGGGGCTATGTCACTCTCGTTGATTTAGTGAACACAGCAGGGGTCCCCAGAGACAAAGACAATAACAGTGTGCAGGGGACCGGAGGGAGATTATAAAATCCTGACACATTCACACATTTTTCATATTTATATCAATTCCTGGGTAGAAAAATTAACTTGAGGGGGAAGGAAGAAAGAAAATGATAGAAGGATGTGTTTATAGAGCACGCCGAGAGACCAGCTAAATCAAAGTCAAGTTGTATTTTTTCAGCGGCATCATCAAACATCCTCAGCAGCTTCGTTCCTCTCCCACTACCTAATGAATGTTGTTTATGGATAGACCTACTTTAATGAGTGTTTGAGCAGTCATGTCCTCTAATAGTGATGCAATTTAACTTTGAGAAACGTATTCAAAGCGACTGTATGACTTTGAAGGTAGTTTTCATCTCACATTATTGCTCTTTCACCCGCAGCTTCTGTCTCCCTGTCTTTTACACAGATTTGGTACAAACTGCTGCCCCAATCCCCCCCAAATGCTTGTCACATTTGGGGGGGATTGGGGCAGCAGTTTGCAACCTATACACTAATGAAAACATTCTTATGAATATTATATTGCCTAAATCATATGAATATAGTATTAGAGCCCCCTAAATCCCACAGACTGAACCTTTAATTGCTTTTTAAATGAGTTTTTTGGTTGTCGGACAGGACCAATTTGTTAGAAGGGCCAGTAATAGACTCCAAAAAACTATTCCAAAATGTAATTTATTTGCGGTCATAATTCTCCTTTACTGTCCTGTGACATCATTGTTCAGATTGAGCCAGTCAAAACCAAGTGGGGTGTTGTCAGTGGAGGCAGTCCAAACAATATAGATGGTAGTCTCTGTTGGGCCTCTGCCAGAAAAGTTACAGCAGTCAGAGACAGACAAGGAGTGAGAGGGTTGGGAAAGAGAGAAAGTATGTGAGAGGCATTTTCATTTTTCTCCCACTGAACGCCACTCTGCAGAGACAACAATCTACAATCCATCTCTGACTCAGAGATGAGATCATCTATCTTTGGCTGGTTTCCGCCTTAAATGACACACAAAGACATTGCCACAGAGACAACCTTGGAAAATGAGAATCTATACTGTAAGGAAAAAAAGTCAATAGGCCTCTACCTGCAGGGAAGCAAAGCAGTAATGGTGGCCTTGTTGCCTTGCCAAGTCAATGTGAGCTTCCTCCAAATCCCCTCTTGAGAAGGAGTACAACAGTGAACTTATACCTGCTGCTGTAGGCCCCGGGGATTAAAGAGGACAGACAGCACAATGGAATACTGATAGCTCAGAGTTATCCGCTCAATAAAACTTCAAAGAACATTCCTGGATTTTTTCGAAGGCACCACTGGGTGCTGATATGGTGGCCTGTCAGGGGCATGGCAGCGGGGATA
>JAPQRN010000012.1:13617891-13629423 GCA_037367275.1 Coranthus polyacanthus
TGCTGATTTATATCCCAACAAAGTTTTCCTTATTTGGATGGATGGATGGAATTTTCCTCCATCCAGTGTAGGGCTTGATAGTTTTTTGGCATCATTGTGCATATTGTAATTCAAGTGGTCAGAGAGGAAACAAGAATTATTCGACCTGAAGGAAACTGACTTCAGACAGGTGGGGGGGTTAAATACATGACTGGCAGCTGTAATTACTGATCTCCTGCTCTACTCCGTGGCTCGACACAGAAGCTTTAAAAAGTGGCTTCACTTCCCCTCATCGGCCTCAAACGGTCATCTCTGTTTTTATTTAGTCTTTTGATTTGGACTGAAAGGATAGAGTTGCAGAAGGAAGGCGTGTATTTGCAAACTGTGGCATTTTTTTCCCCCCCTGATTTCGGCTCCTGCAGCTTGAACCATAGCCCTTTAAATGAGTTTGAATTGCCTTTTACTGTAGTGAACACAGAGACACAGCAGAACACAGACAATTTGCAGAGGGACTTTGGTTATTTCTTCAGTCTCACTGACATTTATTACTATAACCTGAGCACTTCCTTTCAAGTTCACTTGCATCTCTGTCTGTGTGTGTAGGAGTGCAGCTTGATGAGAATCATGGGACACTCATGAGATGGCTGCCTACAGTCAGTCTCTCCTGGAATGAATAATTCCCCCTGATTCAGTCCTCACTGTGGGCTGTGGAATGCCAAACCACCGGGGCCTTGTGACTAAATTATAAACTCCGGAGCTCAATGGGTCATCACACAAATGGCAGTTTAAGCTTTGCTCTGGCAAATGTTATCACAGCAGGAGTTAAACTGTCCGTGGCATATTGCAGCGATCAAATATGTCAATCACATAAGGATGCGTAAGGATTTAAAAGTGCAAATGGTGGGAGGGAGCACATCCTTGAAGGGAGTGTAAAGTAAAAATGGGGTCGAGGCGAGGTGCTGAGTGAACATGAGAGCTGAAAAAAAAAAGACAAAATGAGGACAGAGAAGGCTGTCTGAAATACTGGAAAAACATTTCCTAAAATGGTGTGGTCTAGCCAGGGGTTCTTTAAGTAAATATGAGGGGGAAAAAAAAAAAACGTTCTTGGTGCCGAAGCTATTCCGTTCTTTCCACTGTCCCTGGTCCTGCAAAACAAACACCCATCTGTTTCTGCTGATTGGTGCTGGTTTGGCCGAGGCTACTGGGACATACTGACTCCTGTTGACTATCCAGGCCACAGTGTCAGCCGCCAGCCGCTGCCAGTGGAGCTGCTGCAACAAACACAGCTGCCTTACACATCGAAACCACATTTGCATAAGTATTTTCAAATTAAACATATTTTGAAAGCATTTAAAAAATGCGGTGGGTGAATTCCAGCCGTTTCCACAGAGGTGGTATCTTGAGTGCAGTGTCGGCAAAATGGAAGACTCCATGGGGAAATCAAAAAGGAAGCTGTAATTCAATTACATTTGATGACTTATATTAAACTGGATTAGAGTTAATTCTCTAACTTGAGTGGAGGAATGAAACATGTACAATGGAGGGCTATTAATATACAGTGAATTACAATTGTGCTAATTTGCATAATGTCCAGAATTTCGGTCTGAGTGAATAGTTCTGATGTGTGACGGAGTGTCTGCGTCTGCACAGGCCTCATCTGACCTACAACGCCCTGCAGAGACCGAAGTGACGCTCGTGTGTTGTTTGAAATTAGTGGAGTGCTTAGCATGAAGGTTGGAAATGTAGAAAAGCACTTTGGAAGTGCAGTCCATTTCGCGGAATTTAAAAGGACTCATCAGCCTGAATACAGCAATGTTCTTGCTTTAAATCGGTAGCAAAAAATATGTGCACAATAAAGCATTTATTAACGTTAAGTCTTTGTTTAGAACGGTTCAGCTGGACTCAGCAACTGCATTTATACTTTTTTTTAAAAAAACCTGAAGTTTCAGAAAATGAACAGTAGCAAAACTGCCATTGCTCTAATAAACCCAAACATTTACAATGACCAGTAAGTGCTATAACTTGCTACTTATTGTTCATTTTTGAATATACTGTATATATGTATATAGTGACATAACTGCGGAGACTTAAGAGAATCTACAAGCTGTCTTATCATAACCCATTTTCTAAAAAACACATATGTACATGGCTGAGAGAAAATATGACATGACGTTAAGTAATGGCTCTGTGATTTCCTCCTGAGATACGAGTCTTGTACAATGTAATCCAGCTCTGAAAACATCATAACGCAGTCTTTAACGCGGCCCTGAATTTCTATCTGCACTTATTCCCATAAGGACTCTCCGCGGTAACCTTTAGCAACCTGCATTCCTCAGCAGTCCTTGCACCAAGCCCTCTTATAACAACCAAACAAAAGAGCGGGAGCCGATGTGCAGAAATGCTATTGCGAGCCCATTGGGACATTATGATAAACTGCCTGTTTAAAAACATTGAGGGAGCTCAGCCCACTTTCACCCCATCTCCTTGACTCTCATACAGTGTCGAGTGAGGCGTAAATTATTTATCAGCTCTCTCACTTGGATGTAGAGGGGTCCACTTAATCCTCTAGTAGCAAAATTCAGTCAGGGGTACATCGGCATAAGAAATGAGAACCAGGGGGTGAAATCAAACCTGCCCAGGGTCTTTCCTCATTACCAGCCTCTCCTCACTCTACAACGGCCTGTGGGGACTCATTAACATGTCTGTAGTGTTCAACAGCTTTGTCACTCAAGAGTGCTTAAAACCATGTTAATCTATGCTGAATTACTTCGAGATCTTCTGAAACATCAAACCACTGTTTCATGCAGGTCAAAGAAATGCGTGTGGGCGCCTTTCAAAGTTCTGCTTATTTTTTAAACACTTGTTTGAGTCTATTTCAGCAAAATGTATAAAATGGTTTTCTCCAGCCAAATCTTAAGATGTTCACAACCAGCTAAAAAGTACTTTATTTGTCAAGTAGGCTTCATGTTTTGGTGCAGGTATTAACTATAAGGGGTGAACTGACAATTAACGAAATGAAGATGGAGAAGAGGTGGACGTCATCCGTTGGTTTGTGGACGTTTTGAAACCTTGATTTTGGATTTTTGGAGCCAGAATTGACCATATTTGGACAAGTGGGTGGGGCTGTGGAAGCACAAAGGGTGATAGTCACCTAATGTTAAGGCTACAGTTACTGATAACTCACTAAAAAACACCAACTAGAGTCTTAACAAGGAAATGTTAAGATAAACACAGCCAAGTAATATGCTACTTGATAAATATTAACACATACACTTGTGGCTGACAACAGCAATGTTGTGTAATGTATAAACACACTAGCTGACACACCATAAAACGCAGTACTGTACTAATGCTAACATATGAGGGACTGTGTTGCTTACTCCACTCTTTGGAGTCGGTAAACTCTCTAAATCCCTTCTTAAAACATCCTTTTATCTGAGAGCCTTTCCTGATACTATCCGGGTTTTAATTTCTGTGGCGTGTTTTTGTTCCTTTTATTGTGTTTTGTGCATCATATTGTTTGCATCTGCTTTCTGGATTTCACTTGAGTTTTAATTCCTTTCACATCCTTTTACTGGGCCCTTTCATTGATGATTTTATGACTCGTTTTGTTTTATTTTGCGACCTCTGTGAAACACATTGTATCTTGGAAAACTGCAATAAAGTCTGTTATTATTATCATCATTGTTACTGCCCTTGGTGTTCTGTATATATACTATGGAGAAAATCCCCTTCCAAAATCAACCGTATTTGCTAGTAGTCAGACACAGGTCTGGATTAGAATTAGTACAGTGGGATAAGGGAAGTGTTTGATTTCTGATCCTGGTATAAGGCAGAGGCCTTTATCCTGTCTTTTGTATTCTGAGACCAGAGACCAAGATGCAGCCTTAATCTATAATCGCAGGCTCAGGTGTTAGGATTTCAGTTTCCCCACTATGGGCTGAGTTCAAAGACTGTACATCTGTGCATTCTTTCACTCCCAGCCTCCCCCTTCAGACTGGAGACATAATTGGAAGCCGCCTGGAAGCTCCTCAAAGACCTGGACCAACTTTGATCCACGTTCAAGGTCACACTCACATGCACACACGGAGTCGCACACCCAAACTTATTTCTGTCAAATTCAGACATATATATATATATACATATACATACACAAAAAACAATGCACCTTTACAATATGAGCATACACACACACACAGGGGAGGATTATGCCTTTCGGCAAAACATCAAAGCACACCTGTCTCGCCCAAATCATAATCCATTCAGAAGCTCTGCACAATGATATGGTATCTACAGTATATGAAATGCAGCCACTGATGACAAACAAACCACCACAAAGCTTTCAACTGTGTTCAGAAGGAACCTTTAAATTCCCCGCTTACCCAAATAGGTACTAATAATATAATGCAAAGTATGGGATCCAAACTTGAATTTAAAACACGATTAGCTGTCTGCAGTCTGCTCAGCCCGGGTGTCAGTCAGAGTGATTGGCTTTACACAAGTCATGTCTTCAGCATGATGTATGACTTGCTGTTAGAAATTCACTGAAATAGAGAAGCTCATTAAAAGAGATTCCGTAGTAAGTCTGCTTATACACTACTTTTAAATAGGAGAAGTAGGGGATTTAAAAAGAAAGTCCAAGATGTCAGACAGTGTTTCTTTTTTTCCCACTCAACTGAAAATGCTTTCAGGCATGAGGTAAAGTTTTCCAATTATTTTACCATATTGCTATTTAATTTACATTTCAAACTGGGCTTCTGGTGCGGATATCATGTGCACATTTTTGACTTGTTTTTTGCGTGCGCGTGTGTGGTTCACTGACCTGGTGTAGACGCCGTTCTTTCGACAAAATGAGTTTTTCACAGACAGCCGTCGGTTGTTGAGCTCCAGAGCGGGGAAACGGCCTTCATCCAGGCTGACCATGTCTCCGTGGGTCAGTGCGTTGCAGTTTGAGTTGTTACCTGGACACACGTACAGAGACACTGTGTGACCACAGGCCAGATGGACAAGCAGGTTAGGGACTGGAAGGATGAATGCAACGGGTGAGTGAGTGAGTGAATAATATCATGAGTTAAATTAAGAATTAAAAAAAGAGTCGCTGTGGTCATGTGCTCATAATTCCTTAAACCCATATTATTTTAAGATTTTAGTGGGTCACAACATGGAAGTGGAGTGTTTTAGCGTTTATTACATTTTAAGCCTCAAGTATTTTGTACTTGAGCGTACTTTGTGACTTCACTTTGAACTGACAGGTCTTTAGTAACTTCATGTTGGAAACTAACCGTAAAACCACTTGATCAATGCTGACAGCTATGAATTTAGAATATCTTATTTCAAGCATTTAATCCATTTCATCTCTTTCCCATATTAAGGACAGATAAGGGCTAAACATTGCCACATATTGCCACTGTTTTGTCAGTCTTACAGTATTCATGTATTCTTACGGACAAAACAAACTACCGACAGTACTTACAAGGTTAAACTATTCCTTTAAGAACAGACTTTATCTAAAAACGAGCACATTTTCTGGATACAAAGAAAATATTTAAGAATTATTTTCTCTATATGTGTAGGTGAAAAAAGCTTAAACTTGGCTCCACTGTCTTAAAAATGAGGCTATATGTTTAAGAATTATTATTATGTCAGCTATGACAAATTTTAATTTAAAAGGGAAACTAATAAACATAAGTCACAATCTCATTATCAGCTTGAAAAAACAGCTACAGCTAAGTCTTCATAAAGAACTAATTTAGTATTCATGAAAACTTAACAGTCACGCAGCACATTAAAAAGAGTGGACAGTGAGGTTAATAATACAAAAAAAATATGACAGAAATAACATAAAAACTAAGAGACTGAAGTGGTCTTAGTCAAATCATAGATAAGGACCACACTGGAAATGACTGCAGGTTTGTGTATACGGGATATTAAAGTTAAACACATAAAAAACACAATGAACGTATGAACAGTATATTGTAATATACAATTGCAAGATGATGATAAAACATTAGAATATCTCGTTGAGTGTAGATCACCCATGACTGATCTGAGGCTATAAACCGAGGGAGACGGGCTCAATATGCTGTTCTCCGGCAGATGAATACTCAGTGAAGCTAATGCTTGCCATGGCGCTGGATAAAACCCGCTATCTAAGACTTGTACGGGGCCGCAGTGAGGCCGGGGTCTCTGTGGCTGCTCCAAGGCTACTTGAGGTCAATTGCTGGTTACGCAAACACACAGAAAAAGAAAAACCACTGGGTAGGTCCAGTGGCCTGGGCCAGATTCCTAGAGGGGCATATGGACGTATTGAGAGTGCCTTTGTATTGGAGTGAGAAGGAACCTCTTGTTTTTCCTCCGTCAGTCAGAAAGATGGGCAGTGACCCGCAGGGACCCCCTCCCCTACCCTGCCTGGCAGCAACAACTAACCCATGGCAGAAGTGCTGAGCTGTGGGGAAATACCCGCTGATGTCAGAGCTGCGCGGAATGTACAATTACAGCCCCTAGCCCTGCCTCTCTTCCTTCTCCTCTCCGCCTCTTTGTTCTCCGTCCACTTAGTCAATTGTCAAATTCACTCTAAGACAGCGTATACCTCATCAAAGTGTTCAAGTTCACTGCTCAGCATTTTACAAATCAAATCGTCACATTTTTATCGGAAAAAGCTACAAACGGTTCCCGGTGGAATGTGGTTGAAGTTTGTTAAGTTACACAATTTATAAAGCCATGAGCTCTACGGGAACACATTTAACTTGTGCTCACGTTTTACTGTAAAAAGCATTAATTAACAGGTAATGAGGCCTTTATAATTCCTTATAAGATGCTTATTAAGATAATTATATGTTAATAAGACTAGTTAATTATAGCATCATAAACATGTTCAATGTCAAGTATACATTAATCTTAATAAAGCAACAAAAAAGCTTAGTTTAAATAGTGTAATAATGACGTAATAGGTAAGTTACATAAACTAAATAAATGTGTTATTAATGCTCAGTCTTTAAACTGTTAACTAGATTGTTGTAGGTTATAGTTAATGTTTTATAATCTAACACTAAACATGTATATGGTGCTATTATTAACACTTAGTCTTATTAATGCACAGCTATGTCTTTAAAGAACCCCATTACCTATTGACTGAGGCTTATTATAAGGAGCTTAATATAAAGCGTTACTTAACACACTTAACGCATATAATCACACATATAATGAAGATAAGTTTAACAAATTATTATTTGGTAATAAAATGTAAGATTTTACTCAAACTCCTACACTGTGTGATGTGGCTCATCATTTTGATTCCTCTGTTTAAAGGTGATAATAAATGAGTTCATCAGTACAGAAAACTCCATGAATTTGAAACAGGGGACAAACCTAAATCCTACTCTTCACCGGGTTATGCAGCTCTGCAGACTCACCTGACTCAGACTTCTTGGCGTACTTCTTGCTCTGTCCTCTAATAATGAGGATAAAAACCAGCAGCAGAATGAAGATGAGTCCGACCAGAGCCACCACGACCAGGAACCACCACTCCTCATAGAAAGGTGGCACTTTTTGGGCTAAAGAAATCACACAGAATTGAGATTTATGGCTGACCTATTCAAATTCAGTTTAGACGACATGCATGTATTCTAAGTTGTACTGAAAAAAGCTCGACAACTCACCAGATATAGATGGAGAGGGCAGACTTGGAGAGCCATAGCCATAATCGTTCACTCCAATTACCCGAAAGTCATAGCTGACGCCCTGCTTCAGTATATCCATGTTGAATGTGTGCGATGTCACTTCCTTGGGGATGTCTTTGATTAGGATATCCCATAATCCCTCATCTATAATGGAGTTAAAGGGGTAGTTTTCATTAAGGATGAGTCAGAGGAGATGAGGAAATTTGTACAACATTTTAACAGTGTCAGTATGTCTTTGTTAACAAGCTGTTTGTTTGTTTGACAAAAAGCTGCAGCGCTGTTGCCAGCTCCCAGGGTAATTCATAATTCCTACAAATATTACACAATTCATCAATTTCGCTGCTCCCGTAAAATTTACAGCAACCAAATCTACATCATAAATAGTTGTGCAGCCATATTTCAAATGAAGTAATGTTAGATGCTTTGCTGCTTTCTTTGGAAACGCTGCCAGTGATCATTTATTACACTTTGGTGCTTGTAAACATCAATGTAAGTTTGACTGTTTTAATAGAGTACACAAACATAAACAAGGACCAGAGTTCATCTGTCATGCTGCAGAACTTTGGAGAAAGTTTGAAAAGCTGATGTAATTTGATTTGAAGACAAAAACAAGCCGTTGGCATATGGATAAGACAATTTGAGGGTGAAGGTCCTTGTTAACCCTCCTTAAAATCCAGGACTAAGTAGCCCCTACTCAATTTTCACTTAAAAGTGGTGAAACATATCTCTCCCCGTTAATATAATACCATTCTTCACCCTCTTAACCCTGCCAAGGCCTGTCAATCACAACTGAAACCAGATTCCATTTGTCTCAATTGCAGCACTACAATCAATAAGCCATTAAAATACGAGGCCCGCTGGTGCAGCAGCTGTTGACACTTCACTCCTCTTTCCTTAAACACAGTAGCCAGAAACCTGGCAGAAGGATAGGTTTACAATTTCTTGATTCCTGATGTTTCTCTTGTGAAGAAAAACACACACCCGATGGTCTGGCCTCGATGACGTAGCGAGTGATGGGAGCGCGTCCCGGGTCTCCGTTGGTCCACTGGATGGTCAGGGCTGAACCGTGTCGTGTGATAAATGGCTCTCCCGGGGGTCCTGGAGCTCCTGATGAAGACGAATAAAGCTTTAGGGACATTTGGGTTTTCTATTTCACTACAAAGTACAGAATACAGCCCCTTCAATTGAATTTTGTTATGTATTCCATTAGATTATATATGCAAATACTTCAGCGCTGTCTTACATTATTATTGCACGTAACAGTTTGAATGAACGCGGCGTTCACACAACACTGCTTCCTACAGTAAACTCAACCCGGGAGTCACTCTGAATGTGTATTACCACTTGCCGTTGAGATGGAGGCTACAAGTGCATGTGCACACAAAAGCAGCGCGGCGTTTTGTCTGCAGAAAGGACGAAGGCCCAATTTTTTCCTTGACCTTTTATTTTCCACAGCATCAAGTCAGAGTGAAAACCAGTAAACAAAGATGGAAACTAAAGGTATGTGAATTTACAGTTCCATAGTAGGGCATTTTCTTTTCACTTAGCTTCTGAATTGCATTTTGTTGCCTTGAAACTTATTAAAAAAATGACATTTTTACCTTCTGTGTTTTCATACAGTATGACATAGGTGGAAAAAGCAGACCGTACATAACAGCAACAAAACTTTACTTTTCAACTTATCAATATTATGCTTATTGTCGACTCCATCCACTTGTGTGGCGTGTAGACAGACATGCTACACAAAGCGGTGTTCATAGTCTACTATCTGTGTTGGGAAGGTTATTTTTAGAAAGTAATATGTTACAGACTAATATATTACTAGTTACCCTGTTAAGTGTAATAAGTAATGTAACTATGTGAATTACTTCATCAAGGTAAAGCTACTTATTACATTTGATTACTGTTTGACTACTTTTCTAATGAATGTAAAGCTAAAGAGTCCTTAAAAAAAACAACACCAACGCTGTACATAAAGCCCTTTTCTGACTTTAGATGGAAAATGTTGAATTTCCAGCACTGACAGTCATCGTTGCCGTTGCTTTTTACAGAAAATAATACGTTCAGGTGTAAACAGTAATCACCAACATTTGGATTAGTAAGATTACAATTACACTTATTTTGTTACTCAACTTTTAAATTTAACTATATGTAACTTGTTACTCCCCAACACTGCCTACTATGATACAGATACACTTTTACTTTTACTTGTTTTAAACCGGGGGCTTATGGGAAATTAGCGATGCCTTTCAGATTTCAGAGTGAATGATAGAGACTTTAAAAAAGTCATCCCTTTAAACAATCTTTTGATTTTAAGGCTCTAACTCTATTATGATTACCGCCTATGTATGTCTATGAATATGTAATCCCGTTGCGTGCACTTCGTTACTGTCAGTCAGTCGTGTATTCTTGCACGATGCCCCTACCTTCTCCTGGACCGGTGGTGATGTTGGCCTCCACCTCGGGCCCATAGATGAAGGTCTTGGCCCGGATGCGGAAGTTGTAAGTGATTCCGTCCGCCAGGTCTTTGATCTTCAACCAGAGTGGGCCACTCCCCTTCACGTCCACTGTCACTGTCTTACTGACGCCTGGGGGGGAGGGGGAGTGAAGACAGTCGGCACAGGCCACTGAAGACTCTAGACAAACACACCACATTTAGAGCAGGTCTTACACAGGCCAGGCAACGTGGGGAGCACACACACACACACGCACCAGTAATGGAATTAGTAGTGGGAAATATGCTTTCATTTTGGCAATGCAGTCATGTATTTGTGATGAAAGTAGAAAAAATGTCAGAAATGTGGTAATGAGCAGTTTAAGTCAAGGTAATGCTTTGCTAAAAGCTCTGAAAAATGCACACCACAAGATTCTGAGTTAAAAGCTTAGAAGTAAATTGTACATCCACTTTCATTTCAGTAATTCAGATAAATCTTGTAGTGCGCATGAAGCCTTTATAAGAGCCAGCAGCCATTTTGTGCAGAGAGAAATAAATATGGTGGGTTAAAAATCACAGGCTTACCGTCTACCGGTGTGCAGGGTTCATAGACCAGACGGTAGCCCTCTATAATACCGTTCGGAAAGGTGGGCTCACCCCAGGACACGTTAACTGAGGTGGTGGTCAGCTCACTGAAGTGGATGAAGCTGGGAGCACTGGGAGCTGGGGCACAGAGGTCATAAGATACACAAGAGTTTGTTTTTTTTGTTTTTCAAAGACTATACAGGCTATGTGTGGAGGAAGCTTTTGTTTAAACACCATCTTATTACCGTTCAAAAGAACAAACCTTTTTATTTGTTAAATTGGACGTGAGCCACCTCAAATTGCTTTCCTGTTAACAGTTTAACATATCTTTGCACCCAGTAGAATCTCACACAAATGCATAACATGCCATTTAAATCACATTTACCCAGGCCACAATAGTTCAATGACCAGTCTAGTCTCCAGGCTTCATTACTATTTGTCTATTAAGTGACTCCGCTTTGCTGGATATGCAGTTTTCCTTTCAGTTTTAAACCTTATTGTGCAGGAGTTGAAACAAAGGCCCTTTGTCTTCAAAAAGATGGGATAACTATCTCTGCAGTGCTCTTCCCTCCCCCTCTTTCACTCATCTTGTCATATGCTCCCTCCTCTTTACAAAGAACGAAACTGAGAGAGAAAGAAAGAAACAGAGTAGGGAGGAAGCACAGAAACAGAGAAGGAAATAACGAAAGAAACGGAAAACAGAAAAGGGCAGAATGACAGAAAGAAATGGAGAAAGAAAACCAGAACGAGCAAAAAGAAAGAAAGAAAAGAAACAGATGAAGAAGAAAGAAAGAAAGAAAGAAAGAAAGAAAGAAAGAAAGAAAGAAAGAAAGAAAGAAAGAAAGAAAGAAAGAA
>JAPQRN010000012.1:13630784-13652211 GCA_037367275.1 Coranthus polyacanthus
AGAAAGAAAGAAAGAAAGAAAGAAAGAAAGAAAGAAAGAAAGAAAGAAAGAAAGAAAGAAAGAAAGAAAGAAAGGTGGTTTGTCATTTAGAAAGAGCGCGCTTGTAGACAGAAAACAGAAAGTCATTTTTATACTCTCCACTTTTCAAACATAATATGAGATTCAGCGAATCACTCCGGAGTGGGTTTGCTGATTGGGAACTTATGTTCAGTGTGTGGTTCTGCTAACATCGTTTGGCATGCTGACAGCAACGATTAGCATCATCTTCACATCAAATTTTTTCCTCATGGTTGACTCGTCCTCTCGGAGAAAACTCAGGGTCCGCCAAACTTACATCAGCACTAGCACAAGCACATGAAGGTGACGAATGAACACGTTTGTTAATCTATCTTGCTTAGTTATATCTTCCCATTATCCCATTCATCCTGAGCTTTTTCTCTGTACTTCTCTCCATAATATGATCATTTATAACACAGAACAATATTTGTTTTACCGTTCTGTCTGACTGCGTTCGTCTGAGCGTTGCGCTCATCCAGTTTGTAGGGTGTATAATTAATCAGCGTACTGGTATCTGGTGGTACCTGCTTGCTGAGTGCGTCCCCTTGTTGGTGGGCTGCGAGGTCCGTCCCCAGCAGCGTTGAAGGGGGCCACGCTAATCATGTAGGTGGTGTACCCGGTTAGGTTCTTCAGTTTCACCCCTCCTTCTGGCATGAATAGAGTCCGCAGTCGCTCCGTCTCATTCTTACGCTGGAACTCCCAAAAGTAAACCTACATGGGAAAGGAGAGGCATAAATAAATATTAATGTGTGTCTAAAGCTGACGTTCTGGGAATACAGCTACTTCTGTTGCTATAAATCTCAGGCCTATTTCAGACTCCCTTAAGGGAAAGATATGCAATTTCATTTTATTCACCATAAATGTTTTTTTTTGAGCAAGAGGCCCCTCCGGAAAACAGCACTGGCTGAATGTCTAAAATGTAAAAATGTACATTTAATGGAGATTACGAATAAATGTAGTCTCTTATGAGGCTGAATGTCTTAAATGTAAAAATGTGCATTTAATGGAGATTACAAATAAATGTAGTCTCTTATGAACCACAACATAAGTCAGTGTTTATGAAACGATACAAAAGAACATGATACTCTTACTGTGTAATATAGCACGGGTTCATTTTAGCACAGGCAGAGTTTAAAAAGTGTTTGAAAAGTGGGTGAATCTCAACCTTGTAGCCTTGAATGTCTCCATTCTGGGCGTCCACAGGGGGAGGGTCCCATGTCACATCCAGCTGGGTTGCCGTTGCAGACTGAATGGCCACACTTTGGGGTGGTGCAGTGGGTACTGTTGACACATTTCAGCAGTATAATATGGGAATTACCATTTTTCACTTCCAACAACTTTCATGTGATGTTGAGGGTAACTGAATGATAATAACCTTTAAAGGTCCCGTACTTTGAAAATGAACTTTTATTGGGTTTTTAGGTTTATATAAACCCTGTGGTGTAAAATAAAAGCTGTGAAAATATGAACTTGCTCAGCGCTGTCAGTCCTCTAGCGCCCCCACCACAACATGTCCTCCGGACAAAACAAGCCAATTAGACTACATCCCTTGCTTGTGATGTAGTAAGTAAGAGCCATATCCATAACCAATCACATTCAAGGTATTTTTAAAAATGCGTTAGCCCCGCCCCCATCAGTTACTAGCAGCAGAACAGTGACCGCGTTGGCAAAACTAGCTATGAAAAGTGTATTATTCCTGCTTCAGTGAATAAAAACTACTGCATAGCCTCCAAAGAGGGAAATGTTACAGACCAGTGGATGGATTTTACTTTTTTTTTTGACCTATTTGGAGTCTTTTATGGATGTGTATAGCACATTAATAACTGATACCCGTTGATACCCGTTGAGAATTCTGTTGTTTATAAATTTAATATAAAGTCTAATATTACCCATTACCTCTTTATTTTCAAACTATTACCTACTACTCCATGTTTTTACCAACCCGTAATGTAAAATGCAACCAACGTGTTTAAGTTTAAGTTATCTGCTCATCGCACAGGTGGGCTTCATGCTTAAAGAGGGAAGTTGAGAAAGTACTCTCACCCAAAGCTGTGCAACCTGCACAGAAAAGCAGGTTGCCAGAAGCTGTATGGAACACAGAGGGGATTTGGAAAAGGAGAGAAAAAGACAAAGCAGCAAAGCCCTAGATGCTTAAGTGTACATACCTGCCTCTCCCACAAACACCTCTTGCGGTGGGCTGGTTGGCCCCTCGCCCACAGCGTTGTACACACTCATTCGGATCTCGTAGCGCTTGTGTTTGCTCAGCTCTGCAGGGGGAAGCAAACAGGAATTATGAGCTACATTTCACACAAAATTCTGAATTGTATTTTAATATTTCCCCCCTCCCCCCCTGTCTCCTGTATGGTGCAGCTGTTGTTTTCACATAATGAACCCCAAGGACATTTTCCCTGCCGAAAACTCACAAATTTATGTTTTCTGGAGCACAAGGGTAAGGACCTTCCCCAAACTAGAATTACAAGTTAATTAAAAATGTTATGGTGTCATTTTAACATGGTAATTTAGGGCTGTGAGAGGTTGCCGAACGTGGCAGTGCGGAGGTACAAAAATAAATATTTGACCATCTGTTTTTGTAGTGCTTATCCAAATAAACCGACATGGGAGCCAAAGAGTGTGTTGGACTAAACAGGCTCGTCTCCTCGCTGTCCAAGAATTTCTGTGTAGGCCTGCTTCTCTTGGCCTTGGGTAATGAGTTTGTATGATTGTGAGCATAAGCAGCCAAATGTTCTCCTCTATCACTGTTCTTGAAACATATGGTCAGATCTAACACAAAGTGATTTTTTTTTTTTTTTTTTTTCGCCGAATTCATTTGGGAACTGTATCACTGGGTGCATGTGTGCATGTCGGTGTCTTTTGTAAGGCATAACAAAACTTACTGTCCAGCTCATACTGGGTCAGGGTTGAATCACTCAGATTCCTGATGCTGTACGGGGCTGCGGTAACGAAAAAAAAAAAAAAAAGCAGACAGAGAACATTTGAAATGGAGAAGGAAAAAAAAAAGCAATGAAAAAAAAAAGAAATAGAAGGTGTTAGAGATACAACTGTATTAGTTTCAAAATCCAATATTTTCATTGTTGAGAAAGGATCACTATTGTCATATAAAAAAAAAAATCCCACACAATCACAGTAATCATTGCTCTCAGAGAGCCCCAGAATGACTCAACGAGAGTAAAATTATAGCCTAAGTTACACAGAGCAGTAGAAACAGAGCGGCTCCTGAGTAAACCTAATAACAGCCTGCAGCTGATAGCTACTGATCTCAAGATGAAATGTTTTGCTGAGAAATGTCAAGATCAGCGGGGAGATCTTGGAAGCAGAATAGGCTTGTGTAAAAGTTTTCCTTTGATAGAAATAATGGTGCTGCTGACACATAAAGACTATGTAGGCATAATAAACCACGAATAAACTGCTCTAATTGTACATTTGTGTTAAGTTATTTTGCGTTAACTCATTTCAAATAGATTTTTTTTTTTTATTCTTGAATAACCTGTGCTCATATCGACTCTATACAAATAGCGTTCTTTCGCTGATTCATTTCTTTACAGATTATCAATAAAAACATGAGGATTATGACTCTGAATGTAGAAGCACAATGTGACGCCCTTTATTACTTTGACCTTACACCAGCAAGCAAATTCTTAACACAGTATTTGAAACCGTAAATGTGCTACTCCTCACCAGTGAGTTCAGCCCAGGCGGATGAACCGGTGATGCTGCGAATGGAGTAACTTCGGAGACGGTCATACAGTAGCTCTCGGTATCTGATCCGAAAGCCAAGAAGAATTCCGTTTATCTTTTCTTCAGCGGGTGGCTGTGAGAAACACAAACAAAGAGGTGAAGACGATTTGTTCAGGATAAGGGCTGGGTGTTGTTCAAAAAAAGTTTTGATACCAGTATCAATACTGATCCTTGGCTTTGATACCAATTTTCCACTTCAAACAAAAGAAAATTACAATACACATTACAGAACAAATCTTCAGTTTTATTTTTCAGCTCACTCGCATTTTTATACACTCAACGCAGTTTCATAACATAAAAAATATAAACCTATTTGTCGCAGTGTGCTTTCACTAAAGTTGTCTGTTTCAACTCTTTAGTTTTAAGTTTCAGCATTCTGGCATTTGAGCACAACTTGAAGTTATTTGCTAACATAATATCATTAATAAAAACGTACAAAACCTGTGTGTGCTGGGTAATCTAAGCAATTCATTTGGTGCCATAAATGTGTCAAAGTTTGGTACCCACCCATATACAGGACTAAGTCCTAGGAACTAAGAAAATACTGGGTTTCAGTTTCATAAGACGTCTGAGAAAGAGGCATTGATGCTCAAAACGTCACGGCGAAAATAAATCCTTAAATGGGAGGCACTGTGCGGTTTTTTTCTTCTGTACCTTCTGTTTAGTAAGGTTGTACCTATACTATTTCCTTCATGTGAAATTATATTTTATCACCCTGTATTTCTACTCACAAGCACTGAAAAAGACTTACAGTAACGAGGCAGTGAACGAAAAAAAATAATTATCCACTCTGACCGAGCTCATCCACAGGTGAGTCACACTGAGAAATCCCCCATGGTTGAACATGAGAGAGCAGACCCCAAGGGGACGAGCAGAGAGAAAACAAGTTCCCCATCCTTATAAACTCTACAAGTGTTCTCTATAAAAGCAAGATTGTGGCTTGGAGCCTCCTCTTTTTTTCCCCCTTTATGATCTGTTAATTCAGGTGTGAGTGGCGGAGAGGCTGTTTTTTATTAGACACAGAGGGAGTAGAGGGTGTGTGAAAAAGTGTGTTGTACCCAGTCTGTCGGTATCGGCCTACTCTGCGCTATTATAGTCTGTCATTAGAGCCCGCTTTCTCAGGCGTCTTTGTTCTGCTTACAATGAAACTTAAAAGCCAGTTATACTGTCTCCTCTTACCTGCCAGCGGATCAGCACTGATGTTGTTGTGTGCGGCGTGACAGAGAGAATCGAGGGTGCTTCGTCAGGCGCTGGAGCGATAAAAGGGAGATAAATGAGCTAAATTGACCAGAAAATGTGCACGACTTAAGATGCTTAATTTAGCCATGTGCAGTGGCATTCATGGAGCATAAACAAACAATAGTTAAAACAGAAAAGCCATTGATGGAGACAAAAATAGCTGTTGGAAAGATCGATGGAGAAAACATGCCTGTGTTGGTTAGAGCAGATGTTGCCAAAGGTTTAAGGCTACCCCTCTTGTCTCTTGGTAACTGCAGATGGTGCGCACATGACATCACCTGCTGCCGTTGCCAGCAGTGTCCTAACAATGAACTATTTCATCCTGACACAAAAAGTCTTCAAAAATACCAACTTCTTAATGTCTGTGACCTGTTATTTTAAACCACACAAGGAGAATAGCTCCAGGTATGGGAATGTAGGTCGGCACACACCATCTTGGCCCAGATTGAAATATTTCAACAAGTACTAGATTTATTATGATGGTTTTTGTTGTCAGGGTCCACAGGGCATAAAGCAACTACGGTGACCCCCTGACCGTTTCTTTTTTTTTTTCTTTTTTTTTTTTTTTTTTAGAATGAATTGTACCTCCCCATCGACTTAATGGATGGTGAACTGAGATTCATGTTTGTGGGACAATAAACCTCAAGTATCACCACTGTCAAAGTAACTATCGAACAGACTTTCGTGAATTTTTGTTTAACAGTTAAATTCATTCGCATTCACAGGTAACGAGACACAGCAATAAACATATCAACTGTAGAGTATTACCTTAAAACAAAGTGTCTGAAATATAAATGAGGATGAATTTCAGCAGTGTGACATTGCGAATACCAATTGTGACTTCCAAGAATTTAAGTGGTTTGGAAGGTGTTATGCTGATAGTAACCTATAATACTGTGAAAACAAACCTATACTTTAAAGAACCAGAAGACAGTCATTGAAGAATTCGGGAGAAAGCATAAGGATTGTCACATAAAAAAGTACCCGAGTCCTCTACATAGAAACCAGTGTGCAGGCTGTTGTCATGTCGTTCGCTTAGAAAAGGAGTTAGCTAATGTCGACAAACAAAAAAGACACTCCAACGCAAACTTCATGTAAGCGCACAAGCATGTGTGAATCTTACACATTGAACCTTTAAGTGTTAATTTCCAAATTACAGCTGCTAAACATCAGCATATTAGCATTTTCACTGTAAGCACCGTCGCAGGTGAATGTTAGCAGTGCTGTGAATAACATTGCATTGCAGAGCTGCTCGGTTGTGGACACTTCGTCACGTTGAGGGTTCTTTGGTTCTTTGCTTTTCAGTATATTTCGGCCTATTCATCCTTAACTGCACGGGATTGAGTTATTTCTATATGAAACATACTGCTATGTTGCTTCTCTACCAACTTCTACAAGACAGAACATGTGTGTGAATGACGTCACACTTACCGTCCTGTAGAGTTGTGATCGCCTCGCTTTCCTCGCTGTACTCACTGTCTCCTATGTCGTTGGTGGCTTTTACTCTGAACTGGTACGATGTGAAGGGCTTCAGCCTTAGGGATGGAAGCACAGGAAAGCACAATCAGTCTTGATGATGAATTACCGTGCTGGAATCTGAAACCTTTTAAGCCGCAGACATGAAGAGAGAAATATCTTCTTATTGTGAGCGGTGCAAGCTTTTAAAGCGAGCTGCAAGGCACACTTTTGAACAAATCTAGAGGTTAATGACAAGGACATTTTCATATGGTATGCTCGAATGATCTGCAGAATTCATTGTTCTTTTATTGTCCTTTATATTTGAGGATGTTTTGTCCTTAAGGCTTTTATAACATTGATATAATCTGACTAAAAATTAACCCTCGACTTTAACCAGAGGCGAGGTTAAAAGTACACTCTACCTTGATACTATGTACGAGGAGGCCTCATGGTTGACAGAAGCAGAATGGACAGTCCAGTTGCTTTCAGGAAGTTCTCTGAGCTGCACCGTGTAGTAACGCACAGGTGACAGGCCGTCGCTGCCCGGCTCCCACGACAACAAAACCTGCCGGGCTTGGACGTCCTTCTGGGGGACAGACGGACGGCTGGTGGGCTGCGGGTGAGCTGGAGTTGAGGAAGGAAAAAGACATGTGTTCAGACAGAGGATGCAAAGAAGGGATGGAGACGCGCGGTAACGGAAAGGTTGGGTAAGAGAGAAATGAAAACGGGACAGACAGGATACAGTGAGATCAAAAGATTGAAGGAATGCGTCGAAAAATTGATATTGAGAGGAGAATAAAAACAAGGGAAAGTGGAAAAGAAAATGATTGTATAAATGCGTCTGAAAAAAATAAAGTGGTTTTGTTGAAAACCTTTATGTGTAGATTGGACCGGATGGGTATTCAAAAAAACATAAGCAAAAAAATAAACTAGAAACCTACCACCCTTGACTCATGTTATTTGCATGGGTTATGTCTCGCAGATAAAAAAAAAAAGTGCTATTCTGAATGAAATGAAGGAAAAGTATCTGAGAAATGAAAGTTGCAGAATAAACAATCCCCTACATGCCTTCAGGGAAGCAGATGGATTGATTCGTTCTCACAACATCATCAGAGTGTTTCTTATAAACACCCACAGGGCAAAAACACTCCTTTAGAAAACACATCTGCTTACTGGATTGTTAACTGGAAATGAACTAAGTGCATTGAAGGCTTTGCACAGCTCTCTTCAAGTTGTATTATTACTGAGATCACACACCTGTATACAGCCGTTTCCTCTTTGAGAGAGCAATATCACAGCCTAAAATACCCCTTTAGTTCGCAAAACCACATTAAAGATAGCGATTTCTTTCATATAACCATTCCAGTTATGCCTGAATATCATCTTGCACAAACAAAGCCCAATAATTCCACAATGTGCGACAAAGCCACACGTTATGTATAGGCTTGATTACCTCTTTTCTCCGTGGTGACCACAAGTGCTTCGGCTGCCTCGCCCCAGCCTTTTCGCGTCTGCGCCGTGATGCGGAACACATAGGCCGACTCTGGCTTGAGGCCTGTCACTGTGTATTGGCGAGCGCTGGGGTTCAGCACATCCACTGTGGCCGTGTTGCTATTGGTGGAGTTAAGGTGGTACGTGATCTGGTAGGCTGGGGGACAGTTGTGGACAGAAATCGTTATTGGAACTATCATAGAAAGTTCATTTTTTTTACTTAAAACATGGGCTGAAGAAAATGTTTTTTGGCTTTGTGTTGGTTTGCCTAGGATTAAGAGGAAGCACAACAACCAAACAACAAACACCTGGTGAATTGATTCTAGCTGATTCTCCATTAGCATGTATTGTACCGTATTGTTTAGACTGTTACAGCAGAGTGAGAAAAATACTCCCAAAGAAGTGCATCGAATTAAAACTTAAATAACAAGAGAAGCCAATACTACAGCCCTTCCTGAAAACAACCAGATTTACTCGGCTCGTATTTCTAGCCCATCAGTGTAAATCATCATAAACGGCACCTTTGGGGGAAAAAAAAGCTGCACTGAAGTCATATAAGTAAGCCTTTGAGTGCGGTATACTGGAAGTTTCACGTTTTCTGACTTCTAGACGAAAAAGAAAACCGACATTTCAAGGTTGAGTTTACCGCATCATCTTCTGTCAAAGAAAGTCACCAGTCTTTTCAAAATGTGACTAATTATGAAATATCCAAAAAGTTAAAGCCTTTGGAACGCTTGTTTACCGAGTATAATGCCGTTGGGCTGGGATGGGGACTGCCAAATAAGCCGGACTGAAGTGGTCCGCACTTCAGGGAACAGGATACCCACCGGAGGTCCAGGCACTGCAGGAAAATCAAAATGACTATCATTAATTATGACACAGCATTATATAACTTACAGGTGGGCCATATTTATTAGGTCACTTTTTTTTACACTGACCTTGTGGTACACGTGTAATATGAAATCCAAAATAAGTATGTAATTTCTGCCACTAGGGCTTTCTTAATCAAAACAATAACAAAAGATGACGCCGTGCTACTTTGTGGGATCATAGGAGTTGTTTCAATGCAGATGAAAATGTATCTGTCATGACTCACACACATTTTGGGTTAGGGTTAGTAACAAGTAACAGTAGCAAAGATATGAGTTGACTTATGTAATGGTTAGCTAGCTATTAGCATAAGCCACGAGTCACACATTGTATTAAGCTTGATTGAAACTGAAATATATCAATAAATTAGCTTTCTCTTTGAAATGGCAAAACAAATAATGTGTCCAAAATGCTGCTATATTACAATTCTTTGACAGTGCACGACTTACATCTCTGTGATGTTTCATTCTGCGTTCACAGGGAACCAAATGAAATGGTACATTCATGCTACATTAAATAAAATCATGGATTTCTCTGAATTTGAACATTGGTGGAAGCATTTGATATAATGGAAGTGCGCAAGTCAACAAAATATCTAAAAACAGTCTTAGATGTTTTTAGATATTTTCATACAGAAATGTTAGATATCGTAACTTTAGACTTTTGTACAAATGGCTACAGCTTAGGCCCCTACCATCATCCAAAGTCCTCTCAAGGATGGATGGAGAACTGGGCCGTCCATCTCCGATTCGTGTAAACGCCAGAACTTGGATCTCATAGAGCACGTATTTCCCAAGACCAGTCAGCTGTACACTGTGGGTGGCATTCCCCTCCACTGTCCAAAAGTGGACGGCACTGTCTGAGTCCTTCTCTTTGTACACAACCTGATAATGTGACAAGTTGGAGGAAAAAACTTTAGTGGGAGAGCAGAAGCACAAACTCGCATCCAGTTTCTTTTTTTTTTTACACGACCTATAAATAACTGGCATGTCGGAAGAACTAATTAGAGGTCTTCAACTACTCAGCGAATAAATAGTGAATAAAACATAAAACACACAAACAGACCTTATAGCCTAGAATGAGTCCATTTCTGTCCGGTTCTGGGACTTCAAACCAGCGCACCAGGATGCTGCTGGAGGTTGTAGCAAAGGCAGACACGTTGGTGGGTCCACAGGAAGGGACTGATAAACAAAGAAAGCAGAGAGGTGATGATATTATGTTTGAATTTGCTGGAGTCAACTGTTTGCTATATATTCCAAAATTAATTTTTCATGGTCCCCGCGTGTATGTGTGTTTGTGCGTACCTACAGCACAGTATTTGCTGAGAGGGCATAGGTGAACGACAAAGATGCAATCTCAGAAAACTGCTATTGTTAGACTGCGTGTGCACATAGCCTCTAATATCCTGCTATACCCTCCGGTTCTGCTGTATTACCCGCTAAGAAATGACTCAAGAATAGGCCTTTTTCTCTTCCTTGGCACTCATCCCTGGACATAATGCACTGGTTAGTAAGAATTTGCTGGAGTGAGTGGAAAAAAAGAGCGCAGGAATTCCACATTTGAGTCCATGTGTTCCCAATTTCCTCAGACTCTTTTCACTCCTTCCATTCCTCACTACCCAAAGTCTGCTGCTGAGCGATGAGAAGGTACACCCGGGGTGAGAGGAAGGAAAAAAAATGGAGTGTTGAAAAGAGTCCAGCGAGACATCGGAGAAGATCTGTTAACTCATGAATTAAACATATGGCAAAGTGAAAATGATATGACTAATAATTTAAATAGACCAATGTGTTGGAAAAGTAATAAGGCTTTTTTTTGCTAAATATGTGAAAATACGGTTATGGCAGTAATTCAAGAATTGGTGTGCGACTATTTTAGGTTTGTAACACCTTGGATGTATATGGTTTTGGCTAAGGATGACACACACAGTACTGACTCACCAGACTCTCTGGTCCTGCCTCTGACCGGCTGACTCCACGGTCCCATCCCGATGCCGTTAATAGCCTGGACTCTGACTTCATACTCTGTCCACTCCTCCAGATCTTCAATGGTGAACTCTCTCTCCAGACGGTCAGCAATAACATGGGTCAGAGCACGACCCTGCGAGCCTGCGCGGGAATACTGTACCCTGTAACCGACCAGCTCCGGATTCCCGTTGTATTCCCATTCCGGTAAAGGCTGGGGAGAAGACGTAAAAGGTTTTTCTTTTAACTGTACGTTCAGAAAAGCAAACCACAT
Organism: Coranthus polyacanthus; assembly: GCA_037367275.1. Taxonomy (NCBI): domain Eukaryota; kingdom Metazoa; phylum Chordata; class Actinopteri; order Kurtiformes; family Apogonidae; genus Coranthus; species Coranthus polyacanthus. Next base: position 13,641,891 of record JAPQRN010000012.1, read on the forward strand.
TGCATAAGAATGCAGGAGTTTCACGTGCATGTTGTTGTGAATTCTGCATGGGTTGAGTCAAGACTAACTGGATCAAACGTATACAATGTGACACTAACATGAACCTTGATTTGGACTTTAAGGTGTGAAAAGACCCTCAAATTAAACCAAACTGAAAGACTAAATAAAAGTAGAAACTAATGGAAATGTCTAGACTTCTATAATGACTCTGATGTGATCATGAAATGTAATTTAGATAGATGATAGTTATAGGAAGCGCAGATTTCTCCTTACCATCCATCGTAACCAGAGGCTGGTCTCGCTCGCTGTGCGCAGGGTCACATTGGCAGGGGCCATGTCTGGAGGAGCCGGCAGGGTCTGGATCTTTCTGGAGGGCTGGCTCGGAGGACTGGTACCGACTATGTTCACCTGCCGCATTCGGAACCTGGTGTTGTGAAGTTAGAAATGGCTGAGGTTATTATAGTTTTACAAAGAGGCTGAAAACAACAGAGAAATAGCTCAAGATCTGGCAAATATTAAAAAAAAACCCAAAAAACATTGCTAGCACAGAACATACAGTAAACATCCTCTTACATATGGCTTATTGCATTTGAACTGAGATCAGAACAAGGGATATAAATACAATTAAGAACATGCTGTTGGATCTAGACACACTAAGTGGAGGGCTTATTTGTGCAGAACATGCAAAAATCCCAATGTTAATTCACCAAGAGTGTTTGATTTCTCTGAAATGTAAAGTTGCCATAGTGATGTCAGATGATGATGATGAGCAGAACTGTAACTGGCGTGAGTCTTGAGAGATACAGTAGCTTAGTGAAATGTTAATTGGCTGTCTAGAGTCTGATTATGGAAACAAGCACAAAGTGGCGAGATAAAACACATGCTACATTGTAAAAATAACAACAAATTTACACTTATCACAATAAGCTTGTATTCAAATCACAGGAAAAACACAATATGATAAGGCTCCTGGGATAAACTGAAATTAGCGGTGTTATGGAGGCAGAAATACACCTTATCTACTGTGCAAGCATGCTGCACCTGCTTAATTTTTCTATTAGCTGGAGGTTCACTGCTACATATTGGGGAAATCATGAGTGTATCCACATTGAAAAATATAATTCCATCACTTTAATAAAAGACTATGTTGTGTATGCATATTCTGCAGAAGTCTGCGCACTGAAAAATTGAGTTTGCTGTCTATTTTTTATTTTGATGTATTGATTATTCTATTTTTTCTCTTCCTTTCCTTGTTATTTAGCTTGGTCATATGTCACTATGGAGCCTCAACAACAACGGGTGTCATGTTGAAGTAAGTACAGCTCCCAGTACCGTACCTGTAGAAGGTGAAAGGGTTGAGACCTGGCACTTCTAAGGAGCGAGCCTCAGGTTCATTCGACACCTGGTGGACCATCACCCAGTCGTCATTCTCTCCTATCGCGCCCACCTTTGACCAAGGCATAAGTGAAATGACAAATAGACACTGAAATGAGCAAAATAAAAGCAATGACAAAAAAAAATGATGCCATTGTGTTTGTCTTGAAACAAAATGACATTCCCTGAGCTCTGGGTTCAATCTTCAACTTTACCTGGGCCTCCACCTGCCAACGTGAAATCGAAGTCTTGCCATCATATCCAGGTTTGAACTGCAGGGTGACAGAGCGTGGGCCGATGTTGGAGATTGCTATGTTTGTAGGAGGACCAGGAAGCTCTGTGAGGAGGTGGAGAGGGGACAGCCAGAGTTGAACACTTGGAAGATATTTTTTTTTTTCCCCCCCTCTGTCTGCCTCTCACCCAGGGCGATCCATAAGAGTATACTTGAGAAAATCCATCTACCACACTGCTCTCTTGTGGCCGTACAGATACTGCACACAAGATGGATTTACCAACGATCTCACTTAATTCTCTCCCTTGTGCTCCCAACTTTAGCTAAGACAAGCAAAAGTCGATTAGTTTTGGGAAAGATGCTTACACGCACAACACAGGCGGAGACAATGCCATGAATGTCAATTACACTGCAGTTATCTGTAGATACGATTCAATCTGATATCCTACTGTTTACACTTGGGCTGAGTAAATAATAAGCAGGATTATTCCCTGGAAATCCGAGAGGAGAAACAAACCTGAAAACGGTGAATTCAAAGAACAGTAGGAAGCACTTTTTTCTTTCCTTGGCTTGTGCAAAGGTTTGTGTATTTCTGTGATTATATTTTTCCCTTGTGCTTCCTCAAGGTAAACGTGGTATTACATATCGCCATTCCAAACTCAACATACTTTACATAAATCTTAGCTGCACATATTAATGTCAAACTGTGGCCTGCACGAGCGTGGACCGTGCTCCAATTTACTGATAATCACTCCCATGGGCACACTAAGCAAATTTTTCTAGGACTGTTTAAATGTGGGAGTATTAAAACATAACAAAATGCAGATTATACATAATGTAGTCAAATAACTACCTCTAAATCATTAGCATGACTGATTATTGGGGTGGCTTTTAGCTGGATTGTTTGGGTACAGTCGCAGGCACAGAAGCATTTGCTTCGCACATGCACAATAGGAGTAATTACTATGATGCTTGCTCTCAATAAAACAGCCTATCATTTCGCAGGTTTCACAGATGCACATGTTCTGAACGCCGGCATAGTAATTAATGTGGCAAATGCATTTCTATTACACAATTCCGCAAATATGAAATCATTAAACAACATTAATTGTTCTTAATAGTCACATGGGTGTAATTATTTCTCTGACGTGGGATGTATATTGTTGTAACAGTGCTTTTTTTTTTTCCAGTTCTATTCCAGCTGGGGTGACTAGGGTGCAGTTTCATTGTGTCTGGCGCCAGAGACATTATGGAGTGTGCTCACCAAGTTCAATGTAAAACAATAAATCTGCAGGAAGGGAAGGTTCAGTAAAAACTCTTTTAATAGGGTGGGAAAAGCACATTCACAGTGTTCACCTGTGAAGTGTTTTAGGTCTGGATGTTTGCTTGACTATGGAATGAAAAATATGGGAAATATCCACATTAAGATGTTGAATATTTCCTGCATATATATTTTCTTCTGTGATCTATGTCTCCCTTTTTTTTTTTGGAAACTACCCGATTTAAAGGTCAAATGTGTAAGATTTAGGAAGATTTTTAGGAAGATAATGTTTTTTCATTACTGTATAAATACACGGAAATGAGAATCACTGTGTATTCATTGCCTTAGAATGAGCCTTTTATATCTACAAAGGGGAACGGATCGCCATTCACGGAATCTGCCATGTTTGAGACGCTATGTTTCTACAGCCGAAAACGGACTTACAGCAGGTGGCATCTAGCGACAACGTGCAGTACCGTAACCTGCTACGTCTGAGCGTAGACCAACGTTAATATCCCCTTAACTTAGGGAGAACAAAGCAAACGCTGACTCTAATGAGGACCTTCCATGGTTTTTGTGATCACCGTAGGCGAGGGAGAGGGGAGCATTCAGCTGGTTGTAATCTGCCTCTTCACCACTAGATGTCACTAAACATCACACAATGAACCTTTAAACCAGTCTAGATAGGATAGAGCTATTTTAATGATTGTTACTTGTAATATTAGTGACATACAGGTCTAGACTGTGTGCCTTGCAATAAGCGTATTCGGGTCAGGTTCAGGTTTGGGTGGTTGATTAATGCATATTTTTCAGGTCAGGCGGTACAGATGGGATCTCCATACAGGGTCAGACGGGTGTGGGTAATAACAAAACCTCACAAAAAAATGTTGTGAGGCCTTACTGAATTTATGCTGAAGGGTCCTATTTATTTATTTATTGATGCAGATTTTTTTATGTCATGTGTTATGGTATTGCTGTAACTTCATGTTGAATGAATGTAGCCTAAATTATGTATGTAGGTGGTTTGTATGTGTTTGACAAAGCAGTTTAGCCTTTTGTCCTTATGCATTTATTCATGCAGGGTGTTTTACTTTTCTAGCTCTGGTACTTAAGCTTGTCATAAAGCAAATTGATAATGATGATTAATGCTCTCCTATTGCACATGTGGAAGGATATTGGTAGTGGGTTTTTGACTTCTCACTGTTACAAGAAGTCAAGAAGTCATACTACATATAACTAAAATCTAAGTTTTAAAATCCCCTTTAAACTGATCTTGTGTCACAGGTTTAATTATTTTCTTTTCCATCAATGCATCAAACACTAAAGGATTTGATAACTATGAATTATTGTTTCAGGTTTAGCCTTTTTGCGCAAATGGGCAGTTAAAATACAAAAGCTACCTACTGTTTATCTCCATGAACAATCTCCAGTATTCAACCCAACAGTAGTGGATAGAAACACGCGTACGTTTGCATTTTCTTTTCCCGATTTCCTGAAAAATTGGTTAAAATTTGCGATACATTCGGATGGAAGCCTGACTCGCCCCTACTCGAACTCATTTTTCCCTCCAGTAACGAACATCTGAACATATGAGATGCAGGACAACGGATAAAAATGCTGTGCGGTTCCACACAGGCCACCCTACCCGGGAAAGGTGTCTGCGCTGTTCTGAGGTAGAATATAGTTGTTTGTCATTTTGACGAGCCTTGGACATTTGTACAGAGTGCTCATGTGATACTAACCTGGTGGGACGCCGGAGGAGATGGTGGACGAGGACAGCTGGCCTTGTCCTTTTGAGGTCATGCCTGCCACTTCGATGGTGTAGGTGGTGAGAGCGGTGAGACCCGTGACCCTGTACTCTAAGGTAACATTAGGCAGGTAGTGGGTAACTCTTGTGTTCGTTCTGTTGTACTCCTCCCACGAAATACGGTAGCCTGGAAAGCAGCAGGCGGGGGTTGACAGTGACAGACAAAGAATCCTCTTAGGAAAAATTCAACAGGCAGTTTTACTACAATAGCGACTCTCAGCTCGCATGCTACGGGGCAAGCTAACAGAAATATTAAATTAACTTCATCAAAAATTGAATATAGCAAATTAAATCAGCCTGTGATTATACCTCCCCACACACATCCTCCGCCCACTCTCATCCACACACACACACACATGCTCACCCTCTCAAAGTTAATGCAATTTGCTTCTTGGCCAGCAGCTCTTTTCATGTGATTGCATAAGGCATTAAGCAACATTTCTTGCCAAATCAATAATTTCACATGGCATCCCAGTGTTTGTCTCCTGGGAGTGAGCAGCACATTAAAATGTTTAGGAAAAACACTTTACAATGTCCTGACAAATCCTAACCCCTGTAAACACTTGAATATTAATGACAGCGGCGGGCACGCTTTACTGAAAGTTTGATGTGAATGATGTAAGAGCATTATGTAGAGACAAATTAGGTCACGACGGAATAATGATTTGTTTTTCTGTTTCTCGCCTTTTGAGCTTAGGTGCTTGTATGTGTATGTCGCAAACAAATAATAAAAAATAGTTGCCCTAATTGTAGGCACATTAAAAGCTTCAAATGTTTTACAAGCTGAATGGAGTCAAACGGCGGTGTCAAAAGTGCAAGAGTACATTTACTCAGGTACTGCACTTAAGTACAGATTTGCGGTACTTGCACTTTACATGAGTATTTCCATTTTATGCCGCTTCATCCTTCCACTCCATACTTTTACTTGACAGCTTTAGTTACTTTTCAGATGAAGATTTGACACAATGGATGATGTGAACAGGCTTTTAAAATACAACACACTGCTGAAGATTAAAACAGTTCTTTCCATCCTTTTTGGCTTTAGTCTTACAAAAAGCAGAGTGTAGTCAGACATTTCATTTGTCTTATGAGTTGTTAACAGCTCCACCAAAAAGTGATTTCTCCTTCTAAACTTTGCACATGGCTTCAATTCAATGAATGTTCAAATCATCCAATATGTCTCCAAAAACCAGGAGATGAGAGAAAAAGTCCAAAAACTGAAAACAGATTTGTGTATCAGAAATGTGTTTTTTTTTCCTTCTTTCCTCTCCCATTAATCATATCACAAGCCCTCAGATTTATCTAGTGTCCCTGTAAAACAAAATGGATGTAAAGTACGGTAGTTCTACATGCTGCTTACGCACTGATGTTTCAGTGTTAATAATCTAAAGATGTCATATAAAGTAATCAGTCATCGAGCAGACTATTACTGACAAACGGAGTGGCGCTAAGTGGCGTGCCATGAGATATGCCTAAGTGCAAAAACAGTGCTATTTGTTTCAAAATGTGAAGTTGTTCGGTTAGACCAGTGGCAACAACATTCAAATCCATCCATTCGATGTCTGCAGTCCTGGCTGTCTCGGAACTGGCTGCCTTTGCCAATAGCTCAAACTGGTTTGGCTCTGGACCGTCGTAGTGTTGGCTGACAGGGGACTCTGGAGGCGAGGAGTCCTCTACTTCAAACGACATTTCTGTCGCAAAGTGTTTGTGCTGCTGCTCGAGTCATCACTCCTAGCTAACCCAAACATCCTAGCTAATAGGTATGTCGGTGTGTGTGTTCATCATGTGTTTGTGTGTGTGAGACTGGGTGCTTCTCAGTCGCCTCTCCGATCCTTCCCCATGTTGATACATTTTTCGTCTTCAAGAGATATTTTTTGAAATTCCAGGGTAGGGGAACTTCAGCTAAAACTCTGGGGGTTTAGTTTCTCTTCAGGTTGGATTTTTTTATGCTGGACATTTTGCTTTGTGTTAGCACAAGGATCTGAATACTTCCTTCTACCACTGGTAGAAGAAAGAAATCCATTGATGTAAAAACCTGGTCATTCAGTATATTCAGGTTTTCAGCTGACCTCATTTTATGGACACATAACTGAACCTCGACCTGACCAACTGAAGCAACCTCAGATCTTAACACTGCCCCCAACAGGCTTGTAGGGTAGGCACCTCATCAAACGTTTCGTTTAAGTGATGTCAGATTGCGATGATTCAAGATTTTTTCCGGACCACATTTCTTCCTCGAAAATGACTGGTTCATCACTATCCATGTTTTAATAATGCGTTGGACAGTTCTTAACCCAATTTTCGTAGATTAAGAGTCTCCTTAGTTGTTTTCTTTGCTTGATACAGGCAGATAATTTGACCCTTCTGAAACAGAGTAACATCTTCTCCACAACCACGAGATATGTCTTCTGACATGACTGTTAAAGAAATGAGAAGCTACTCACAGCATCAGTTGGGGTTAAATAACTTGTTGCCAGTTGAAACATATTAATCACTGCAGTAATCATCCAATGGAAGGCTCTTACCTACTTCCTTAGTTAAATCCAGGTGCTGTTCCAGGCAGTGTATATCTGGTCACTTTTAGTACTTTGACAAAATACTATTTCTCGCCCATTTTCACTCATCCAAACTATAAGCAAATAGTATATTAAGGACGTACCAGTGAGGATGCCGTTTTTCTCGCTGGGCTCGCTCCAGCTGACTTTGAGCGAAGTATCCAGGATCTCCGTGAAACTAAGGTGTCCAACGGCGCCAGGGGCTGGAGAGAGACAAATAAGGCTAATGAGCGAAGCACTGCGCTACTGAGCCACTCTGCTCTGCTCATTCCCCATGAGCTGGCATAGGCATAAAACAAACCTGTGACAGCGCTTCCATTTAAAATGTGTTTATGAAGGAATTAGCAAAAACAAGATAATTGTGGAAGAAAATTGGCTGATGACAAGTTGAAGTAAATTAAAGAGTTTTTAAAGCTTAACCAATAATCTCCAAGGCAACTAAGCCCCAATTATAATGATCCTGGCTGGATGCAGAATATACTCATTCATTAGCGCTTCTCTACAAGTTCGTTCTGCATGAATAATAGATCTTGCCCGTAGGATGTGTTACTGTGAGATGTCCCTTTGCCACCACAGGAGAGAGGAAACTGAAAAACTTACTGTCCTCATGTGTCCTTAATGCTCTGGGCGGGCTGCGGGGGCCGTCTCCAGGAGTAGTGAAACACAGCACAGAGGTGTAATACTCAGTGAACTTCTTCAGACCTGTCACATATCCCACATGAACGCTGTCCTGGAAGTTTGGTCGCACTGTTACCATAGCAACTTCTTCATCTTTCCCCGGCTCCCAGGCCAGCAACTATGGCAGACAAACAGAAAAAAAAAAAAAAAAAGAAAAAGGAAAAAAACTGCATGTGAAGAAAATTACCCAGACAGCTGAAAATAGAGCAGCTAATATTTTTTCTGTAACCATTCCCACATGTTTATTCTCTCAAAACAGATTGTAGTTGTTCTCTCTTGCACAGCTAAGCCACTCAGGAGTTACTTGGCAATATAGGTTTCCCAAATTTTTCGCAAAAGATTCCCTAAAGAGGTTTTGACTACGAGTGAATGGCTGAATAGCTCCACTAAGACAAGCTGGTGTGGGAAGAGAGGATTTAGGCTCAGGAGAGGCATGATAGCATCCCATAATGCATGGTGTTTGCTGGCCTTATAGCATTTACAGAAGGGAGTTATGGCCTGGAATGACCAATTAGATGTTCAGCTAATGAGTCCCTATGGCAGGTGTTTTTTGGTGAGAAAGTGGTGTGGTGAGAAACTTTGCTGGGAAGTAAAAGTGTTTAAAAGAGGACGTCAGATAGATAAATGCTTGTCTATCTGCCACACTCTCTCTTTCTGTCTGCCAGTATCTACTTTTTTCTTGTGCCCCTTTGTACAGTTTATCTCCCTTTGCTTCAGTTTCATTGCTTTTATGCTATAAAAATACACTATTTAAAATTCTAATTGAGTTTGTGCAGTGATGCCTCTGCTCAGCTAGAGTAAGACTTGTGATTCAAAAGCAGAGGAAAAAAAAAATCCTATGGTACAATTAACTCTCACCAGAGTCAAAGGAAAAATAGAGCTGCCCTATAGAAGCAGCTTTATGATTCCCCATGGGATACATTTATTTCAATGAAGTACACACAAGAGACAGAGAGATGGACTACGTTCAAGTGCCCATGACAAAATAATGAAGACATTTATCATTACAGCTTCACAATAAAACCTATGAAAAATGCTTGCAAGATAAAGAGAATGACCTCAGACTGACAAATGGGCAAGCACAGACCATTGTTCACAATAGCACCGAATCTCTTTTGCCCCTTGGCTTTTTTTCCTTCTTGCTACATGAGATGTTTGATAGTACAAGTTCAGCTCTGACAGTTCTGTCAATGGACGTGATGGCTCGTGGTGACAGCAGTGACTGACCTTGTAGCCCTGGTTGATGCCGTTGATGAACTGAGGGTTAGGGGCTGTCCATGTAAAACGGATAGTTGTCGAGTTGACTGCTTCGGCTTGGACATTGCCAGGAGCAATGGTTGGCACTGGGAAGGTGAGTGAGAGAAAAAGAGACAGAGAGAAAGCAAAAAGAAATTGAAAGACAAAAAACAAAGGTGAGTGTGCCTTTCAGTTGACTGCTGAAAGTCTGCCTGCATCTATTTTGATGTCAGTATTGATTGCTGCTGCACAGGTCAGGGCAGATGCTGCCATCACTCTCTTCCAGTTGACACTTACACCTAATACCTTGGCTCTCTGTGTGTTTGATTGTGTCTGTGTGAACTGGTTATGGATTTTAGGGGGATGTTACACCTTTGTGTGGTCTCTACATAGAGGATTTAAAAGCACAGAAAGTAATTTCTGCTGCTAGGGGGCTCTCAGTCAAATAAGTAGCAAAAGACGCAGTTTGATGATAACATGAAGTAGCGTGGGATCACGGGGGGGGGGGGTTATTGTTTTCACCACCATTGCCGAGAAAAATATCTCTGACGTGGCTCAGAGATGAGGTATTGTGTTAAAGTTTTATTCACATTTAATGACGTACATTCACGTTATGTAATTTACTTAAAGGTACATAAAGGTGAACTTACTTAAAGGTGAAATATTTAAGGTACATTCATGTTAACGCTGCTTACGTGAAATTTGTGTGACAGCAAGAAACATTTTTGGACAGATTAAAACTCAGTAACTTCCCAAGTCAAGCTAGGAAAAAGAAGCAGGAAAAAAAAAACACAATATGTAAAGAAGATTTCATATCATTTCATGTATTTCTACTTCATGCCCTGTGGAAAACTGCAAAGTAATAAACTGCAGTGTTGCTTATATACCAATATGAGATTAAAAGCATCCAACTGATAGACATTCTTAATTAGTCTTTTTGATCATAACCTTGAATTAATTTTTAACTACTGTGTCATATTTGCTTTGGACTTTGCCCTTTGGAAAAACATCATAGAAAATTAGTAGCTGGTGAAAAAACTCAGAACAAGCCACATTTAAGATTTTTTAAGATTTAGATACAGAGTAGTGTATTTACACCTTTAAAACTTAGAGTACGGAAGACAAAATTCTATCAATATTATGTTTTAGATAATGCTTTTGGACAGAGACAACATTTT
>JAPQRN010000012.1:13652311-13686464 GCA_037367275.1 Coranthus polyacanthus
TAAAACTTAGAGTACGGAAGACAAAATTCTATCAATATTATGTTTTAGATAATGCTTTTGGACAGAGACAACATTTTTTTGCTCCCAAAAAGAATGCACTTACTTGTGTATAATAACAACACTTGCATCATTTAAAGTGACGCATTTCAGCCTCACTTTGCATATTCATGATGCTTGTAAGAGCCACTTTTCTTTTCAGGGCAGCAAAAATGACAGTCATTACTGTGCAAATAAACAACACAGCGCATCACAGACACAGACACATGGCTGGTGGTCTCGGATGCGTAACGTCGGGGATCTGATGCTCACCTCCCTGCAGTGTCCACTCAGTGACCTTATGGCTGAAAGTACCCAAGCCTGCCCCGTTGTAGGCAGCCACCTCAATCTCATAGTTGGTCCAGATGATGAGGTCCTCCAGCAGCAGGTTAGTCACATCTGGGCTGGAAATGTTCTTGATTTGGTAGTCTACAGGAAGCCCTGTGAGCCGGTACCTAAGATACAATATGTACCAGTTTTAGACTTTGCACTTGAAGTAGTGGTATGTGTTTAGGGTGATGCACTACGATCTCCATCGGATATTTTAGATTAGATCACTTGAAAAGAAAAAAAAATGTTTTTTTTACACTGTGTCTGCTTATTGAAATCAAATCAAATACTGTGCTTCAGCCAGGACTTGCAGTACACGAGTGTCCCTGAAAGGGGGAGACAATGTACCAGCGACCGTCAGCCATTAAAAAGCAGAGACAGCTCTGAGTGTTGTCTGGAAGACACCTGCTGTTTCATTTGGATGCAATGAATTAAAAAAAAGAAAAGAAGCCTGACAGAAAACCAAACTAATTACATGTTTACAGGATTTACAGTCAGTTTGGCATTCTGCTGACTCTGCCTGTTAGAGTTTGAAGTTTTTCTGAGGTCCAGGCGGGCATTATATGTTTCAGTTTTCACTCAGACTAGGTTTTCTTTAAATGCGGTGCTGTTAACCAGCACAGCGAGGGGTCTTAAATAAATAAAACACACTGTGAGTGATTTAATTTAAGCAGCTTACTACAGTTAGTTATTGGACTGAGAAGAAAGTCAGAAACAGAAATACATGCATCAGTGGCACTCGGGGGAAGAATTTCGATGTAAGTATGAGACAGTGTACATGGTTGTGTAAGGTGCCTAGGGGTGCAAAATATGTAAATTTAAAATTAAACTAAACAAACAGAAAAACACATAATAAATGTATGAGCCAACAAGCAACAAATAGATGTGGATCGGTGGATCCTTTTGGACCTTACCGGACAGTGTATCCCCTGAGAATTCCATTCTGGTGGCTTTCAGGTGGAGGCTGCCACTGGATCATGATGGACTGGTTGGTCCGACCGCTTGCGATGACATTCTGAGGAGGAGCGCTGGGGGGTTCCTCTGGGAGAGAGACACTGCAGAATACACAAATGTACACATGTATGAAAAAAAGCAAGAGAGAGAGAGAGAAGGCAGTTGAGAATTATTATTAAAAGGGCATTTCCTTTCTAAAAAAAAAAGGAACCCCTCATGAATACAGGGCTTTTCTTAATCTCAAACTAAAAGCATAAAACTTTAGAATAATCAAGCAGACAGCTCAAATGGTGCAGTTCAACTTTATCTGCTCCATTAATCGTTCCTTATCGTTTCGCTGCCGTCTTCTATTCGCCTCCCACTCTTAAGAGACTGAACTAATCTGAGAAAATCGGATCCCTATGCCGTTTCGTCTAAATGTTACACACACATATTACGACAAAACTTGCAGAGCACCTTGGAGCGCACATGAGGGATGGAAGTGAAATCACTGGTGTTGAATTGGTACCAAATGTTGTCACAGAGCGTTTGGTGCCAGCTTCCTTGCATCCCACAGACAGCGATCCCCCATCGCTCTCCTCTGGCGAGGGAACTGGTTTGACAGACTGGTGGGAGGGAGGAAGGAAGAGAGGGAGCCACGGAGTACTCTAAGGCCACAGAAAGGCCAAAGCTGATCTCACCTCAAGCTTAAATCCCTCCTGAGGTTTGCAACGTGTGAGATAGTGGGTGTTTGTGTGAATGCGTGTTTGCATGTGATTGGGCATGTTTGTATGTGTATCTGCTTTGGTAGGCTTATGCATACATCCCTCTTCACTGACTCAAAGGATCTGTCAAACTGGTTGTCTAGGGAACGGTGTATAATTGAGTCTGAAAGTCTGAAAGTTCCCTTCCAGGTGGTGTCTAATTTTCTTACGTTTTCGCAAATTCGATTCCATTTCAGTTTTTTTTTTATAATTCTTATTACATGAAGTAATAATAAGGTTACCACAGAGTAATGCTTTGTTGAATCTGAAAGTAAAAGAACTGGTTAATGGTCCATAACGCAAATGTAAATGCTTCGAAACAGCAGTCCACAAACCAACAGGAGATGTCACGGTGGCTATATTCACTTGCTTTATAAAATCCCATTCACTGAAAAACACCTCAGCATGAAAGGCTGTACATTTTCTATACCTTTTGTTGTATAACCTGTTATAACACTTGGACGGCTCAATAGAACAAAGCAATACGGATGATAAAATGTATGACCTCCTAGTGTGATATCTGTTGGTAGCTCACCGGTCTGTCTCCTTGCTGAATTGTCCCTTCCCCACATCATTAACAGCACACAAGCGGAACTGATAGGAGCGTGCTGGGATCAAGCCATTGACCGTCACTGCTGTGGCTTCCGGCTCAATGTTAGCCAGCAGGATGGCCCAGGGAGCATCTAGAACAAAGAACAATCACGTCAGATATATTGTATATAAAATTGCAGTTTTTAAACACACAGCATGTCATTTCTGCCGCTCGGGATCTCTCAATCAAAACAATAACAAAAGATGTAGTTTGATGATGTTGTGGAGTAGTGTGGGATCATGGGAGTTGTTGCTTTAAGCCGTTGAAAATGTTGATGTGAATGTAACTAATGTTATATTCACATTATGTTTAGCCACATATCTTCACATTATGTAATATGTGACATTACAAGTACAAGTACAAGAGATTATCATTACTATGGACAAATCTAAACTCAATAATTTCCTAAGGCATGCTAGGAAAAAGGGAATATCAAAAACACAATGTGGAAAAATGATTTCATATGTTTTCATGTATTTCCACCTCAGTTTTATAAAAAAACTCCACTGAACATCATTAATAGATTGCAGTGTAGCTTACAGTATGTACTCAATATGAGATTAAAAGCATTCAGTTGCTGGACATTCGTAATTAGTCTTTCAGATCATCAATTACTGATGATCAATTAACGCTTGAGTTCTGCGCTGTATTCACTATGGACTTTGTCATTTGGGAAAACATCACAGAAACTGAGCTACTTGGGGAAAAAAATCACACCACATTTAACCTATTTTTTTTTCGATTTTTAGATTCAATGCCAAGACGTTGCTTTCTATTATAAATTATGAAGACCACACAGAGTAGAGACTAGTGTACACTGACAGAAAGCATAGCGAAAGATGCAATAGATGGTTGCGTGACTAGAAAAGATTAGGTTACATGGGACTTACTGTTCTCAGAAACCTCCAGGATGTACCGTATGAGGGGACTGTTGCCATCAAAAGGCTTAGCCCAGGCCAGGTCGATGGCTCTTTTTTCAGATGTGCTCAGCATGGCTGTAGGGTTCTCTGGGGCATGGGGCAGCTGCCTACAGGGAACAACGGGACAACTTTGATAAATAAAGAATCTCTGCTATCACAGCAAATCCTCTGCGGGTCCAAAGTGTTACCAAACAATTCAGTCTTTCTGAAGATCTCTGGTACAACTTTAAGGTAAAACTGAATGTTTCATAGAAGAGACATCAGTTAGACGGGTGATGAAATATGGCAAGACAAGACAGTGAAGACCTTGTCGAGATGGCCACGAGCAAGCAAAAAAGAGATAGATATCACTGGAGGGGGAAGTGGATTGAAAGGAATAATGAACAGATAGGATGGAAAAGCATGAAAAAAAAGAAAAAAAAAAAAGAAACATGAATAAATGAGATCAAAGCTGGGATCATTAATTCATTCAGCCATAAATTCAGATAAGCAGAGACAGATTGCAAGATAAACTGAGAGTTACTCAGTCAAAAGGCAGCCAGTCAATGAGACAACTGATAGGCAGACAATAAAAGACACTGATACACAATCAGTCAGTCAGTCGGTTTGGCAAATGGAAAGTTAGACGTCTCATTCATATTCAATTTAGCCTTGCTGCACTGTGTCGCTGTGTGCCAAACTACAACAGAAAAAGGCAAAGTTTAGGATGACAAAGGCAATACAGAAAGGCTTGTGTGAGTCTGAGTGTGTGTCTGTGTGTAGTATCACACATGGGGGGTTGGGGGGGTTTCCCTTGTGGTTAGAAGAGTGTTGGGCTGGGTGAGAATGAGGACAGAGAAGGCGACGAAGTACAGGCGACATTTAAGTGGAAATGAGTCAGAGGCGTCAATAAGAAATGACAGTATGACAGGAAAAGGTTTTTTGGTGGTGGGGAGTATGAGGGAGTTAGGCTGCTGCATGTGTGTGAGTGTGTGCATGCATGTGTACGTCTGTGTAGGCATTGTGCTGCTTCAAAGAACGTGCTCCTTCCTACGTCCTTGTACAGGAGAATAGTGAAGAAAGAAACGTGTATGAGCAAAAGGAAAATATGACTAAGAGATGGGGATGGAAGTAACTACAATTACTCCTGTTACTATAACAGTACCTTTACATAAAGGTTCAATATGTAAGATTTGCGCGTGCTTGAGGGCTGCTGTCGTTTGTTGACATGAGCTAACTCCCTTTGTAAGCTAACGTTAGCGAGTGTTGCACACTGTTGCTGTAGACGAGCAGAAGAAGAAGAAGAAGCACTGAAGAGCTCAGCATAAAGAAAAAGGGAGTTTTTCCATCCAGGTGTCACCAAGTGTTTGCTCCCAGGGGATTTGCTGGTTTTTCCGCCGTTGTTTTTGAAATGGAGAGTTAGCTAACGTCAACAAACGGCCAGCTGCCAGAACAACACGAACTCAAACTCCACTCATACTCACTATAATTTAAATTGCCTTTGTTATAGTGACTTGAACGTGACGGCAACCTAACATTTAAAAGACCAATTTAACTTCAAGTCCAAGAAGGCAGCAGATGTGGTGATATTCAGTAGCTTTGCTGACATTGGTTCAGTGTATTGGTAGCAAATCATGACTGTTTTGTACATTGATACCAGAGACGTTACCATTCTTGCTCGGTTCATGCTATGCTTATTTGATGTTAGAGGTGGTGCTGCGTAGGACTATAAGTGATGGGGATCACCATTTTAATATGACTGAACAAAGCAACTAGTGTTTTTACACCAAAACCTATAGTGTATACAGTATCTGAGCTTTTTAAACTTTTGTCCAGTGTTAAAGGCATAAGTAACTATTACTCAAAAGGGAATTTTAAATAAGTTACTTTTTGCAACAGTAATTTAGCTTTTACTTCAGCTCAATTTCCCCTCATTGCTGTAATAAAATAGTGTAGTTCTCTTTACTGCTATGCAATAAGAGGTGTACATAGTGAGGAATGTGAGGTGTGGGGTTACCTGACTCGAAGGTGAGCACTACGGGAATCATTGCCGCCAACGGAGGTGACTCTGCATGTGTACGTGCCTATGTCACCTGACCAGGTCTGGGAGATATGAAGGGTGCCATCCGCATCCAGTCTCATGCGAGGGATGGACTGGACGTTTATCACCGTGCCCTCCTTTTCCCAGACGTGCCTGGAGTATAAATTCATTAGTCATCATCATAAGCATTATCACAGTCATTATAATCAGCATCTATTTGCAAAGCAGCATTAGTGACCTTTTGTAAACAGGTGTTAAATCAAACCTATTGACAGTGTTTATTTGCACAAAGTATTCCATTTTAAAATTCCTTCAGACTGAACATAGAGCAGCCAAGTGCATGCCAAGATAGATGACAGTGGACATGAGCAGATGCAGATTTGCTCAAGGCATTGACATTAGGTGTCAAATTGAAATTCAAGTCTTCCAATTCTGGGTCGGTGCATGCAACCATCAAATTATGCCACATTACACAGGTCATTGCAGCATTTTAATACATCATCCACTTTTGTTTTTTCTCCTTGGTGTATTCAGACATTTTTGGCTACATTTAACTTCCCACAGCTGAAAGTAGGAACATTTATTATCAAAGACAACAAAAAGTAAATACTTTTTAAGTGCCGACTAATCTCTTGGCAGTACAGCGCGAGGATGCGAATGTTCTGTTTAAAGTAAGGCTAAATTGCGCAATACTTAATGGTAGGAAAACCTGAATAACACCTTAAGAGGAGCAGGGTGGATGTGTGCTTTTAAGCTTCTTCTACAACCAATATTTTATAATTGCTTTTGTGTGAAGTATTCTGTCAAAAGCAGTTTCTTCCAGACTTTCACAGTCTAAATTACATATTCTAGTAACCACCTGCTGGAATGTGATCAATGGTGTTCACATGAATGTCAGCTTAAGATTGTAGGTTAACTAGTTTTGACATGTAATAATGAGTGAACTGAGGATTTAGTTGTTTTCCTCCTCAAGTCGAATCTGAGAGGGATCTACTATTAGTGAAGTATTTCATCTTGCTCCCCTCAGTCTCTTCAAACCCACCATCAGAGCTGGCCCGCATGCATATCATAGTGGCTGATGTCTGCATATCAAACACCAGATTCCCATTCATCAAAACTGCACAACTCAGACACAGCGTCAGATGTGAGTAGAAAGGGACAGAATGGTCTATTGATCATTGCGGATGTTTGATATGAGCTTGGAGTTCAGTGAAATGTTTGTTGTGATGACTGTGTGTCACACTGTTTTGGACTGCAGCTGTAAGATGGAGGTGGCTGAGAAAGACTTTCTTGTGGTTCTCGTGTACATATTGGCAGTAGACACATATTAAACAAGCATAGATGTTTGGTTTTGTGCATAGCACCGAACAGCACCATTTGTTGAAACTAATAAAATACTATTCCATCTAATTGACAATCAGAGATTTAGAAAACAACACAACGGGCAGTAATTAATGGTGGGTGTTCTATGAATCATCTAATGTGACATCTATCATCATTTCTATACACTGGCCTTCCTTCAAATTCAGAACCAAGAGGGCTGTAAACACTTGAAAAATGAGTGGTCAAGCAGACACTTGGTCTAGGTCTATTAGGGCTGTAGAATTAGGTCAGGTCGGTGTCTTGCATAAGCTACTGGTCGCGCATTGCAGTAAATTTGATCAATATTGAAATATATATTAAAATATAGCAATAAATTAGCTCTCTGCCGGATTACTGTGTTGCAAATTGGCATGCAAATAATTAACCCTTGTGGTGTCTTTACTTTTGAGATACTCTGGTATACCATGGGTCGTACTGAGGGTGTTAGATTGTGTACTGTGATGTAGAATGTTATGAAGAATTTAGAATTTTGAACGTTATGGAGTAACATTGTAAACAAGGGGTTTGAAGGTGGTCACATGACAGAGGGTAAAGAGTGACATCAAACAGCTTCTCAGTGTTTAGAACAATGTAACATTATCTGTGTGTGTGTGTGTTCATGTTTCTGTGTGTCCCTGTGTCAAACTGACCTGAAGACCATATGAAGACCATATGAAGGATGGGAATGTGTGAGGTGTAGCAGCATGTGTGCTCAAATTTTTTGTTTTTTTGTACATGTTCATCACAGAAAATAGGCTAAGGCCATAGAGTTTCAGGTAGAAAGGAATTACACTTGTACCCCTTTTCTTGAAACGGGTCAATTTGACCTGAGTACCATACAAGGGTTAAAAAGAACATAGTCCCTTACCTGACAGTTACACTGGGGTCATGTGTGACTCCACAGGTCAATATGGCCTTGGTTCCTTTGATAACACTTTGATCCTGCGGTGGGGTGGTAATCCTAGTGCGAGCTGTAAAGGCAGAGAAGGGAAAAGCAGTGGAAAGTGAGGGGAGATAAAACAGCTTATAAAGTGTCCTCTCTGAGGAGAACAATACTGGAATAAAACATGACAAATGCATTTTGAAAAACTCATTTCAGTTGAAATGACATGTTGCCGTTTTGTACTTCTTTTTTTCTTGATGGCTTCTTGCAGAAAATACCTCAATGATGATTCAAACTTGTACTTGCAAAGAGAGCTTTTGTATCTGAAGGAATTGAGTGCTGCTTTATGATTACATGGCATGACTTTGTTTCTCAATCTCTTCTAACAGACATGCCTCTCACTATAATTCCGCAACAGTTAAGTTCCTGTCTTTGCCAAAGATCCATTTGCGTGTACTTTTGTTCAACACTGCAACAAATGGGGAGGACTGTTTTGACTTTTGCCAGAGAAAACGCTAGATGTGTGAATGTCTTGTCCATCTACCGACTCACCCCAGACCACGAGGTCAGCAGAAGCTTCGTCGATGCCCCGGGAGTTGCTGGCCATGCAAGTGTAGGTTCCGGCATCCGAGATATGGGAAGGGGAGATGAGCAGGCTGCCTGACTCCAGCAGGGTGAACCTGGGCAGCTGGACTGAACCACTGGCCAACACACGCTCACCTGAAGTGGATGAAGAGACACAAAGAGATAAGAAAGAGAGAACATAAATCAAGAAAAATGGTGACAGAATGAGTAGGGCGTGTGTTACCAAATATTAGTCATAGACAACCATTTGTGTGTGTGTTTCATCTACAGGCATCTTAATTGTGGACTGGGACTACTTAAAGAAGGCTGTGCTCCAGCAGCAGTCGGCTATCCAGTCCTTAACTTTAGTTATACGTTTTTTTTTAGACAGTTCTCTTCTCTGTGGCTTTGTTTCATTAGGATTTAATTTGGTCCCTTCAGGGGTAGGGGAAAGCAAGCAGGTCCTACCGCCCAGTTCTGTTTTGGCCTAAAGAGTTTTCCCTCTTTTGTTTGTTGTGGCTGGCCTGTCACCATTATCTGGTTTCTTTAACTTATGAGGAAAATGCAAAATGTGCTTTTGTTTCTGGGAATTAATTTGTTTTGGAAATAAAACATAGTTAACTGCTGACATTTGTTGTGTACTTTATGTTACGGGTCATAAGATTTTTATTCTAGGAAATGTAACAATGACCACTAGGAGACTATGTGGTTGGGGGCAGCCCTAATAAGTACTAGTGAGAAGAATTGTGGCAGTAGAGAAGAGAAATGTGAGTCGTGAGCGGAAAACAAGACCTGTTTTGTACTGATCTGCCATTTGGATGCAAACAGGGAAAGCCCGGTGCAGAGTAAACCCTGGTAAAGGAATCTAATCATGCTTTATTTGTATAAGCCATGGCAAACTATGGTCCCATGTGTAATAGATAACAGACATCCTAATCCCTTGGTGTGTGTGTGTGTGCATGTGTGTTAACAAGAGACCTTTCTGCCAGGTGATAGCTGGTCTTGGAGCACCAGAGGTCTCACAGTGCAGGATGACTGACATGCCGTCGATCACAGTGCTGTCAGAGGGTCCGGCCGTGATATTTGGGGCAATGCCTGAGGGGAGGCAAACGTACACAGAATAAAAGAGAAGCTCAGTACAGTAAAGAGAGAAGGTAAGAGGGTTATAGAGGCGAAAGAATAGCTGTCTGTAGCAAAATCCCAATTCAACCAGTTTTTTTTTTTTTTCTTTTCTTTTTGCAAGCACCAGCCTGCTGCGTTTCGATGTTTAGTCGATGCTTTGTCCCACTAATTCTTTGCGGATTGACGTGGCCTTCACCTTGGAGCCATAAATGTCTACTGCCGTTCTATTTTCTGCACCCAGAGATACCGGATATAGAAAGAGGGAAGAAGAAATGAGAGAGAAAAACAGCGGCAGAAAGAGAAAGCAATATGTACATAACTAAAATTCCTATTTGTGATATGCAATAAATCAAGGCCTTTATAGGATGACAGAAAACTCTGTCACTCCCCAGAGGAAAGGAGGAATAGGGAATTTGGCACTGGATCAGCGTTGATCTTGGGACACGGGGAGTAGGAAAGAAAGAGCGGAGAGATGAATGTGTTGAGGAATCGGTAGATGATGAGATGAGATCTAGATGGAGGAGAGAGAAGAAGTGAAGAATGTCAGGGAAAGAGAGAGAGATAGGGACAGAAAAGATGGAATATCATGAATTCTGATAACACGGTGCCTCCTGGAGTGAAGGCTGTGGAAACAGAGACAAAGTGAAGAAAATTAGATGTCAGAAACTTGGCAAAACAGATGCACAGCGAAAGTGAAATTTCCAGAGATCTTCAGATTCCAGCAGTTACATATGCTTAAAAATATAGGTAAACAAAAAAAGTATTTTTTATCAAAACTAACTGGTAAAATTTTCAGTTTATATAAAAAGGATTGAGAAAGAAGGAGGTGTCGAAGTTCATGTCAATTTAAGAACTCTTTTCATTTATTTCTCAAATTCTGAACACTACATGTGATGAAACATCAAGGTTGTATAAAAAATAACAAATGGGAGCTACACGTGTTCTCCTGGACGCACAATATTTATCCAGTTAAAAAGTTAAAATGTTTTATTGATTAAATTTAGATCAAATAGAACCGCTGTGCCGTGGCAAACACATGCTCATCACATCACTCACAACAAAAAAAACGTTTAGTAGAAAAATGTTCACGCTTTTTGGAAGGAGAAAGAGGCGGACTTGACATAAGACAAACAAAATATCAACAACGTACTCTCTGTTTTTGACTCATAACGTGGATGCTGTTTTGTGTATAGCTCACCTGCACTAAGTAATTGAGCTCATATGTTGCCTAGCAACAGCGAGATGCACCTGACACTTAAACAAAGGCATTCCTAATAAAGGTATTAAATTATGGATAATATGGCTAAAAGAGAAAAAAAACATTGTTCTCAAACCTAATACACCTACATAGACACACCTGGATTTTGGTTGTATATTTTTTTTATTGTATGTTTGTTGCAGTTACAATGACACTGATATGCCAATGTCAAATAAATATAATATAATATAATAATTAGATGTTCTTTGTGCCCATGTTAAATGTTAACACAAGCATCTTCCATATTTTAAACCAGATTAAGTTATTCTTCTCATATTTTTTACAGTAAAAATCTAAAAATAATTACCCTAATTCTGACGGAACCTGGTATTATCCTCCATCAAAAACACAAGAATAGAAATCCACATAAATGGTTCTACTCTTTCCAATTTGCAAGTTGAAATTGCATTTTATTTCTGCAGGGCAATTACCTCTTCTTGTAGACGGAGCTTTATTAGGATTCAGCACTCTTGTGTTAAAATGTCCAAAGCAAAATTTTATTAGAGCATACCGTATTGTAGTTCAATAACAGTAATTATTGCATGCGGGGAATAAGAGCTGCTGGAGCACTCACTGGTAACTGCAAGATACGTGTTGGTCTGGACTTCTCCTGCTGAGTTTCTGGCGAAGCACTGGAACATCCCGGTGTCGTCGGGCAGGAGTCCGTTGACCTGTAGGCTGCCACCCACCAGCACCCTGTACCTGGGTGTCTTCACCGGGTCGATGGGCAATGCGTCCTTGTACCACACAATGTCTGGCTGGGGCACTCCTGCAGAGGGAGAATTAATAGAGCAAATGTTGTACTGTATTACTTATTATTTTGCTTCATTGTATTATTTTCTGTAATTACATAATTGACATTTACTTTAGTAACTGTTTCAGTTATTGTGCCAATATGGATATAATCTCCTTGACAATTTAGAAACAAGAATTACCACCTTGCAGTTGCATGCCTGACGAGACTCATAATATATGTAGTGAAGAAGTTGAAGGAATTCAATAAAAGTGAGGTCTTTCCTTTTTTTTTTTTTACAGGAGTATGGTGTTGAAAATGGCCAGAAAGGTGTTTTTATAGAACAATATGATGTCAGTGAAGTGGACCATTGACCTTTTTGACATACAGTGTCATCATTTACAAACTACAAACCATAATCAGTTCATCTTTGAAATCCAAGTGAATGTATGTGTCAAATCAGAGATATCATGATCACAAGAGTGAAGTTGACCTTTTGGATGTAAAATCATTTTATTCAAGTCATTATTTTGTCCTATTTTTTCTTCAGAACTGGTGTACAAATTCTTGACTGATGGCCAGAAACATGTTTTGCGAGGTCAAGTCCACCTGACAGTTTGTGTCACATTTAAACTTTTTATGGACACGTGGATGGACGGATGCACAACAGGAACGGACGGCGACCAGAAAACATAATGCAGAGGCATAAAAAGGGTAGGTACGCCTTTGCGGCTCCGGCTCGCTGTCATTTGAAACTAACAGGAGAAATTCTGGATATAATGTATATGATTTTACTGATAATATAACGTGATGCAACTGGGAAACATTAGGTGAGTCCAGAGACATCTATCAAGTGACTTCTTCATCTTCCGTGCTCGGACACGGATGTTCTCACCTCTTGCCTGACAGGGGATATCAACAACCTTCTCCATCTCAGCTGTGATGTGTTTTTCTGGTTCTTTCACAAATTGAGGTGGCTCTGAAGGACGGAGAGAAAAGGAATGACATTTTAAACTGGAACTGAACAGTGACTCGAACTGTTCACAATGATGTGTGACTGCTGCAATATCAACATAGGTTAAAAATACATACAGGTATCAGTGGATGATGACTGGATGCTGCAGAGTGCTCTTATGATAACTAAAAGTAACAATATAAAGTTAAGATTAAAGATCTCATGAATGCGCAGTGGATTCTGTTTTAAATGTATCCTTTCAACCCATAGGGAGAGGAAAGACTCGGTTAGCTCTACCAAGGGAAAGGTTCACCACACGTTGTGCTTTGAATCACATCACAACCTTGAAAACATCAAAGTGTTTCAGCGGGATGGAATGAAAGTGACTCAAGCAATGCTATTAAACACTTTCTTGAGGCCAACCATTAGTCTTCTCTTTTAAATCAATAACACTTTCCCCTCACTGCCTCAGAACTTCACTGCTATACCTTTGACACCTTATACGGTTTTACAAATAATACTTATATGAATATATCATATCAGCGATTGTAAAGGCTTTGATTTCTTCTTGCATCAAACGGAGGATCTATGAACCCATTTAGCAGGTTTCTCATCAAGGTTCTTTTTGCAGCTAGTTTTGGAGTGAGGGGGGAAAAACTCAAACGAGTGAAAGCAGAAAGGGAACAACGCAAAAAAATGACCAAGAAAATAAGTATAGTGTAAATTCAAAATGGGTAGAAAGTAACAACGACGTCTGAAAATTGTTTTAATCCTTTCAACAGAACTTTCTTGTTCTGTAAAAAAACAAGGTGTAAATTGGTGTGAAAGCACAAGCAGGGTGCAAGATGTAATTAGAAGTAATTTTAACGTATAATCCTGCGTGTATCAGCCTTTTAGTAGAGTGCAAAATACGTACTTTTTGTCACGAAGGAAGATAATATAGTGAATCTTACCGAGTACATGCAGATAGGCCCCAGCACTGACTGAAGGCACGCTGCTGCTGCGGAGGATGGCCTCACACTCGTAGTAGCCGGCATCGCTCACTACGGGACTGAGGATGGTCAGCCTGCGGTTAAAGTCACTCAGGCCACTGTTCACCAACACGCCGTTCTTACGCCATGAGATGCTCAGTTTGATAAGAGGCCTGCAGAAACAAATGTGAAGGAACAGTTACACATTTAACCTGTCAGACGTCACTTAGTGACACGTACAAATGAATGTATTTAATCTGCTTCTAGCGAGACAACAAGCAGCAGTAGCTGCAGTAGCCTCACTTTACTGGGTTACTTGCTAAAATCTGTCTGGAAGCTGATAAGATTTATAAGATTTTTGCTGTGTGGACTTGCTACAGGTGTGACTAACGGCTAGCTCGCCTGCTACATTGGACTTTTGGAGCTTGTGTTTATTGAGTAAAATTTTTTTTTTTTTCTCTGACAGCTCTACTGTAGTTGTGGTTAAGAAGTAAGGTTAACAAGACTGTCAAAGGATTTTGTTACGCAAACATTTCATGAAATTTTGCATCAGCGTAACTTAGCTAGATTCGGTAGATCATATAATGCAATGAATGAATCCTATAGTCCTTCAGCTAGCCTGCTAATTAGTTTTAGTTTGTTTTATAAATTATGCATTACTGTATGTGTTAACATTTAGCAAACGGGTGAAATTACTTGGTGCCATTCATCATAACATTTAGCTAACTAGTTTACAGTGTGGTTGGTGTTTTCAATAAGTTAGCATTAGTTTGTTGGAGTTTCACCCCTCCTCCTCCTCCCCAGCTCCACCCTCCACCCTAGATTTTGATGGCTGAAATGCAAACTCAAAGCTTCAAAAGAGCAGTTAACAAACCAATAGGTTACGTCCACTCCTTTTATAGTCTACTTTCCTGACACATTAGGAGACGTACAAAATGCATATGCAGTTTACAGTGAAAAACATCCAGCTTTCATTTTGCCAGAACACACCCCAAACCATCTCACCACATGATCCGGGATGCTTACCTGGCATTGGCCACACACTCCATCGTGACCTCTGAGGTGCCTGTGACCACGCTGGTGTTCCTGGGAGGGATGATGATGGTAGGAGCAATGGGGTCTGCTGGGCCTCCCACATCTGGACAGACACAACAAAGACGTTTCGACACACAGGCACGTTAATTCGGAATAATCTTCTTAAAAAACTATCCATCTACATCTAATAGAGACAGATAGTGGTAGAGTCCATTGGCCCGTTTTGTACAGTTCTCAAGACAGTGATGTCCTATACGTTTAATTTCCAGCCAGTGAACTTTGTGGGTGCTCATCCACGTGAAATATTGAAACTGACCAGTGCACACACTGTATTTGAGTCCTGACAGAAAGATGGGTTGAACAGGATGAGACAGTGCACTGACTGTGTATAATATGATGTCTGCTACATAACCAGAACCAGGGATGGAAAAAATTCCGCCCGAGCAACACAAAGCTAGAGGGGTGAATAGGGTAGTGTGTGTTCATGTGCGCGTGTTGAGATGTGTACCGAACTTGGATGTGAAAACTCGCTTCTGTCTGTGTGTCTCTTGGTGTTTGTGTGAGCGTCGGAGAAAGACAGCCCATGGCAGGAAATGCAGTGTATGTGCGCACTTCTTGAGATGTGTCATATCTGTGATAAACTCACACTGATCCGTCAATCCCATCATGCCCTGAGAGTGTGCTCATGGCTGCACATGTCAGACGTGGCTTCAGGGGCTGTCATGACTCAATCTTACCTATCTTGGGTCATTAGATTTTGTACGAAGGCTTTGGTGCACACATAAACACACACCCACGTACACACTTGAACCAAGGCCAAGGTTTTACTGCTGGTGACCTAGTGAACACGACTGTACCTTCAAACCTCTAAATAGTTCAAATGAGCTGTCGTGTATTTAAAATAACATCTGCTTGGAGGCAGAGTGGCAGAGTGAAGCCAAAATAATGCAAACATATAAACTCATTCATGACCTTCCAGAGGTTTTTATCTACAGAGGATGGAAGTGCAGTTCAGCGTTATTATTTTCATGAGCTCTTACTTAGTCTTTCAGTTTGGTTTAATTTTAATTTGTTTCATGAGAGCATAAGTAGTTTGTTTTTTTTTTTCCTGAGGAACTCATTTCAATATATTTAGTTTGTTTTTTTTTGTTTTAGTTTTTCAGCTGTTAAGAGGAAAGCCTTGATTTATTGAAGCTGGTAGGACGAAAGAATGCATGAAATGAAATATGATTTACAAACCGCTGCTCATCAAAGGTTCCCACATTTTATTCTTTAACACCACACAGTGCATATCGAAGGAGGAAATGAAAACGAAGCAGATTTCTGTTTCGTTTTCTATTTTGTCTATGTTGGCTTTGTTCTCATTGTTCATCATAGTTTTTGATTTGCTTTTTTGTGTTTTTTGCATTTTTATTTTTATGTTTTGTTTTTTTTTTTACTGGTAGTTTTCATTAAGTGTAATTAACCCTGATACACTCCAAATGTCCGGATGTGAACTTCATCCCATTCATCCTGGTCCTCTGGAATGTCATCAAGAAGAAGATGGATGGTTGTAAGCCATCAAAGAAATTTGAATAAGTTGAGTAATATATAGCACACATCATAATATGAAATACTGGTGGAGAACATGGCAAAATGCATGAAAGCTGTGACTGAAAACCAGGGT
The DNA here is from genome assembly GCA_037367275.1 of Coranthus polyacanthus. Lineage (NCBI taxonomy): Eukaryota > Metazoa > Chordata > Actinopteri > Kurtiformes > Apogonidae > Coranthus > Coranthus polyacanthus. Next base: position 13,668,456 of record JAPQRN010000012.1, read on the forward strand.
TATTCCATCGAATATTGATGTCTGAACTAGGTTAAAACATTTGTATTGTGTCGTTTGAAAAATGAATATGAAATTGATTTCTTTGCATGATTCGAGGTCTGAAAACACTGCAATTTTTTTTTGTTATTTTGTCATCTTCTGCAAATAAATAAATACTCTAAACGACGATATTTCTATTTGGAATTTGGGAGAAATATTATCAGAAGCTTCGAGGATTGAGCACATGCTTATAAATAGTGAAACCAGTGCTCTCAGTTTTCCAGAACTGTATAACACAAAACCAGAGTTTTTCTTTCCCTCCTTGTCCTTCGCGCTTACCAGGCACTGCCAGAGCCAGGAAAGCTCATGGGAAATGCAACGTCAGAAGCGTCGCTGCAGGAACAGCTGCTGTAGCAGATACCAACAGATACACGCGCACATATATTAAAAGGCAAGAGCACGCTCATCCCTCAGTAGTGACTCTTCCAGGACCTTGTACGTCAGTGTGTGTGTGTGTACGTGTGACGGTTTGTTTTTGGCTGTATGTATGTGTCTGAATACGTGAAGCATGTGTGCTACATTCATATAAATGTACGGCGTTATTTCCTGAAACCTGCAGGGGCTGAGACCTCCTGCTAGCTGCTCTATCTAACCTGAACTGGAGTTTGTGAGTGTGTATATAAATGTGTGTTCCAGAACTAGTATAATCAACTCTGCCACTGTTCTTCATATGCGCCACAGGCTATTTATGCTCCCTCTTCTTGTCAACTGTAATATCTTACCCTCACCCTTCTCATTCACTTCCATACTGAACTCCAGTCTACCATGTCATAAGATACTGTCTGTTAGGTTTCCTCTTATATTTCACTCTGCTGAGCTGGAGCCAACTGAATTGGTTTGATTTGTGATCCTGTTTTTTGTTGTTGGAGCTAAAGATGCTGGATGCTGAATATTGAGAACTACTTGGTTGTAGTCTGTAGTTTCCATGTCCTGTGTGTGTGTGTGCGCATATGAGAATTTCTTTTTAGTTGAAAGAGTGAACATTCACTTCAGGGCAAAGAAATGATCTGTATTGAAGGCTGAACTTTTTGAATGCTCCAGAGTGACAGACTGATTCTTTTCAGATGAGTAATTACATATCAAAGGTTTAAAGTCACTGGGAAACCAAATCCACAATAGCCTTCTAATAACATTATTCAGAGTCTTATTTGGTTGGTAAGCATCAAAATGTATTAAAAACTAGCTGAAATCATATTTCAGACGTCATTTAAGTCTTTGTAAATTCATTTTTGGTTTCTATTGGGCACCTTTATGCTCGGACATTTATTTCAAAAATGTATGATGCAAAACCAGTCATAAATACAATCCAAGCTAGCGTTACGTATTGATTAATTGATTAATTAACATTATGAAACAGTTAGTTCGGTTCTTGATTCTGATTGGCTGAGCCGTGTTCGAAGCTGTGGTAAAATACCCCATAAACACACACTGCGCCATACACATTGTTTTAAAGCGTTCCACTTTGGATTTACGGGGTGATCTAAGCGTGGATGAGTGGCGGAAAGAGAATAGCAGAGGAAGAAAAAAAAGGAAGGAGACACGGTGAAATGAGCGAGAGAGAAATTGAAGAGCTGAAAAAGCAAGCTGCGTGGTCAGTTTTCAGACCTGGTGTGAGAAAAATGTACAAAGGTCAGTGATGCCGACCTAGAGGCAGAGAAATCACGTCGAGACGGGGCAGAAATGTCATTCATCCGTGCAGTGTTTGTATCTCCCAGACTAAAACGAGAGAGGATGCTGAGCAATGTCTTTACTTCTGCCGTTGTGCAATTAAAACACAGCTTGCTACAGTCAAACAGCCCTGTACCGGGAAAGAGGAGTGTAACACAACTGAACACTTCAACTACTGCACGATTTGGCTAATGGCGATAGCCAGGTAATTAGTCCGTTCAATCTCTATGCTTTCCATTCCGATAAATGTCACTGAGGAACTACGTTGCTTGGCGGAAGAAAATACATGTATTATCAACACTTTTGATAACGATTTTTGCAGCTGTGTTTGTTTTATGAACCTTGTCTACATCTGTACCTTCCAGGTATATATGGGAGCAGTTTTATAAAAACAATAAGCCACTTGAGGCCATGATTTATGGTGATTTTACTACGGCTAAGGGGCTGATTGGGGCTTTATTGGTTTAATTGATAATGAAAGACTGATGATGTAAGTTTGTAGATAAAGTTAAGTTATATGCTTGCAGCTAAAATGATTGATTTTCGATGAGGGAGATGTTAGTCAAAACACTGACTTATTCGCAGATTATTAAACTATGTTTAAGGATATCTTACTTTTGCTGACATTTAACCCCTTGACTAACGTACGTTTAACCTCGATGAGTTAAAGACAAAATATGATCTGCCATGCCTAAACAGTCTAAACAGCAACATTTGCTATCTTTTCTACGATATATTATTTACACTCTGATTCGTGCTCAATGAGACACTCAACTTTGATATAATATGCATTTTACTTTTTCTAGGTCTTATTTCCTGTAATGAATTGTTACAATGCAGTACTTTTTGAAAAATGACTGGTGATAACCATGAGATTACTGAAAAAGAATAACAAGTAGTGAACTTAGGTGTGTGTGTGTGTGTATTTGTGATCACTTACTCTCCACAGACAGTGTGATGGGCTGGCTGGTCTTGTTCTCTCCGTTCTTGTCATTAACCGCTTGTACATAGTAGCGTCCGGCATCTGGTGCCACCGTCGACAGGATTACCAGCGTGTTGTCCAGAGTAATGGCACTAAGTAAGAAAAAAAACAACATTTTTTTAAAAACTAAATCTTTTCAAATTCTTAGAGTAAAAAAAAAATGAAGATGAGAAGTTAGGAGCCCAGCAAGGATGCCTGGGAAGAAAGACAATAATACAAAAAAAAAACACATTACAGGGCTTTCTTGAGATCAAGGCATTCAAAGAAAAGTTCATAGAAAAATATAACACATGTTCAGCCTTCAAAGGTAGCACTGGACAAGTTAATTAGGGCTAAATATGTTTGAAGTCCGGTTGTGTGTCCACACTTGATCCCACGGCTGTAAAGAGCATTTAACATTTTAACATTTTAATTACACTGTTCAAGCAGCATTAGGTATATCGATTTACAATGTGTAAACAATGTGTCGGTGCTGAGTGTGCACGGCGGAAATATTGACAACCTCCCCTGTTCATACTTCTCCTTATGGTCTGTTCTGAAATATGATAGCCTTGCATAATAACCCAGAGCTTTTAATTGGCTATTTGTACCCCTCTGCTTCCTGTGGTCTGTATTTTGGCAGCAAACAATTTTGGCAGGAAACAATAATGCCTTCCTTGTCGACTGCTGAAATGATGCCTGAATAAATAAACACTGATCCATTTTTCAGCAGGCGGTCTATAGGGGCTAATACCACGAGCCCTGTCCTGTTGTCTCTATCAAATCTTCCTTTGGACTTTCCTTGTCAATGTAGCAATCAGTGGAGGAGAAAACCTCCTCCTCCGCCTTCCTGCTCCCTCATGATACAGCCCCCTGACTATGTTTACAATCAATATTTTCTTATTATCCGTGCCTGTTCAACAATCTGGAGGTAGATAGTGCGTTCCGACTGGGTGCCTTGCTCCACTTATATCTTTTCCTCTGGTCTTATCCCGACATCTACTGTTAGTCGTCTCCCGTATTCCCCTTTCCTAGATACTGAATGCTGATGGGGTCATGTGAAGAAGCAATTTTTGGAACGGCACATATACACACAAACAATAGTTATTTCAGAGTAAACTTTTTATCTAAAGAAACGTGCAGTGTTGGGGAGCAGCGGAATGCATGTAGTCAGAATGCCAAATATGAGTAATTCTGTTTAGTTACGGTTTAAATGGGTAATAGAATGCATTACATTACATTCTTAAGGGATTACATGTTTTATGTCTGCATTATATATTCTGAAATTTAGGACGCATCACTCCAGCCAGAAAAGCCAGAAAAGTGCACTTTTCTCATAGCAAAAAATTCAACATAAAGATTGTTTTACTGCTGTTAACTACTGCTGGAGTAACAAATCAATATAATTCAGATGGTTTTGGCTGACACCTACTGTATCCCCTACATTCTGTGACATTTATGTTTTTTTAAGTTCCCAGAACAATTGGCAGGGTTAAATCTGCAATAACACTGATCTAGGTAATCAATAACAATGAAGAGGTCCAGTATGTAATGGATTGCCCCAGAAGAAGTAGTGTCCCGTGATTCTTGCCGCTTGTAACGCACAAGTTCAAAAAAAGGTGAACCGTGGTACTGCCATTTCAGCTGGGTGTTTCTGTTTGATTGCTAAAGATGTCTTCCATGTCTCCTGCACTTCATTTCACCATCCACTTATTAATCCAATTTGACCTTCATCTCAGTCAGCGGGTGATCCAAGTACCTGCTGTGTTCTATCAAAGGAGTACGAGAGCAAATGAGAAAACTGAGGCAAGAAAGCAAGATGCAAATGGTACCAAAATTGCTAAAAAACCCCCCAAAAAAACACAGTCATGGTCACACACATGACTGAAAAACTCTCCTTACATCTCCAGTAGGAAGGGCAGAAAAAGAAGCATGCAGTAAAAGGTACAGCACAGAAAATGCTCTGAATGTTGCATATTGCTACCTTTTGCTGTTAGCATTTACAGTATAATGACTTATGAGATCCATCTACGGATTGATTGATTTTCAAATATCTATGAGCCAACCCTGTCTCTGGGCTCATTTGGGATTCTCAGTGTATGCTGAGACTGAAAACAGTCTTCCTAAAGGGGCTGGCAGGCCTGAATGGCTGCAGCTTATGATCTGCGGTAAATATTTAATGCTAGCTCGCTGGAGCGGCGACATCCTGGACGCACAGCTATGAATTATGGATCCCTTCAGGGATGCGGGCAGAACGGAAGTGTCCAAAGCACTGGATGAATCCCGGGTGACTTCTCTGGACCTTTCTAAAAGAGGGACACTACTTGGGACCTAAGTTCTTTACCTGCCGTTTAAGAAACTGGATATGAGGAAGAATAGTTTAGAGCTGCTAGCTGCAAGTTGTCAGAAGCAGCCATGTAGAATCACCTGCCATACGAGCTGTAGTGTACTCACTCTGTGATAAGATCAAGTACTGCAAAGGTTGTCTTCCATACCTTACAAGCACTGTAGTTTTATCTTGCTTTGGGCCACTCAATAACCCTACTGAAGCTGCTGAAACAAAATGTTTAAGTCCCCTTCTACTCAAAAACAATGTAGAAGGGGACTTCTACAGAAGAAGAAGGGTTTTTCAATGTTTGTTCACTGTCTTCGACTTTCACTGTGCTCACAAGATAATATGTTAGTGTGCCTATTAACATTATTGTTATATTACCCAGTCCTAACTCTGCATTTTCCCCAAAATGAATTTAAATAGTCATTAGTAATTTAGAACGAAAGTAAAGAGGAGTTCTGCAGCAAACAAAAGGGATCGATGATTGGTCATTTGGTACATTCATTCACAGCTCATTCATGTGTCTATCTGGCTGCTGATTATCTAAATGGGCCACTGCCTTCATTTGAACACAGTCAGAGCAGACAGCGAGAGATGCGTTCACTGAGAAACATTTGTTCCCTTTAAGGGAGAGGAGCTGAAATTCAGTGGAAGTGACTAAATTTATCGCCAGGGAATCTTTTTAAAAAAAAAGAAAAGAAAGGAGGTCTTAAAAAGTCGCCAAATCGAGCGAGAAAATCATTACCTTGGTAAAACGGGAAAGGTTTCTGCATGCTCAGTAAAAGTGAATTCAAGAGGCAAGATTGTGATATATTATGCAACTGTTGTTAATTGTGCAGGGATGATGTGAAGACTTATAAGTAGCCTAAAAAGATGTTAGATACCACACAACTTTTTCAAGTGTGGAAACCTGACACTTGAAGATTAAAAGTGGACTTTTAGGGAAACAGGAAACATCTAGTGTTTAGCATGTAAACTTCAGATATTAAAGGTTCAATATGTGACACTTTTTTTTTACAGTTTTTCATGCCCTTCCTGTTCCATGAAAACCATTTTTCTCCAAATGTATTTATATCAAAAGGTTGAATAAAGTAAAGTTTTGAAGGTTTGCATGTGCTCACGTGCTTATGTGAAGTTTGCGTTGGAGTCTGCGTTGCGCTGGGAGTCAGTCACTTGTTGACGTTAGCGGACTCCGGAGAACATGAGTTGTTCTTTGAGGAAACGATGAAAAAATAAACTCAATGCGGGGTATTTTTATTAACATGACTAAAGAGGGTCTTTAACGGAATATTCCGCTGCTTTCTACCACGCACACACACGCAGCAAGTCCTGATTTCATCAAAGTTAGCGTGAGCAAGAGGCAATTTTCTCCTGTTAGCTGATTTTAATGTGCTCTCTTGCTGAGTATTCTCTCCTCTCAGCTTGTAATCAGGGCTTCTGGAGTGTGTGTGGTGGTGGTGGGGGGGGGGTCACACAAAAACTTTGCCACACAGCCTGTTCAGCAAATCTAACCTCTCTCTGCGCTCACCTGACCATCAAAGAGCACATGATGACAGAAAGAAATTAAACTTAAGCCAATTATCATGAATTGTTTTGCATATATATCAAAGGAGTGTGAAGCGGAAGATTCAGTTAAAAGAGGTAATGAAATTCTTTTTTTTTGTTGCCACCTTCCTAGAGCTATTTCTTGTTTTACAAAGTCCTTTTTTTTTTTTTTTTTTTTTTTTTTTTTTTTTATCTGTCTCATTCTTTCTCTGAATGCATTTCAGTCCATCTAATTCAACTCCCCACTCTCTCGGTGGTGTTGCGAGCAGCTGTCAGAGGTTTGCTCGTAACAACGGCTTAGCACGTATCCAGCATGGTGGGGGGATTTATCAAACCACAGAGCTGAGAAATTTGGGCAAATCAGATATGTGTGAGCATGCCTCTCTCTCTCTCTCTCTCTTTCTCTTTCTCTCTGTCTTATTTTTTTATTTATTTTTTGTTTATTGCTGCATCTTTGAATCCGTTCTCGTTTTATTCCAACCCAATTTCGTTTTCCCATTATTATTCTCCAGAAAGAGCTGCGGTCCACTGGAGAGCCTGGCAGACTGGACAGCTGCTCAGAAATGTCTTGGCCAACTGTGCAGCTTCATGTGCAACTCCGGTTTTTGCTTGTAGCAAAAAACAGCATTAGCATCCTATGCAATTACTTTTTTCTGGATCGATTTATTTATGTTTAGCATCAGCGCTCCCTTTTTAATGACTGCCAACCCTCATAATGATCCAGTAGCACTTTATTCCACAACCATGAGGAGGATTTATGTTTGATTGAGAGATGTAAGTTTAAACATCTAATTTAAGCTGCTAGCTGCTTCCCCTCACTAACTCTGATTAATACCAATAAATTCAATCATAGTAAAATTAAATAAACAATGATCAAGAGCAGCTGCGTTAATTAAGAACACATCGTCCCTCAGCTCCATATTTTGAAGCATAACAGAGATGCCAAAAATATATACACGCTTCACTCAAGTAAAAGTTTAAATACGAGTAAAAAAAAAGACGGGTAAAACTAGTATTGAATCAAATTCTTTGCTCAAGTAAAAGTGAAGTACCTACTCAAAGTATAAGAGTGGAAAAAGTAGCTCTCTGAAGGACATTTCTACCTGGTGTTTCACGTCATATGTACTGAAAATAATAAACTTTACTCACTTTTCTATGGCTCGATCTCCATAGACCCCCATGTTAAAATCCACAACTTTAAACCAGAAAGAAATATGTTTACAGCCTGGTACAAAAAAACTGTTACTGTACTAACAGTTAGTTACTAACTAACTAACTGTGTTACTATATTGGGTTATATGGTCTGTAACCTAGCCTGCTAAACAGGGGAGGTAGCGCTAATTAGTGTGTTTATACATTACCCAAAGTTGGCATTGCCGTTTAACTTGGTGGCATTTGACATAACAGTGTCGGCAGCGTTGTCGGTGTTTTGAGTTAGAGTTCGGGTCACATGTTTCACCCTACTTGTCCAAATATCCTCACGCATGACTAAAAAAAAAAACCAAAACAATGGATGACGTCAGGGTGGCTGTGTCTACTTTTTTATATACAGCCCAGTATGGTTAAAATGTAGTGAGCAAAAGACAACAAAACATTTGGCAGAAAAATAAATACTGAAAGTGAAGTGCAGATACCTTAAAAGGCTTCCTGTTACTTCCCACTTCCGCTTGACAATACAAGTTTGTATCTAGTTGGATTGCGGACTTACGCATATCTCATCATGCTAATGCAGTCCTGACACGGTGTGACAGAGCTGAGCCTGTTCTAACACATACGCACACACACACTGGGGACTGTTTTGGCATCTGTCGTGGCTGTCCCTCTCCACTGGGCCGTGAGGGGCCTAACCCCGCTCTACAGCCTCAGACCTCCATTACATGCAGACAAATGGCCCCAGTCTGGTGATGGCCTCCCCCCTGAGAGAGAGAGAGGTCGGCGGGATCAAGCGGCTCACATCGCTGGCAACGGCATGAGTCAAACCACAGTCAGCAGACAGAGAAGGGAGGGAGACGGGAGAAAGAAAGGAAGAAGCTGGAGAAGAATAAGGGCGAAAGAAACCACTAGGCTGCGTACGCTACTGCTACAATAGACCTGTGATAGAAAAGCCACAGCTCCTGGGGATAGAGAGAGATGGAGGAGTGGGAGAGATGAGAGGAGGTAAGGGAGTGTTGCTCATGAAAACAGCCACTTGTTTTCTCACCGGGAGCTTGAACTAGAGATTTGTGGCTCACTGTTCACTTTCTGCTTCCCTGGTGCTTGTGGTTGGTTGAGTGTTCAGAAAACCAACCCCGCTGAAGAAAAGAGAAAGATAATCTTTTCTCCCCCAAAATGTCAAATACAGACATCTAAATGGACTAAAAGCTGTTAAAGATCATCTTTGATGTTCTGAGCAACAAAAAATAACTCACACTGCCAAGATGACAAGAGAATGCGCCCCACTGATCTATCATCCACATCAGTGGATGTGTTAAAATAAAAAAAAGAATAATTCATTCATTAGTCAGCACCAAATATTCCACTTCCTTAATCATGGCAGACTTGCAAGAGACTCATAACAGATGCTGCAACAGAGGCCCAGACATCCTGGCTTTTTAGTGGCAGCAAAAACAACAAGCAGTGGATATGTTGCTTTAGATGCTATTATAATATCAGCCAGGAGGTCCGGCTTGTCAGAAGAAGAAAAAAATGCTGCTAATCCAACATGTCCTCATACCTAAACGACAGAACAGGTCAGTGGCCAGAGAGAGTTTGCTGACATAGTACGATGGATGTGTAAGTCCTGCTTTCACATCTCCATGTTACTTTAATAAGCGGTGTGTTTTATGTTTGACATTTGAACTGGCTGCAACGCATGATATATTATTTTCGAAATGCGTTGATTTGTGAGGATCGTAAGGTCTGATGAATTTAAATGTGTTGTTTTGAATGGACTGTTATGCCTGATGACGTTAATTTAAGAGGTTTGTCCCTGTAATGAAGTCTGTCGATATGTAAGTTCACCAAGTACGGTTACTGCATATCCCATAATGCAACTGTAGAGCATCTTCATTAGACCCTCCCTGCCTGCTAACACTAAACATAAACAGCACAGTCCTTCTGTGAATCCTTGACCACAAAGCATTTGATTCATTTGGTAATTAACAGGTCAATGAATAATGGAAGTTATCGTTAGTTCTATTTACTTTGAGATTCTGATCTACAGGTTGTTAGGTTCATCAAAAACGTTGTTAGCTGGTCAAAGGGAAATGCAGAGGAAGGGCTTGGCTATTCCCTTGGCTTCTTGACTAATGGGGAATCTATAACAGACTGACAAGACCCCAGCATCACAGGCAGGGGCCATTAATTGATCAGTAGCTACAACAGAATTACTCATGGGAATTGCAATGTGTATGTCTGGGATGTCCTCCCACTGCCTCCTCCAGGTCGGGCTCCTCTGTGTTCTGTCTTAACCAACACTTCTACAAGGTTGTTTTGAGCGCACGGCAGATAAATCCATGCCCATATGTCAATGCAAAGTTTCTGGAAGAGAAAACCAGGTACTGGCTAGTAAGTTATTGTCAAGGGTGAAATAGTGTGAGGTCAGGCTCCAGTGCTATATCCAGCGGCAGCCTCACCTTCTAGCCGGCAGCCCTACAAGACCTGGCAAATGTGTTTACTGAAGGAGCCTCTTATTATACACCACATTAAGTCTCCAAAATAACACAACAAATCACATCAGCTGAATGGAAACGACTCTGCCAAATGCATTCCCATTCAATAAAGGAAGAATAATGACTGTTAGTGCTAAATAAGTTCTTTTCCTCCTTGCATTCTGCTCTATATCACAGCACAACAAAGAGGTAAGGCCCCCGATCCACTGAAAAGCAGCTGGACCGGTGCCTATACACTGATCCAAACCTGCGCCACTTGAGAATCAACTAGAACAGCACAGCACAGCACAGCAAAGACTATAAAGGGAAAGACTACAAAAAGTGAATCCTCACATTTATGGTTATACTGTGAAAGACAGTGCAAGAGTCCTTGCCTACGCCAAGAACAACAGCTGCACAGGCCACATGGCAAAGACAGAACAGTGACAGAGCGCAGCGAGACACTGCCTTGCCAGGGGAAAACTGGCAGCAGGGATGTAAAAATGGAGATTCCGCAAAGTTTATGTGCATCTTTACACATCCAGAGTTCTGGTTTACACACATTCCTGACCATTTCTCAATGTGGAACAACTGAATCCCGGCGTGTCACGTGATTGTGACTGTAATCACACCTTGCTGCATATTTTAGGCCCACTACCTGTCTTCAAAACATCCAAGATGCATTTAAGTGCGAACAAGACCTTTGTCGCAGTTCATCTAAAATAAAGTCATTGCAATCAGCCACGGTCTCCCTGGACTGACTTTCAAGCTGCTGCCGTCTCACCACTGCCAAGAAACCCAGACGAGAACAAGACAAGACAAAAACACCCATTGCTGTCACACAACTGGAACCCAGATAGTTTTGACGCACGTTGCAGGTCAAGCTGATCACAATGACGGTGTGAACAAAAGGGCTGTAGTCAACGTGAATTTTATTAAGTGGTTAGACTGGTTCAAGGTGATTACCACAGTTATTCTGGGTTTACAGTGGCTGCCATTCCCTTCTCTTCGATTGCAGAAGTGTGATTAGGCAGAGCACAGAGTGAGGCAGCAAGACGGACCCCTGGAGAGCCTGCAAATTAAAGTTATGACACCTGAGGAGGGATAGAAGAAGCAGGGGTCCATAAGGGGAGACAGAAATAAGAAGGGACTGAAAAGCAAAGAGTGGGAAAGTAACAGAGCATTTGTAAATTTAAGAAAAAATGTTATATATACGTTTGACCTGATCTTACAAAAGGAACAACTGGTTTCAAAAGGACAAAAAAACATTTGTGATACCTTTGCGAAAATGTTTAGAAAGACCACACAGCTGGTACTGGCTCTTGAGAGCAGTAGTCCTGGCAAAGAGGCTGCATCAATGTAAACATTTGTGGCTTAGCACAGATCTCTGTCTGCTGAACGCCACAATCTGCCCACTGCCTCTGCAGAGTCAATGCTACTGGCATTAATCAAATTCAATTAAATGATTTTCAATAAAAAAAGGCCGTCTGTTATCAAAAGTGCTCATTTGCACACAGTGACCTTGGTGGTGTGTGGAAAAATTAGCATTATCTGAGCTAGAGGCGAGTAAATGAGAATGAAGAGAAGCAAAGTACACACTGTGGGTAGCCTGAAATTGAGACAAGAGAGAGAGAGAGAGAGAGAAAGAGAGACAGAACGGTAGAAGGGGAAGCGTCGGCAAAAAGAGATGAACGGGACAGAAGAAGAAGACGATACAACTTTGCGAGGGGTGATGAGAGAAGTGTAAAACTAGTGCTAAAAGACTGCGTGAAATCTTCAATAAACAGTGGGATCATTCGCCAAACTTTCCGACTCATGTGCACAAGAATCACCTCTTCAAATACAGTGAATTTCAAATCACCCATTGAAACGGACGCTTTCAGACTTAGTATGTTAGTGAACAACAAAATGCAGCAACTAATACCATGAGGGCACCACCATAGGGCCTGAAGGTCCGAACCATCATTTGAATTTTGCAATTTTGTGAGTGCGCTTAAAAAAAAAACTTTCCGTGTTTTTTTGTTTTTTTTCCCCATATGTCCGGTCGTCGTCACATACTTGGGCGGTATTTGTGTCTCCCTGTACTTGACAGTGATTGGTTTGTAGACGGATGCGCGTGTTCGTCATTTCAGGGGGTAGCCATTTCTGTTCAGTGGAGAAAAATTAATGAACAGATTCCTTTTGTTGCCACTATGCAACAGACCTTTTCATGGCAGCCATTTTGACTTAAGGCATCATTAAAAACGGCTGCATTCTTTTTAGGAGTGTCAGTTCTAGACCTTGGAATTGTCCATGCTGGTTCACTTGAATGGCCTCCTGGGGTAACTTAATGAATGGAATATGGTTGTAGTTATTTTGCCACTAACAGCTATGCTTTGCCTGTTTTTAAAACTGGAAGTGTCAGCAGTGAAAAAGGTCTATTATTATTACTATGGCTTTATTAACAGCAGCACCAACTTCAAGCACAATACTCAAGACTGGGCGGCATTCCTCTCTTGTCCTCTCAAGTCCTTGTGCTCTCATCCTTTCAAAAAGTACATTTAAAGTTTTGGCATATTTATGGATTTTTTTCAAGTTTAATATCCATTGCTTCTATTTCTTTCTTTCCTCTCCCCTTGTGTTTCCATGGCTCATTTTCCATCTTTTGGTTCTTTTTCAGCTTCTGTTTAATGGATGAGAATTGCCTGCCATAACTTCCCTTAATTGGCCAAAAGTCTGAACTATCCAGAAAGTAATTTTACACCAGGAATGAGGGAATAATGGTTCTAAGTGGTCCGGGCTGAGACCACCTCCTTTGGTCAGATCGAGGTTCAATTGTTGGGTTTGACAGAGGTTTTCACGCTTGCAATTTTGGTTTGGATCAAACCGAAAAGTGTGACATTCCGAACCAAACGCGTTAGGTGTGAAAGCGGCCTTAGATTACTTAGATCCGTGGCAGTGGAAAGTGAGGGCATTATTGTTACCCACCTATTTTGTTAGATTTCCTTCTGACCTATCTGCTTCCCAAAAATATACCAGATATCCACATCAAGATGGAGCAAATCAAGTGACATTCCAACCCACAGAAATCCGCGGCCTTCAGATTCTCAATCAGTCTGGGCCCTTGTCTCATTGTCATTCTAGGTCAGGGTATGATTACTGATGATGAGGAGCTGATAAGAAAGATTCACTCTAACCGAGGGCAAGGTCACCTCCCACTGCGAAGAAATGCAGATGTGATGAGATGGGGATAAGTGCCTTTTAACGCACACGCACCAAGACAGACATGTGTGCGCCCGCCAATGCACTTAAGCACAAAGAGCTGTACCAAAAACAGTGTCACCTTGGCAGGAGATATAAAGTGGAGAGTGTAGCTTTAGAAAGCATTAGAAAGCCCTTACTCAACAGAAAATGTGCAAGCAGTCAATTAACAACAGTTTTAATAAGCAATAAATTGCAACTGACCCCTCATCATGCAAAAATGCAAAACATTTGCCTCTTTCTCAAATATGAATTTATACCTTGGTTGAGGATGTCAACTTTGGGTTCTGGGATCGAGACATTTTCCACTTCTTTCTAAAATGTTGCATGAAAGTCATTTGTATAATTAGTACCCCTTAACACCCACTAGGTCACCAGAATGGTCGGGCGAGGGTTACATTTCGTCTATGTTTTAACCGATGCAGTTTGGGTTGTGTTTTTAGCCACATGCTAAACTAGAAGGTGTTCCCTTTCAAATTGTTTTTTCTTGGCCTTCTTCTTCTATTTCAGTATAAGCGTAACCCTAACCCCGTTTAGTCAATGCAGTTATTTTTCAGATTTCATACTTTAATGCTAAACATACTAAAGCAAAATACCAAATATATACCGAAAGCGGGCATCGGCCATTGGATGGGCCATAGAATAAAGTCAATGGAGAGAGCTGCTTTTCCCAATGCACCGCTCAATTTACCCCCCTTTGTTTTAAGTGAAGAGAGTGGGAAAGCAAAACAACAATCCTATTTGAAGCTGTCAGTGGCTCTACCACCAGGGACTTATGGCGCTGTGTGAAAACTGCTACTGACGGGCAAACACAGACAGGTATTTGGCCTGAGATAAATTAAGAGAAACAGAGGTGAGGAAAAAGAGAATGAAACACAAATATAAAATATTGATATGAAAATGGCCAGTTAAGGTTTTGATTTAAAAAGGGAGAGGCCATTTCACCAAGTGCTAAAACTGCTTTGGTCCTGTCCCTTCTTCTGCAAAAGAAATTCAAACTCTCCCTTTGCACAAAAAACTAGCTGAATGAAGATGAACTGACATATAAACAAACAGTCTTGAAGGACTAAAAGATTCGCCAAGAAGACTACAAGATCACTACATCAAACGCAAAGCACATGAACAAGAAAGGCCCAGCAGGAACACAACAAACAGACCAAAAGATACTTACATACGACTGCTGGGTGGAATCTTGCGGCCGTCTCGAAACCAGGTGACTTGCGGCTGCGGGAAGCTGCGAATGCGCGGCGCTGGGATAACTGCACCCTCTCCCTGAGAGACCGACTGGGTGCGTTCGCCCTCTTCAAAACTGCCCATGACTGCGGAAAAGTAGGACAAACGACACACATGAAAACAGAAAATGAGGAAATAAGTAATAAAAGATAGGGGTTACAATGAGTCAGAGGCACACATTTCCCCTTCTTTCTGACTTTTTTGTGCCCACAAAGCTTTCGCCATCTGCTTTGTGTTCTGAAATGTTACATCGAGCCACTTTGATGGACAGCACAGTGTTGTTGCCATGGTTTCAACAGTACATCAAGAAAGGCTAGAGGGAACCAAGATGTAATGACTCACAGAGGGACACAGAAGGGACGCTAAATTGACTCATATTCATATTCTCCATACTCCTGTGTGGATACATCCAGGATAATCAATCTTGATCACACTCAAAATGTGCGCATTAGTCAATATAGTGGATGACCAGTGCTGCCGCTATTCTATTATCTCTGAATACATTTCATTTGTTATAAAGGTTATTTATTCCCCAGCCTCATTATATCTTAAGAGCTGACAGAAATACTGCGCTAATATTTCTGCGTCATGCCCTGCCTGTTTGTAAGTGAGATCTATGGGTGGGTAAGGAATTTCCAATAAATTTCGCATCAAACTTTGATTGTTGTTTCGATTTTCAGCTGTGCAATTCTCTGATGCAATCATATCGGCTCACTGTAAACCTCTTATAGGACAGCGGTAACAAGCATATTCTTCTTCTGTGGCTGGGGAAAGGTGCAGGATTCTGGAGAAGTGACAGCAGAATGCGTAAAGCTTAATTCCTCATATATTTGCGTCTTCAAAAACAAAACAAAAAAAATCAAAGGAAACAATGAAGGAGATTCTGCTGAAATTATTTGACCATTATATCAAACACTCAATTAAGTCCTAACACAGTTTAGAAATAATGCACAATATCCACTAAAAAATATAGGGATCAAGGTACGGTGCTTTGAAATGGGAATGTTGAAGTGGTTGTGCATCGATGGCAATCTTATTTTTTCTCTCTCTTGCTCTCTTTCAAAGAGAATAAAAAAGGTAATCTGGCTTTGCAGTGCAGCTGTGGTGCTTAGCTTAAATGAAAATCTGGGAAGTGTGCAAATCCCCTGACTTTGATCTGCAGTTTCGGCAATGTGATGTCCTCCTCCCCTTCCCTAATCTCTAATGCCTCGGCATGTTTCCCTTTCTCTGAGGTGTGTCTCTGCAATCCTAATTGTGCCGCCTCAATGGAACAGCTTGCAAAGGAGATCTCGCCATCTCTCTCTCTCTCTGTCTTTTTTCTCCCACTCCGTCTCTCTCTCTCTCTCTCTCTCTCTCTCATCCATTTCTTCCGCAGGTGTCCTTAATTCTCCTTTCACTCTCCATCTTGGTTTGTACCCCTTCACGAGCAACTGATGAGGGGGAAGAAGAGAATTATGGAAATGGGAAGAGGTGGGAATAAAAAGAAACGGAATAACAGTGGGGCGGACGCCAGAAAATAAATAGAAAGCAGTGGTGGCCAGACAACAGACAAAGTCTATAGAGAGGAAGGAAAACAACAATAAAAGCAAACACAGTGATGAGGGCGAAAAAAGGAGTTGGGTTGCTGGAGGAGAGGAGAGATGCAGAAGGAATCAGTTGGCTACAGCAGTGCAATATGTTTCGCAATACTAAAGAAGTGGACTGGTGGGACTGTTAGGCCCTCTCTGCCCTCCTCCCATTTCTTTCTCTGTCTCTTACGCCTGGTTGGCTGCATTGTTCAGTCAGGTACAGCGGCATGTCACATCCACTCAAATGTCGCTGGAACAAGGGAAAGCCAATGAACCTGGCATACCCTGGGAAGGCGGGATAATGGGCATTGGGCCGCTGCAGTGGTAGGAGGGGCGGCGGCAGATTCGACGTGACAACACTCCAGACACCTCCGCGGTGCGTCTGTAATAGCTCGTTAACAAGACGAGGGAGCTGAGGGCCCTGGAACTGGAGCTGGAAATTTGCGGAAGCACGGCGCATCTGAGCCCCATTTTCGCCAAGAAGCGACAGATGTTGTTGACAAAAGAGAGAGAATGCAATAAGCAGCGGTCATATTTAAATGAAGCAAAGTTAAAAACAACCACGGCAACAATATCAATCTAATGAGAATGCTGAGTGGAACAGCTGTCCGGGTTGATAACACCCTGAATGAGATGCAGGTAGCTCTTTCACCCTGCCAGCATCTGTCCCTCCCTAGTCAGTCCTTGATACAAAGGCAGCCAAACAGAGTGTGGGCATTGTGTGCACTCTCCATACTCCCTGTAATGTATCTATTATCCATTTAGCAATGTTTTACAATAGGTAACAACAAGCGTTTGAAATTGAAGGCGATGCAGAAGTATCTTAAAGCGTAATACCACTGACAGCCGCTCCAAAAAATCCTGGCTCCAACTGACTCCTGTTCAAAAAAAAAAAGTCAAATTCTCTGCAGAAACACTAACAGTCATTTTTCCCAACAGTCATTACGGTCTCATTTGCTTTAATTGGACACTCTTGCATCTGTACTGGCGCTCCTTTTTCAAATTATTTCTTTTCATTTATTTAATTATTTGCCTTTTAATGAGATTTTGAGGCTAATAGAAGGTTTTGATGTGTGCCGTGTGGGCTTTGATTGACAATTAGATTGACTGCTAAGTTAGACTCTTAGTAGTTTCTGTTTGTTGAATAAAATGGGGTTTTTTTTTCCCTGACAGACAGCTCTACTGTAGTTATGGTCAACGAATTACACTAACAAGACCTTAATTATAATTCCCAGCTTGTTAGCCTAACTTAGTTACATTAGCTTATGTTAGCACTAATTCAGAATTAAATGGTGTGCTTTTACAGTACATTACGCTGACTGTACAGTTGACATTTAGCAAGCATAGTTGAAATGACTTGGTGATGTTTAAAACAACAGTTTTTAGCAGCATGGCCGGTGTTTTCACTACATTAGCAGCAGCATTAGCATCGGCTTGGTGAGTTTCACCCCTCGTTCTTCACCAGCTCCACCATTCTGTCCAAGTACGGTCCCTTGTGACTCCAAAAAAAGCCTAAATGGTTAGGGCCAGAATCAAACACAAAGCTTCCACAGACCACAGAGCAGTGGGTGACTTCATGGTGGTTACATCCACTTCTTTACTGCAGCCTATGATTTTTTTGCTAAATCCACTGACAGGGTTGCAGTGCTTCTGTACTTACAGGCCACTTGTACTTCTGTGCGCCTCTGTAGTAGGGCTCCCACACGATTCCTGACGATGCAGCGGTAGAAGCCAGCATGGGAGCGGTCCAAAGAGGGGATTAGGTACCTTTAATAAGCACACACACACACGCAC
>JAPQRN010000012.1:13686564-13703200 GCA_037367275.1 Coranthus polyacanthus
TGCAGCGGTAGAAGCCAGCATGGGAGCGGTCCAAAGAGGGGATTAGGTACCTTTAATAAGCACACACACACACGCACACACACACACACACACAAGATACGGTTAAGGATCCTCTATAAAATAAAATAAACTAATTAAGACAAAAGTAGGAATCAAACAGGGTAATTATGTAAAGACATAAACATGGATATTTGTATTACAAATGTGCTAAAAAAGCACAAATACACATTAAAGTCCAAGTGCGTGCGCACACACACACACTTAAGACCATCTAATAGAGGAACAAGGGCACAGAGGACATTGGGGCTTAGCTGTTGTTTATTCCAATGATAATGATGAGAGGCTGAACCAGGCACCACAGTGAAGCTCTACCTCACCCAAGACAAATGCACACTTACATACGCAGACAACAAACACCTGTACTAAAGGGTCTTATATGCAGGCATACGCGCACATATACAAGTAAACCCCCGGGGCAAAGAGTGAAGCTGCATGTCTCCAGCAGTTGACATTCTCCCCTGTGACCTTGACTTGACTGTCCAGCTGTGGCGGCAGTACTGTCTCCTTGCCATGTGGAGGCAGCGTGTGCTATAATTTATACAGCTGCTGCGCGTTAGGGACTGTGCTATAGGCTGTCCATTGATCACTCATGTGCTGTAAGGTGTATCTTGAGCCACATCTGGTTGCACAGCTGATGCCAAGAGCATAAAGTGGCAGACAAAGATGGATAAATCAGGTAGCTCTTATTAGGAACACTGCCAGCCCTCTAATAACAATAATAATAATACAATGAATTATAATGCTCCTGCATGCGTATGACAGCTTATCCATTGCAAAGTTAAATAGCATCACAAGTAAACTAACAGTCTTTTTGTTCTCTTAACGCGACTGCTCATCAGAGATCAATTTGTTTAACTTTGCACAAGTGTTTCCGATATCTGCAACACAGCAGGGAATATCAGTGAGAAATAAACTCAATAAGTGCAGGATGTAAAATTGATTTTTGTCTGCTTGAATCAAAAGGTAATTCATTTTTGAGAACAGTCATGCAGGCTGCTCAGAAGGCCAGCGATCAACTTTCTAACAGTCATCCAATAACTAATAAATGGCCAATGCACTGGGAGATCCATGAAGCGGGCAACTTGGTCCACAGTCTCTAGCGGCCTGTTAGATGCAAGTGCAACATGTAGACTTTGTGAATTCGCCTACAACATGCTGCACATACTTAATTTGAATCACTCGGGCATATTTTTGTCAAAATAAACTAAAATACTTCTTGTGGGAGGTGAAACAGTTGCCACTAGGCGTGTGCTTGCCATCTTTGCTGTCAAATTCCCACATGTTGTGCATTCAAGGGTGCTCAGTGCACTGCCTAGGCGAATGTGTGTGTAACTTCCAGCGATGGGATGTACCGGTTTCCATAGTAACCACATGCAGTTTGTTTTAAAAAAAGTTTTCTGTGATTTAACCTTTTGTTTAAAGAGTTTGTTTCATGCATAAATGTTTGGGAGGAGTGCATGTGAATGAAAGAAAAGTAAAAGAGAGCATTTCAGAAGTTCAGAAGTGCTTTCAACAAGCTGTTTGAACGAGTACTTGAACACAGATTCAGAAAGTTTTTTTTTTTCACAGATTGCCAGAGGCAAAAGACAAATTGGTCAATGCAAAGTCCCACTTTCTAAGAGGTTGTGCAAAGTTAACCTGGCATGCATGCTTTTTGTTCAGAAGGAAACTTTCAATAAGAATTATCTGGTACAACTTTACAATAACACACCAGTTATAAAGGGGTTACGAGATTAACAGTTTATTAACTGTGAATATAGTATTTACCAGTCACTTTCATATATACGCTATCTAGAAGAAATAATTTGCGGTTGCCAAATTTAAAAAAATGGCTCTATTCCAACCACTATAACATTCAATTTATCAAAGACTTTAGAAAGACATCTCCAATAAAGCCAGTTATTTACTATGGGTTTAGGGTTCACGAGCACAAGTCTGCAAATGTTAATAAATTGTTGATGAATGAATGTTCATGTGCATGCTCCAGCTGCCCTTTCCAGGAGGTAAGTGGCTAAACATTGGAGATTTCTTTCTTTGATAACTCAGATGTTATTGTGGTTTTGAATAGAGAGGTTTTTCAAACCTTGCAACCTCAAAATGATTGGCTTATAAAAGATTTGTAAGTGGTTTATTGTGCACCCTTATTATGCTTTTTTTTGCACTTGTCAATGTTTCATTTTATTTTAATGTTCAAATACATCACTGCACACTATCACTATCATGCTAAAGTATTTCAGTTCAATTACTAATTGTTGATAAAGATGTTAGTACATTAATAATACTATAACAGCTTAGACACGCTTCATATGTGTTGCCTTGTTGTAAAGTGGGAACAAATATTTGTATATATATTCTCTGAAGTCATTGTGACAGATCTTGTTTTAAAATAGCAAGACAAATCTATATACCTTCAGGCTTGCTCAGCGTAATGCTGCATCTCAAGTGTCAACCTAGATGTCGATTCTGTGGCTGCACGCTGGTTAGAGAGCTCAGTTTTTGAGTATATTTCACTAGGGCTTAGGAAACTATTCCTGTCCTGCGTTGGTCTCAAGATACAGCGGCCTGTGACGTTGGTGAATATGCCATATTACAAACGTCTGTACCGAGATTATTTAACCTTTATTTAACCACAAAATGTCAAATGTAATAATATTCATCATAAATCATCAGTGTCGATGTATAAATGGATCAGGCAAAACATCCAGAGCCAGATGTGCCTGCTTCCGAGTCATTTAAAACTTACTTTGAATGCATTTTAATGAGACCAGCTACTTACGTTTTAGGTCATTTTACAATTAGTTCTAAGGAAAGAGAGCAGCCAATTTAAACACCAGTTTTCCAGTTCATTGTGGGCCTTTGAACAGATAGAAGTCTTGAGAATGATCTAAACAGCAAAATGAGCTGTTCTGAACTAGGATTTCTAATAGTCATAGATTATTTTCACTGAGATGGAATTTGTGGATGCTTAATGAGACGCTCAGCTTTGATATCATATGCATTTTTACTATTTCAAGCCAAATTTGAAGAGACTTAAGATCATGCAAGTTATGCTGAACAGTATTAAAAACCAAGCTGTAGCTGGGAGCTGAGTACATTTGTTTGGTTAAAGGAATAAATGCCTTAAATGTCTCCAAAAACGTCCCTGTGCCTTGTAAGTAGATGCATACAAATGGACGTAGTGCTGCATTAACAAACGAGTGGGTGTGCTGGAAAGCTGTTAATATCTGTAACAAAAAATGACGCGGTATCAAACCTCATTAGCAGCCACGTCGGTTGGACTCGGAGGACTAAATGAGTTTTAGCCCAAAGTCTGTTAAGGCTTAATCAACTAATCAGGAGGCTCCATTAATGATGTGTGACTCCCTTCGTATGTTCCATCAACTAAATTAATACAATTATGTATATGTGTTACGCATAGATGGAAAGGATATGAGGTGGGTAGATGATGGAATAGTAGGACTGAAAAGTGAAGAAGTGCTCTTAAGGTAAAAATGTTTGGGCGGAGAAGAAGTAGACATTAAGAGAGAAATAGCTGACAGGTGGTGTTGATGCTCTAAGTTTAACCTCTCAGAGGCCTACAGAGAATTCACCCTGAAGCCTGAACCTTCAGGGTGACTTTACAGCATATTCTCTCTCTATCTGTCCCTCTCTCTCTCTCTCTCTCTCTCTCTCTCTCTCGCTGTCCCTTATATAATGAATACAATTAACCTTTGCGGAGCTGCGTGTGTTGGCAGCAGGTTGGGGGAGTCAGTGGGGGCTCGCTGTGTTGGACAGAGATTGATTGATGTTCCTGTGGTCAGCGCACTCCGTCAGATCCCCTTTAATTAGCCCCACTCAAGAGGAATGATTAGATGGAGGAGTGGCAGGGAGATGGAAAGAGGAACAGATGAAAGAGGGAGGATAGGGTATGGACGGGATGGAGACAGAGCAACGACTGGAGGGAGAGAGAAGGTGTAATTGAAGGAGAAAGGGGAAGGGAGAGGATGAGGGATAGGGGATGATTGGCAACACTATAATCCTTGATTGGACATGGCTAAAGTGCAGTTTATAGTAAAGCATTCCAATAATAAAACTGAACGTGTGTCCAAGGTTAGTTCAAATAATATTTAACTAAATTGCTGGTTAAAACACAAGGACATTATAATTACATCCTAAAGAAAATCGTTAAACATTATAGTGCATCATAAAGCAGGATGTGCCAGTAATACGGTTCATCTCTTTGTTTCTGAAGACGTTCAGGCTAAGGCAGTTTCTCACATGAAAATCTGCTGAAATCTGATGCAAAATACAACGTAGGGCTGCGTACTAATCGTACTCGATACTTTTACGGCACCAATTGAATTGCTTACTATCGAGTATTGAAAAATAACTTGCCATTCAGGAGCAAATTTCAATGCCTGAAGCATAAATCACATGGTCAATGGGTCAATAAGCATGCGGCATGTTTGTACCATATCTTTTAATGCTGCTAATTATTGGCCTGTCTAATGTAAAGCTAATCCATTTCCCATTAATTACCTAGATGGCAGAGGTAAATATATCCCACCATTGTTTGATAATGAACTGAATTATGCACTTAACATAATAAGATAAATGATATCTAACATAGTTTTTGGTGCCACTGCTTCAGCAAAGTACCGGCGTAAAACCAGGATTACTACCTGACCATTTAATTTCCAGTTGTCATGACTTTATTCCCTTAGTGTCAGCAAAACACATTCCACAAACTCCGGCAGGTTAAAGTGGACTAATTGAACACTTTTAGTGCTGCCAGAGACTGATGAATCACTGTAATGGACCTTAATACTCTTTATTCCTACATTATGATGTTAACAGACAGTTTCAAGTTGTGATGAAAAGGTTTTTATGCTGTAAAACTGCTTTGGGTGGAAAAATGCCGAGCTGAAATGGACAACTTAAATTAAAACAAGTTATGGTAAATAGGTTTAGATTTTTTTTGATATTATGAGTGAGTGCTTTGAGTGTGGAAAACCCCTTTAAAAACAGCTGCGTATGACTGGGTTGTAATGTATTGTAAGACTTGAAGAGCCTTACAACTCAACACAATGCCTTTTAATGAAAAGCAGCAGTGGTAGATAACTTATTACCTTTGACAGCCTTATGATGCAGTTTATATCATCATACACTGATGTGTGTCAAAAATCCTAATATATGAACGATTATATGCGTGTGCTGTGTAAATCACGTCGTATCGCATCCATCACAGAATCCAATATGTCAAGTAAACTATCTTGTGACAAGTATATCGACATACAATCAAAAATATGAACACTCACACGGCGTTCTCGTGTTTGATTGAAATAGAGCCGATGTCTTTGAAAGCGAAAGCGATTCTTGCGCATCCAATCAATAAAGCGCTTTACATTTTTCAAAAAAGGAGATCTCGTGAAAGTCTATTAAATCACAGATGAGAGCTTTTCTAAATTCCAAACAATGAGAGTTTTGGTTTTGATCTTCTCCCGTCCTCTTGATGCCCACTACATACCAGATACGACAGGTAAAAGGTGACTGCTGGCTTAAGCTACTTGAAATCAATAGCGAGTGATTCTTCTACAGGCCCAGAGGGACGGCCTCCACGTGTTACACGGTCAATCTTTGGACATAATAGACGGACAGCAGCGATGGGAAGAACTCACAAAGCCATCTGAATTCCTTCATTTTTTTCCCCTCAATGTGTGAAGTTTAACACGATGAGGATGCAGTTTGCATAGTCTGTCTGGTGTAGTCTGGGTGTCCTTGTGCTTATTCAGAATGTCTCATAATACTCGCTGTAGATCACCCATTAGAATGGCAGGGACACAGATCATGCAGTGTCCATGAAACACATTCAGGTGCATACACTCATGCCTGCGCATAATGAAACAAATAGTCTCTTCTCTCCCCCTTCCTCACTTGCGTTTTCCAACTCGCTCACATACTCCATCAGGCAGAAAAAAACAGGGAGCGAGAAAGTGAAAGCGGAGAAAGAAAGGGAACAGAAAGGAAATCTATTGTATCTAGGGGCTGTTGAGGAGAATGCCAGGGAGATAGAAAATGGACATTTTTAGTTACAGAGAAGAATCCATTAAGGTCATCCGAAGAGAGATGCTGGCTGGCTCAGACCGTGCCCTGCCAGTCCCTGACAGGATGTGATTCAACTATGGATTCAAATGCAGACAAGCTCTCTGCCTGTAATTGGATGCTCTGTAACCTTATACTCAATCATATAAAGGCTGTCAAATAAAATATAACACCTACACATTTTTATCTGCAAAATTAGGCCACACGTAACTCTTGTGTAGTTTCCCCCCCTCATAGACTCTACTAACCGTGGAGGCGGATCCTTGTGTTCTATTGTACAGTATTTAATTAATATTTAATTTTCTGGTTTCATTCGCATTGTGAAGACTCTGCACAGGTCCGCGCAACATAGAAATAAGAGCAGTTCTTGAAAAGGTATAAATAGTGAGAGGATGGCCATTGGATCAAAAAACAACGACAGCAGTGAGGACGTTATGGCAGCTGTATGAAAAGGAAGTGACATGCAAACGACCTGAACGTCTCAGTTGCAAATTGAGTCAGCAAATAACTGGCAGACCAAGGGACGATAGTGTTGTTTTTTGCTATAAACATGCAGGGATGCCTCGATCTATTGGCCGAGCATTGGCATCGGCTGATGTTTGCCTCTTTGACCGCCATCAGCCTATTGGCAAATAAGCTGACATTCACCCATGGCAGTGGCCGATGTTTATCTGTTGTTGTAGCAAACGCTCCCTGTCTGATTATAGCTAAGCCACGCTTCTGACTGCAGCTGCACTCCATTCACTTCTGTTTCAATACTGCTAAGGTCAGTCCAATACGGTGCCAAGTAGTTTAAATGTCGCCAGTAACCTGTGTTGTGTGTTGAATTGTGTGCATTTCTGATGGCACGTGTGGACACTAAATGATTTCAGTCAAGTTCACTGATGTAAAGTGTGAGCTTAGCAGCGAGCATGCTAGTGGTTAGCGAAAACAAAGTAATAAAACAAATTTCAAAAATGGTATCTGCATCTGCTGACGGCCAAATTGTTATTTTACTCATCTGTATCCGGCTACAATTTCCGGATTGGTGCATTCCTAATAGTTTGGTATCTTACTTTAATTATACTGCACTGTATCGTTCAGAACCAGACTTAACAGTGACCAATTTTACGTATGGTTTCAAAATCTACATTTATGTATTAAAAGAGACGTGGTAATCAACTTTTTTCAGTTTCAGATCTGACACCCAAACTGATACTGGTATTCCAACAGCTTCGAAATCCTACATTTTCCAGTGCCGGATATTGGTTGATCGTCGAGTATGAGCAACTTCTCCGTAATCCCGTTGATCTTCACGCAGTCTGCTGAAAGTTTACTGTGCCTCTGGAAATGAATGTCTGATGCCTGGACTTGTCTTTCTGGTCCTCCGTGATACTCTTGCTGATGCCTAAATAAACTGGTAGTGTAATATTGTATGATGCAGCACGACTTCCACACCTCCGAATGTTGGCTTTTACGCACTTTGAAAGTTGCTGTCTTGTTTCTCTGTGTTTCGAGACTAAAATATCCCCGAACATATTGAGTTAGCCTACTGTTAGATCACTGAGCTGCAGACCGACTAATAGTCCGGGTTCTTGGATATCTTTAGAACTTTTACTACTTAATTCATTAATTTGTGCAATAACATTTTGGCGATGGGCTTAAAATCGCATTATTTGTGGGCTGGTGAGGTCAATCCAATATCCAATAAGGGAATTACGTCAGTATCACCCACTACGGGTATTTGATCTAATTGGTCCAAGTAGTTACAAATAAATGCTTTAACACTACACCATGTGATTGATATCATATGCACACTTGTTGATATGTGGAGTCTTCACGAAGGCTCGTCATTTTATATATACGCACAAGCACATGCTGCTATCTACGGCTACTTAGCAAACTGAGCTTGTTATCGCTTCCCCTTAGATGCGGAAGAAAATTGCATTGAACGTGTGTTAATTTGTTCAAAGCCGCCATGAAATCATATCTGTCTGGAAAAAAAAAAAACTGACGCTTGGCGGTAGCTGGCGAACAAAAACAATGGATGAGACAGCAGTGTGAATGCAGAGACGCAGTGAGGATTTTGAAGAAACTCATGAGCATGTCTTAATTTAGCCTTTTGTTCGCAGGATGTAAGTGTGAATAAAAGTGTCTGCCTTTTTTTTTTTTTCCATCCACGTATCAACCTGTTTAAAAACTTTAAAAAAAAAAAGAAAAAGAAAAGAAAATTGAGTACAATACCAATGTATTACCGGCTTATTTGTGTACACACTCACTGATTCTGCAGGGAGCAGTCATTACCGAGAGACCAAAGCGACATCCTATTATGCTAGCTGTCAAAATGTTAATCTCATTTTCTACATTTTTTTTCTTTCTTGATTGTGAAAAGCAGAGGTCATCAAGAAAGCACTTCTTTTATTGTGAGTGCATTGCAGGGAAAAACTCATTTTCACTCGTCAAGACATGACAACAAGGGACAGTAAGTACACTGAGACGAGACAGAGTCAATCACTTGTTATGTTGATGCTAACGCTGTCTTTCCATCATGAAGTTTCATTTTCTTTTGTGACTGAACAATTAGATTCGTCGACTGTGTTTTTTTTTTTTTTTCTGTCTTTGCAGAGTCCTTTAAAACTCATTTATGTATTTTTATTGCTTTCTGTCCATCTCAATGCATTGAAAATCAGGGAGATATTTACCATTCCTCACACTACTACTACTACCGCTACACTCCACCAACCCAGCCAACCAAGCAAATGACAGGCAAAAAAAAAAAAACCCCGACTCCCGAGGATTGGTTAATAATTAACTCTCTTAATTAACTTTCTAGGTTAATTGGCGGTGTAAAGACTGGTGGCGTGCCAGGTAGTTGCCCCTGAGGTTTTGGTCACGTGATTGAAAAAAAAGCTGTAGCGCTATGCTGTGTATTTATAGACCCACTGACTGAATGCTTTGTGTGTGGGATAATTCACTCCCTGATGAGAGCAAAAAATCCTTAATTGTATGAGACATAATCTTCAATCTTAATTAAGCTGAATTTAATTTAGAGATAAATCTTTTAAATTAATATTTGGAAACAAAGAAAGCAGGGTGAAGTGTGTACTATATGTATATGTTTGGCTAAAGACACTATGGTATACGGCAAATAGACACTATTTGTATGATAGTTATCCGTTGATGTCGAAATGTGGCACCGATCACTCTCTCCGCAGCAGATTAGTGTCCCACCCTCCCACTCTCCAGCACTTTCTGCCTCTCTCAACCCCACAGCTACATGTTGAATAGTAATGCCCACACACACAACTTCCAGTATTGATTGGTTGCCAGAGGACACAAGGTCAAGTCGCACGGTGTCAATATTTAAAGCAGCGCTCAGCACTGGGGACCTCTACCATAACCTCATTAATATGGGAGACTACGGTGCACAAATACACTCCTGGCAAAGAGAAAGGCTGATTTAAAGAACGAGGAGGACAGCTTATCTGCACATAAACATGTGCGCGCACATTTACTCGTGAGAAAATGCATTGTGATACTATTTCGTAACCAAGCAATAACACGGGCGCCTGTGATTTAAATTGCAACCACAAAGGTCGCCATGGATGTGCAATAATGCAACACACAATAGCACAAAATTTAATGTTACATGGGGGCCCAAGGCATGAACGAGGGGTGCTATATGTGAAGATTAGGTCCACAGCTTGTACGGTAGCTCGCTTCCCTAGGTATGACAGTGTGTGTGACTGAGTGAACGAGAGGCAAATTGTAAAGCAATTTCAAAATGCGGCCCAGTCCAGTTAGGTAATGCTTTATATTAAGGCGCCTCTCATGACTCAGGACTCAGACTAGGTTGGTGTTACAATTCCGTGACTTGGTTTATTTATCGCCACAAGTGATTGTGAAGCGGCTGTTCTGTGTGATAAGGTAGAAAAACGCTATTTAAGTCCATTTCCATAAAGGATTTATTAACCTTAATGAAACATTGTTCTTGCTTTGTTTTCACCGTATTTCACTGTTGGCAAATGCATTGTTAACTGTTACCTAACTGTTAAATGCATAATAAAGCATGTATTAAAGCTGCAGTGCTTGATAGTTTTTTTTAGCATCATTGGGCAAAACTTCCACAATACCTTTCAGCATTCAGTTAAAGACTATTAACTTACACTCACTATAAGGACTAATATAAACCATTACAGACCCTTCTTGTGCAGGTTAAGGTTTAATAAAAATAACAATTGGCCACTTTGTAGTACATGAGTTACGGTTTCAGTTTGTCACCATATGTTGCGGATGAAATGATTTGCCACGAGGAACCTTGGTTACTTTCTTTTAGCGCCGACGTTACCTTGTCGAGCCCCAGTGCCATCTATTTTCAAGAATGTGAGTTTTCGAGCAAGTCAAGGTGTCCGTGCCAGTGGGTCTTTCAAGCATGCATATGCAAAGTAGGCGCACACACATTTTCCACTTTCCAGATCTCAGACTGCTTTGTGCCTGACTACTTGTTTAATCACCCGTTCTATCACTCGATCATTCAAACAGTAACACAGTCGAAGCGGCCCCGAGGCTCTTCCGGACAGTGTTCATTCCCAATATGGCCAATTTCTATGCAATTGTTGGGAGTATCCATGTGTCCCTTCTGCCCTTCCCTTCCCGCTGTTCCTACTCCGGTCTTATCTGTCTCCAGGGATTGTCAAGAAAACCCCCAACTCCATCAACAAGGCTGATGATGGTTGTTCGTTCACCCTCGGCTCTTGTCACATACACTCTTTCTCTCTCGCGTATAAACACAACAGTTCAGCAAAGATCAGCAAAGTGTGTGTCAACAAGCTTTCTTTCAATCCTCTAGAGCTTCATTTATACTGCTGCCTGTACCCCCCCCCCCCCCCACACACACACACACACACATTTGGTGCAGACACTGCTCTCCAAGATAAGAGCAATGTTTGCCACATGATTAGGATCTTCCAGTTACCATTAAAGACGGTTTATCTCCTGCCCTAACCCTCATTCACGCCTTTGCTTGTTCACTGCCTCTCCTGAGAGAGTGATGGAGGTCACAGAGCCACGAGGGGAGAGGAGAGAGGCAGAGACAAAGCAAAGAAAGCCAAAGAGAGGGAAAGCAACGCTGAGATATTTCTTCATTTAGTATTCCATGACTCGCTTTGCTGAAAAATAGCGCTGAACTGTGAAAAGGTAAATGACTCAAATTTTGCATCATCAAAACGTATTTTTTGAGAAACCAAAAAAAAAAAAACAGTTACGTGTGTTTATCTTTAACCTCTCCTTTCCAGCTAGATTTAAATTAACGTAACTCTTTAGCTTTATGGATATTTCATTTGACTCTCACTTTCAAACTGTACATTTCTTTCTTCAGTTTCTTAAAAGGGAGAATGTTCTTTTAAGGTTAAAAAAAAAAAGAAAAAGAAAGAAAGAAAGTGAATCCATTTTCCTTTCTTAACTGAAAGGCCTTAACACTGTTTTCTTGAACAGAAGAACTTGTAAGAATGCATAATGTGAAAAAAAAAGATTCATTGGCTTGAGTACATTTTCATTTTTAATTAAAAAAAATCCAAATTCTCTCATTCTCTCTCTGATTTGACTGATCGAAATGTTTCACCATTTTCTAATTTTAGCGACTAAAGCTATTAATCAGGTAAATAATCATTCGTTGTAGCCCTATTGTTAAATAGTGTGATTACTGGTTATTACAAAATGAGGGAGTTGCACTTTTTTATGATGAAAACGTAATAATACGGTGAGTAACAAACAAAAGGAATGTCTTCATGTGTTTATTTCTCTCAAATATTCAGTATGTAGTCATAGTTGACTCTGACTGACGTCTAAATAGTCACCCAAAAACAGTAAAAAGAAAAAACTCGACCTGGAAAAAGTCACAGCAATAGTTTTGGACAAGGCTCCCCAAAAAACACCAAAAACGCTTCAGCTTATTCAAAATGCAAACCCCTGTATTTTGCAGTATCTAAAAATTTATTACAAAATACATGGAAATCTGTTTATTAATGAAAAATGTGGCGTACATAATGAAGCGAACCTTTTGTTGAATTATTGCATAATGCATAGTTGGGGGAAAAAAAATAACTGACATTGCATTTTTTTTTTCCTTTCTGGAATACGCCTAGAATATTAGTATGGATTGGATCGGGGGTTATTTTGCAGGGGAGTGAATCTGCGTGGAAAATCAAAAATCAACAATAAGCTGGAAATGTACTTTTTACTCTCATTTAAAACACAGGTCGGCTCAGCGCGAAGGCACTGATGATAAAGCACTCTGAGAAAGTGCGAAACATCATCCTTTCTGTAGCTAAAATAATTCCATACATTTTTTTTTTCCCCAAATCTTCCTTTTCTGTATATTTTCCCCATTCCTTCTTCATTTTCATGTTGTGGCTGAGTTCATTTGCCTTTTACTGGACACTGTATATCACCGTGATGCGACTATTGTGCATGGAAACATCGCCATGACGGAAACAATATAATGTGCAGCCCTACAACACCATCACAGAATAGTTGGTTATTTCAAAACAGAATGGGTTTTCTTTTTCCTTGTCACTGGTTTGCGGTCGGCAGGCCTGCTTTACTGTACTGATAATGCAGCAATCAGTCACTTATCAGTCTTCTCACCTGTACTCCAGAGAGAAGCGGGTTAACTCCGTGGTGTTATGGATCCATTTGAACTCTAGCGGCCAGCTCCCCTCAGCCATACAGGTCAGCACCAGCCTGTTGCGTTCCAGGTGTAGCTGGCTACGTACCGGCTCTGTCTTGAAGTACGGAGGCACGTCATCTGTTTTCAAAAAAAAAAAAAAAAAACATAATAGAATTTTCAAATTGCTTCTTTTTTTTTTTTTTTTATTTTCTAATGGGACACCTTAGAACACACAGAAAATACTTCGAAGGCATCCTGGAAAAAAAAGAACATCCTCACTGAAATCCAGGCACATCCGCAAAACCCTGAGGCACAAACGCACAAAGAAAGAATGATCAGAAAACAGCATGAGTGTACGAAATACCTAACTTTTATCCATGTAAGTCAGGCACAGACGAAGAGCGAACCTGGAGGTGTCAAACTGCTTAATGTGAATACTTGAACAGAAGGGAAACGGTGATTCTAACATTTATTAGAATGTAACAGATTGTAGATGGCCAGATGCAAGGATCTCATTTAATACAAAGTAAACCCTTCTGTATTTGTGTTAACACCAGCAAGTAAATACCAAGCTGCTGCACACCCAGATGGAAAACCTACATGTGTTTCACCTAATCTTACGTAAGGCTCTGTTGCTCGTGTTCACTGATCTTCACTTGTTCTGGGAGAGTCAGAGATGTCTGGCTAACAGGGAGGAGGAAGCAGAGGCATCAAATCATGAAGGATTGGTCCTGCATCTCCCGCTCTGTGCATTTCTGTGTCAGTAACTCATTGGCACAGCACAGCACTTTCCC
Organism: Coranthus polyacanthus; assembly: GCA_037367275.1. Taxonomy (NCBI): domain Eukaryota; kingdom Metazoa; phylum Chordata; class Actinopteri; order Kurtiformes; family Apogonidae; genus Coranthus; species Coranthus polyacanthus. The sequence goes on from JAPQRN010000012.1 coordinate 13,700,146, forward strand.
GGAGCTAGACAGAGGAGACAGGAAAGAAGTAAAGCCGAGGAGGAGGAGGCATGAAATCCTTTTCATCAGTCGCTCGCCTCCACTCCGTTTCATTCTGTCTTTCGCTCTTTCTGTATGTTTCTCAAGCACGCCCTGTTGAGTGTGAAGGGGCAGGATTGAGGAACACCAGTGAAGACCTATCCACAGGGTGATGCACATACTAAACGTGTTATATCTCAATCAAAAAACCTCACGCACAAACTGTCAAGGTCTCTGGAGGTTCTAATATCTCAGCCTTGATAAATGATGCAAAGATGGGGAGCTTACTTGATGATCATTGTAAATATAGAACACATTAATTGGATGGTTGGATAATATAATTATCAAATTGACTGATAATCAGCCATTTAAATTAAACTGTCAAAATGATCTATAGTGCTGATATTTTGTTCTTCTACTGTGGGCTCGACAAATCCACTGGAGGTAGACAGATAAGAGTGAAAGCACGTGAAGCAAGGTACAGGATGAAAGTGAAATGGAGTGAGAGTGAAAAAAGATGAAGCTTTTCACGTTAACGTTACATTAATAATGATAAAGCTCCTGATATACACAGCTAATTCGAAGAACAGATGACTTTGTAAACTAAATCACGGCTACAGCGCGAGGCAGAGCGTCTTATTATGTAAGTACAGGGCCAGCACAAGCCTTTACGGGGCCCTAAGCAGAATTTAATTTGGGGCCCCCTAAAGCTTCTGCGCCTCCAATACCATTGCCTATTGTTAACGGTGTAGTGGTAGTGTCAATTTTATTACTCGCAGCTGTGTTGCTTATCATACAAATGGTGCACGTTGCATGTTCTATGGTTTTTTAAAAGGTACGAGAGTGGTCTGCTGTTAATTCGCAGTTTAGTATTAGAAGTGTATGGAACAAATACTGCAAGAAACTGCAAAAAGGATAAAACTCTGCGTTTGAAAATTTCAGTGCATGTTTGAAAGTAGGCTGTGAAGGCTTGTATCGTGTCTTATAGCCAGCATGAATTAATATCTATAACAAATGGGTGAAAGCGAAAGAGACATAATAAAGTGCAAAAGTGCAATGGTGATTCGTCAGATTCAACTCGCGATGCTACCGATTTTCAAGTTGGGAATCGTGCCCCTTTCCATTCTGACTGCACTGTTTTCTGCTAAAATCCCATCCCTTGAGCTAGTCGAACATGAATAAAGCCTCCACACAGCAGAAGCATAAAAAGCAGAGCCAAGCACAGACACACTTAATCAGAAAGTCACACTGTGAAGTGAAGCCTCTGTCAGCGCGAAGAATACACAATGAAGCAGAAAAATGTGAAATCTTAGGTTAAGTAATGTAACTGTAAAAAGACTAAAAATGATAAATGAGAGAGCAGCATAGTAGACGGAGCGCTTAACAGATCCAAAACAGAGATAAAATGTAGAAGAGATTCTGGGGTGCATTTGGAGCTAAAGTGCCTGGGCATCTCCCAAAGCAGTGTGGGTTAATGCGATGCCTGCATGGCACAGAGGAAGATAGGCTGCAAAAATGAGGGAGATTGAGATGTGCAGTAGTGATTTGAGATGGCCGAGACTAATTGTTCCCTGGTGATGTGCGCTGTGCTTTTATCTGTGATAGGGAGATAAAAGAGAAGGAGTGAGGCGGGCAGGAGAGGATGTAGGGTAAGAGAGAGAGAGAGAGAGAGAGAGAGAGAGAGAGAGAGAGAGAGAGAAAGGAGTATGCAAACAGAACGCGGGCATGCATAGTGCATCTTCTACACACTGATACTCAGTCACCCACAGGAGGGTGTGAGGCCAAAGACAACATTGATCACTGATGAGTATCTCCAGTAGTTGCTCTCATTAGGAAGTGCATGAGAGCTCATCAGTGATATCTAACTGTGGAATCAGCGGCAGCAGCGAGAGAAATACACCCGGGGGACAGACCTTGACACAATGGCTTAAAAAATGCTTTCATTTTGGGGCTGCGACTGATAAATGTCATCATCAGTTAATGTGTCAGTTACATTAATATCCATTTGTTATGCCTATGAAAGTCATTTAAAACATGTACACAATTCACCTTTATTGATTCTTAAAAATTCCAGCCACAGACTGTATATGAAGATGGACATCGAGACGCTGTTTCCTCCCGCGATCACGGGAGCTGCCATATCGCTTGTGCGCAATTGGGAGCTCTGCCCATTGAAGACACGGGGACATCACGTCCTCTCATCCGCCACCGCTGGCCTGATTGGTTTGCGGCCATGTGTCTGAGGGATTGAGGACCACAAGTGGCCATTTCATCTGTCAATCAGCTGTTTTTATAACATCAAACATTGCAGGTTTAGTGCCCCCTCAGCGTGGCTGCGTGGCGTAGCAACAAAAAAACATTGTGATCATCATCTTCAGCAGGACTGCAGCTACGGGTGACGTTTGGCATCAGTAGATGCTGATAGGTATATGTATATATATACATATATATCCTTGGACATATACTACCGAATATGATATCGTATTCCATACACTTGTGAACCCCTAAATAATTACCACAAAACCAACGGCACCTAATACTTTATTTAAAATCTGCTTAAAATCATTTATCGCAGTGTATGAGATGGTGATTTGGAATACCATTAGTGATCAGTTACTGTTTCTTGTAAACTAGCATTAGGACATTTCAGGTGAAACAAAATGTTTCGGCCAAAACAAACAGCCGCCGTTTTTTGCCGGTACGAGACTAGGCCCGATTAACAAGATTTACATTATGACTCAGGAACATATGATTTGTCTAACGTCATTGTAATAATCTAAAATTCATGATCACTGACCCAATTATAAATGAATTCTCATGCACTGCTTCACGAAGAAGAGTGCACGGGTAAACAAACCAGCCTCAACCCCATCTGAGCTTGCACAGTTTGGCTGTGCTTCCTGTGCAATACAAAGCAATTACTGTGAGATAGAGGCACCTCATCTGCATATAGCACAGCTCATGCCAGAGGATGCTCCCTGGGGCAACGGCCCAGGTCGACTTGAAGCTGCGGTTCATGAGTGTGTGAGTGTGTGTG
>JAPQRN010000012.1:13715260-13730011 GCA_037367275.1 Coranthus polyacanthus
CTTGTCTCTGTTGGCGGCTTTCTGTTCATCCTCTGACGCTCACATGGAGACAAAGACGCACACATATAAACAAGGAGACCCCCCTCCTATGTTTCCCCTTGCGATTCACCCGCATAGATGCAAATGCCCTCTGCAGCCCCCACCGCCACCTCCTCTTACCACCGACGTCTCCAGTATAAATGTGATCATTGCTCCGTCCCCTTTGTACTCACCTAATGAAGGGCATGTCTAAATAAAGCCACGGGAATAGATGGGGCTGGTTTTGCAGCTCAGCAAGCCAATTAGCTCCTTCTTACCTTCTGCCATACATTTTTCTTTCACCCCTGTGGTTTTCTTTTACAGTAATCATGGTTGTTTTGCCCCCAGCCTCCCCTTCCCCTCTTGATTGCTATTAATAAGCATTTGGAGATTTAAAACAGTGAGGGAGAAACATAAGAGCAGTGACTGGATAGGTTCAAATTCACGATATCAAGTATCTTTCTCTTCTCTAACTCCTCTTTTCTTCTTGTTTATGTGTTGCTTATCAATGCAAAAAGGTCATGACTTCAAGGGCACGTGTTCAAATGTGAGCACAAAGGACTTGCCTCGGCCTTTTGTTCTATCGCAGGGGTCAACGTTGGTTTCTTTTGTGTCTTGTTCTTTGTACTATATATGGGCTCAGACTAAAAGCCCACTGTGGCCATACAGATAGACCATAATCTTTCGTTAATGAGCTCGTAATCCCGGTATTATTTGTGATCGCGCTTAAGTGTACGCCGCAAGTATACCCAGGTCGCAGAAAGAATAAGGCAAAGTGGATAAAAACACAAAAGAGAAGAAATGAAATGAAAAAAGGGGGAGCGATTATAAAGCCAGAGGTAGAAAAAACATTTTCTGGACTGCATAATAGAGTCCATGGATTAGGTTAAGGGGGAAACAAGAGTTTTATTTGCATCACTGCACACAAAAACTCTTAAGCCAGAAGCCTTATTGGATGGGCATTAGGACTGGATATTTGGTTGCACAGGGGCTTGGAGGCAGTGGTCAGCGATCAGGGTTTCTGTGCTCTGTGCCAGCGTACTGTCAGACTGCACACACTTTATACTCACCAAGACATTCTGTCATGGCACTTCAAGGCAGAATTAGGAATAATAATTTCCATTTGTTGTGGCCAAAAATTGAAAGCGCAAAAAGAAAGCTGTTTTATGTGTCTGCACAATAAGAATGTGGCCACAGTCAAGGCACACTGGCCCAATGTGTGTTTTACGAGTAATTGGTAACATCTTAGAATTGGGTCTGAAACATTTCGGACAAGCTGTAGGCAGGAAAAAAGTCTCTTTTTAGCAGTGCCAGAAGACAGGGAACTGGGCTACAGGAGTCCAGGCAGAATATTAAGAAGGCCAAGTACCAGACACTTTCCACTTTTTGTCTTTTTGAAGAGGAAAGTGTTGAGTTGAAAGAATCAAAATGGCAGGTGCTTAGTCAGTTTCTATCAAAACCGTGCCGCATTATTTTGCAAAAAAAAACGACGATGATGAGATTTTCAAACATTTGATTTTGTCTGTAGACAGTGGAGACAACTAAGAACTCTGTCATTTGGGGGCTGAATACATTCGGAATAAATTCAGTATTCGACTTAAAATTGGAGAGCAGTGTGAGTGTGCATGAGATTTTGAAGGCCAAAAGGTGTGTAGTGATGCAATGAATCCAAAGCTGCGCTGAACACAGCTTTGTAACAGGCTGCACCTAAACTCTGACTGAATGTGTACAGTAATTACAGAGTGTTTTTTTCCCTTTCACAAAAGCCAAAAGTTCAGTCGCAACAATTTTTTTTCAAAGCTTAGCAAGAAAGTCTTTTGATGTCTGTATGAAAATGTTAGCATTGTGATCCAGTATTGATTTTTTTTTTTATATATATATATATATGTGAAGCTGAACTACTGAACATCATTTTTGATAAACATAGTGATGGTAACTGTGAAGTGCCGACATACAGAATAATGGCTGTTTGTGGCAAGATAATTCTAAAAAGAAAAATGTCTAAAGAGCGGGTAGAAAGTTTACTCATGTTTAGAACTTAGGGCCACGCACGTAATGAAAGAGAGGCAGGAGATTTTACAATTCTATTATGAGTTACTTTTAAGTTTTGCAAAAGCAAAAAGGACCTGTGTGAATTTGAGGACAAACAAAAACAATCAGAAAATACAGTGCTGCGATTTTGTAGGATATATCCAAGATGTCTAATGTTTGTTGTATTGCCCACTCATACTGCGGTTTTTATTGTTTCCTCCCTCACTGACAACCTTGTATGTGTTGCATTCACAGGCAGCACTTTGAACCTGAATTTGGGGATGTTTGGTCTTTAGAAAGGTGGTAAGGGAGCTGTATAAGGACTATACTGAACAATTTATGACTAGCGGCGCTTAGATTTGGACAGCTGAAAGTGTGCACCGGAAGACTGTCATCCATCAGCAGAGAAAACACGTTTAGAGATAAAGTGAAAATCCTTTCCTTCCTTTGACTGAAGCCCCTGGTGGAGGATCATCTGGAGAGTGATTGTTTTAGTTCAGGTAGGTCTGACTCCGGGGAAAATCACCAAAATACAGTAGTCTGAAGATTTCATCATTTAAACAGCCCAAAGTCAGTGGCCATACTAAACATGCGGTAGTCTTAAAAGTAAAAAGTCAAAAGAAAGTGTCAATAGCAAATATTAAAGGTTCAATATGTAAGATTTGCTCATGTGCTTATGTGAAGTTCGTGTCTGTTTTGTGCTGTGTCGTTTGTTGATGTTGGCTAACTCCGTTTCGACGCTAACGACCGTAACGGTTGCCTGTACACTGATTTCTACAGAGAGGACTTGGGTTGTTTTTTGGTTTTTTTTTCCCCCCCGCGAAAATCCTTATGTTCTTAAGTTCTTCAGTGCTGCTCTTTTGGTCCTGTACAGTGGCAACCGCGTGCAACAGTAACTAACAATAGCTTAGAAACAGAGTCCGCCATCAAACCATATTATGGGACACAGCTTCACGTGATGCTACATAACATAGCTCATCTGCAACGGTGGGAGAGTTACTTTTGAAATTGAATTAAGAATGAAAAAAAAAGGAATGGAAGTATTTTAATTACTTCACCAATTTACTCTACACATTACTTTTTTTTTTTATTGATTTTTAACAAATATTTTAAACTGGGCTATAAAAGTTGAAATGTCCCAACCAATAGTTTTCTGATTTCAGAAGGAAATTATTGTTGAAATCCAACTGAAAAGGCATTCTTGTGCACGGACATGGCTACCTTACATATTTGCAATATCTGTACCTGATGAGCCTACATTTATTTTGCATTTAAAATGACTTAACACCATCACACGTACCTAGTTTTCCCCAACGCTGCTCATCTGACAGATCAAACAAACAGCTGCATACTGTACATCTCAGACTGACAGTATCTATTTCAATAAACCTTCCTGTAGCTATTCAATGTGTCCAGAAGCCCTTGGTAATGATTTTCAGAACACTGTCAGAAAAGTGGCAGTTCCTCTCCTTCCTCCTTCTTCTCCTCCAGCTTACCAAATCATTTTATCTCGCTCTGCTTCCTCCTGCCTAGTCTTCCACTCTCTCTGGTGACAAGTGTGCCATTACTGCACCTCTCAGGTGACTGACGGCTTCCTCAAATGGAAGTGTATTGGCTGCACCGTTGCTGACAGGTTTGCCTCCCACCTCTGTAACCATGTCTCCCGTTGTTTGATGAGCGTCTGTCCAAAAGTGGACGCTCGAAGCGCGCACTCAGCCACTCCACTGCAATTAGTGAGCTTCTCTACCCATTTCATAGGAAAAAAAAAAAAAAAACAACAGCTACAGTTTTTCCATTCAATTTACATACGATCCCCTCCAGTTTACAGCACCTCTTATCCAGCGGTCCTCAAACGAACCCCGAACGAAGCGGTCCTTCACCTCAGCAGCAGCTTTATTATAGTTTTTATTTCGTCCTTCAGTTTGGTTTTCGGTTCAGGTTCAGATTAGTTTTATGAGTGCATATGCGCTGCAGTTTTTTGCTTTATTTTGAAGAGAAGTTATTTTGGTTTTGATTTAGTTTTAGTGTTAATTGTTCAGGTATTAGAGGAAACACATCAAGTATGATTCACAGAAACATTTGGGGAAAATTAAAACAATGCTGATTTTACTTGCAATCCTATTTTGTTTTCGTTTGTGTTGCATTGCTTTTATTTTGTATTTGTGTTTCATTTAATTCAACAAAATGATTTGTGGTTTTAGTTTTACAACCGTTCTCACTCGTCTCCTATGAGTCAAAATGTATATTTCCTAATTACCATATCTATGTTTTTTTTAAAGGTTTTTGAACGGATGCTATAACTGTGCTGTTCATTTTTCACACAAATACCCTATGCAACCTACTAATCCACAAAAAAAAAAAAAAAATTCAACTACTAACTCAGCTTTGCCTTTACGTAACTTGAGCCTGAAAAAATGACTATGAGCAATGTATGATTTTTTTTTCTTGATTTAAGCCTCTAAAACGATAGTATTTTCTCCCTGTCCTTTGAGAGTTAATGTCCATCAGTAAGAAAAAAATAAAAAGGGGATTTCATGTCATCTGAGGCACATTCGTGCATTTACAGTGCTACAGCTACCCTAGGACCATTTTAGTTTCTGTGCGCAGAGAAAATTAGTTTGCCCTTTTGCTCTGTGTCTGTGCCATGTAGTGCTATCCAATTCTTAGTAGAGAAAAAGAGTTGAGATAAAGCCAGCGCTGGAGGCCAGTTTGGATATCAGTGAGCGTAAGAACAGAGTATATGAAGCGCTGAATCCTAATGTGTAGATATGTGTGAAAACCCACTGAATCCAGCTGAATGTCTTGGCTTTGAATGTAAGTTTTAGTAACAGAGGACGGCATTCTCACGGTCACATATACCTGCACATACATATTAGCAGGGACACGATAAACATGCGATCGCCTCGTGATTTGCATTCAAAAAGGACAATTACTCGAGTTGGCTCAGTAAAATAAAAACATGTCCTTAACGGTGAGCGTTATTCATAGATTGTCATTGCTTCATTTTCTTCCCGTGGCTTCAGAATATACACCGGTGAAGCCATTCATTCTTGATGGCTTCAGCAAACACATCAGGCTTTTGATAAATAGGCTGTGGTGCTGCACATTGCATTCAGACAAGTCCAGCAAACCTCTCTTCCTAATGACACCGCAAAGAGGGCTGAGGCTGGACCATTCATCAGAGGTCCTGTGCTCATCACTGTCTATGGAAGGATCACACCCTCGTAATGCAATGCGGGGCTTCACCTGTCCTTTACCTATCCGAAACACAGCACACATTTTCTTTTATCAGTGACCTGTTGCCCTCACTTTCATTTTTTCTATTTCTCTGTTTGTACACTGCACATCTATATTGCATGTTTTCATAACATTTCTTTTAAAAGAGGATTTAGCCTCCTCATCTAATGCTACAATATACAACTGCATTTGCGTTTAAAGCTTTATTATATAACATTTCCACATTAAAAAAAAGATTCTAAAAAATGGTTCCTTTCACAGTCCCATAATTACTAAGTATCACTAGTATTTACCCAGTGAATGTTTAGTAAATTATAGTATATTGTTGGGTAATTGCCACTGGTATGTGAATACAGAGAAACTACAACTAAGAAAAACTCAACTAAGAAGTGGTAATAACTCAGATATGATTACTCACCCAATTCTCAGAAACACCGTGTACCCATCAATTCAAGTTACACTTGTAGTTATACAAGATTAATGGTGTAGCTTATCTGTATTTTCCTACTTATTTGAGTCTAACTACCCAACAATATATTATCATTTACACTATATTTGTTGGGTAAATTAGTAATTAGGGGAATGCAAAAGGAAATATTATATCAAATGTTTACAACAATCTTCCAAATTCTGAGAAATATGTCATTGTATTTGGTGTAATGGTTCATTTCATTCGGTCGGCTGTCAGCAGAATCATATCCCCTTTACGCAGAAACAAAGAAAACACCACATAAATCCTGACAAGTGTAAGTCATACTAAGACACAGAATTGTATGCATTGCAACACAGTAGTCCAGTAGAGAGCTAATGTACTGATATTCAGTCTCTGATGTTTCAGTGTAGTTTTTATTTACTTTTATTCTTTTCACTATTATGAGGAAAAACTTGAAGAATCCCAGCACAACACAGACACTAACACAATGTAATCTACTTTATTTCACTCTACTACTGCTTGTTTTATTGGCTTATCAATCATACCTGAAGCACGTTGAACACTAACGTGCAAAAAAAAGTGTGATTGACTGACGTTCGACAAACACTAACGCAATGAGAAAGAAACGTCAACATATTTCATTATTAACTCCCATGATCCACGCTAATTCAAAAATAGTCACATTACATCTTTTGAATTAGAGCTCTACCAGCAGAAATTACACACTGAGAATCTGACGTAAAATAAAAGTCCAGATCATGGCAATTGTATGCTACAGTTTACTGACACATTGTCGAAAATCTTCCTGTGCATTTTGACTTTTAGCAGTTTAATTCTACCTTGCTGCGTTCCGTTCTTTCTTTCCGTCTTCGATTCTCTCATTTCCCTGAGTGCAATTTTGCAGTTCACGCCATCGTTGCAATCGTAAACCTCCCGTCCCTGTTTCATTACACATCTTTCCCTGGAGTTGAGCGTCGCGTCACTGACTGTCAGGTTCCACGCGGCCTTCATTTTTAACATGAACCAGGACGCTCATCAGGTGACATTGAACTCCGGGCGTTGCGAGAAAGTGGGTGTGGCCTGTTGTCTTGGAGTCACAAGACACACACAGAGCGAGAGAGGAGAAGGAGAGGAGCGACGCAGAGCTATAGTCTAATTGTGCTGCCTTACTCCCTTGTCGCTGCTGAAGGTCAGAGCCATCCTTCACTCTGTCACTAGCAGACGCCAGTGACAGGTGAAGCACCTGAGATTGACGTTCTATCAGCTGTCTTTATACATTGCCATACATGCAGGAACCCTCATGTGCACCCTCATTAACATACACTATATATGTCACAATTAAATATATACTGTAGTTACGCACACAAAATCCCCTTCACATCAAATGGAACTATTGTTGCCATCTCCCACACATGGTACTGTCAAGGCGCACCCCACCACATGTAAACAGTGTATAGTTCGCTATCGCATCGCAATATCACAATATCCCATCAATCTGCAGTTGCAAGAAGACTAATAGCTCCTTTTTACAGTGCATCAAGTGCTCTTTGCAGAGTGAAACTAGTGTTGCTCTGTATTCTTCTGTTTGAATTCGTGCATATGAAGTGTATGCGTTGCAACACAATGCCTTTACAACAGGAGCTCGGAAGGAACGCTCTTGTCCTGGATTAAGTGCAAAATGGATGCTTGAGGAAACACAAGCAAAGCGCCTGGAGATTCTTCATGTCCTTGAATCAAACAGCCTGCTAGAGTTGAAGTACTAGCATTGCACTTTTTGTCGTGAGCACTGCTATGAGACATTTGGCTTTGAAATATATTTACCATCTTATTAAGGTTTTATTTTTGGGGTTCGACTGCATCTGAAGGTATTTATTAACCCTCAGGACACCCTATAAAAAAAAATCACATTTTTCCTCTTAAGGCCCTTTTAGGTCACTGGATCATGTTTAAAAATATCAATGATAGTCAATGGGACCAAAAAGGGCTCCAGGAGGAAGAATGCAAGGTTTTGGTCTAGACAGTGGAAATGTATATATTTTTTTGGTGTTGGTCCTTTGCCCATGTCCTACCCTCCACCACGTTTCGTGAAAATCGTCGCAGTAGGTTTTGTGTAATCCCGCTGACAAACAGACAAGACAAATGCGAGGGGTCACATAACCTCCTCGCCAGAGATAATACTAGGATATTTATATAAACTCTGTCTTTTTGTTTGTACTTTATTCATTTATGAACCATTTTTGGAAGAAATGCAATGCTTCAGTTTCAAACTAAAATGTAAAAAAACAAGGGCCGCCCTGCACATATGACATATATGTTGTCGAAGAATAAGCTTTAGTTATAAAATCGCCACATACTGCACGCAGAGAGATGAAAAAAAGATTCAATCAGACATATTCAAATTCTTGTAAGGAAGATGGAGAACTTAATAGAAAGAGACAACTTGATAAGTGATTAACACTGCCATGTGGCTGCAGATAAAGCTCAGTGTGTATAGGTAGAATTATTACGAAACGAAATCCATTACACTTGCAGATACACAATGTGATTTACCTCGAGACTTACAGATTTAGAAAACACAGAGAGATCACACATTACTTTTACGCTATGTAGAAAGCCTAGCAGATCCATGAAGCTGCTCTCAGTCAGTGGAGTTGAAAGAAGCTGAAACTTAAAGGACATGCTCTATTGCTCCCTGTGCCCTCTACCTGTCCACAGGCACTCACTGCAATTAGCCCGTCCTGTGCTATTCTTACTTGCTGCATCAGGTTTCTTTTATAATGCAGATCAGAGCCAAATACAGCACTATGATGCATTGTCCTGGGGAGATGGGTGTTGTCATTGTAAGTAAAAGGGCAGAATGGCCTTTGCCAAGCTGTGCCAATGTGATGAGATGAAGGGCTAAGGTCCCACAAAAGCAAGATACCAAGGAGCCGTTTGCCTTTGCCATTTATGTCCCAGATGGTGGTCACACAATGCAGCCTCCTTGCTTCTGCTTTCTTTGTGCTCAGCCTCCGCTCGCCGCCTTTTCACTCTGTTTTCACTTTGTTCTTTTCTGCGACCAACTCCAACTGCCATCTTGATTTTTTTCCTCACTCGCCGAGTCAAGAGAGCGAGTGGCAGTAATGCAGAGTGACTGAGCCCGGGCAGACGATAAATATATGTCGCATCATCGCTAAAGGACAGAAAATTAAATGCATTTCTTCAAGTGCTACAATTCTGAGAGACGATGAGCAGAAAGAGGGGGAAGTAAAGCATGAACTTCAAAAGGATTGGTGCAATACCAGCAAGGGCTATTTTCCCTCTCATTTAATGTATTCCTCAGAGGAGAAGAACGGAAGAACGCCACATCGCTGTTTTTATTGGAGGGTGCAGATGTGTATGAGTGCATGTTATGACAGCACTTTTTTTTTTTTTTTTTTTTTTTTTTTTTTAGCAGGCATAGTGAGGAATGTCAAAATATACTTTGCATTGATGAAGATGAGAGTAGGCAGAAGACAGGCACTTCTGGAGCCAATTTGAATGAGTGTCTGGAGCTGCTCTGAGGCAGCTACAAGTGGCGTGGAAGTGTTCATTAGTCATCTCAGGTCTACAAGGAGATTTGCACCTGGATGAGTAACAGCATCCTCGTAGACTTAATTACTGTACATACTGGTGCCTGCGCTCAATACAATGTAATGCAATCACATAATTAGAATATAACATATGAGCAACTGTCTTCACTTGCAGTTACTATCTAAATAGGCGGCAATCAGACTACAGTAACATCCCTTAAATGCACCATTTAAATGGATTTCTTTTTAAAAAGTGGGATATGTAACGTATGTGAAGAAACATATAGGTGTTCATTTCTTTTTTTCCCAATATCTAAATATATCCTAACATATCTTACATAGACAAAATTAGCAGCTTCCCCTCCTCTGCAGTGGCAACAGTGTCCAACGCTAGCTACCAGTTAGCTAATGTTAACACTGGTTCTCAGCACAAAACAGATGAGCATGTGTGAATGTTACATATTAGACCATTAAAGGCTGAATATCTAAGATTCACACGTACTCCTGTGCTTATGTGAAGAACTGGGAGCCGGTTGTATGTTGACATTAGCTAACTCGATTTCTAAGCGACTGTCTCGGTTGCCTGCATCCATGATAAGGGCCTGCATACAAATTTCTATGTAGACGACACGAGTTGGAAAAACCTGCGGAAAAACCTTACGCTCTTCAGCCCTTCTGCTCCTGTGCAACAAAACCTAGCATTAGCTTAGAAATGGAGCCTGCCAAGGTCGACGAATGACCCAGCACAACACAGACTCCAACGCAATATTACATATTGGACCTTTAATTCTGTATTATTCACTCTGAAATTTAAAAGGCATCACTAATTTCCCCTAAGATGACACACATGACACGGAATAGACATGACGATGGCTAATCAAGCTGCGCGTTAATTAGCGCTGCTTAAGTTGTATCTTTTTCACCCATGTCATTCTGTGTGAAAACAGAGAAACTAAAAACTGTCCTTTCTGATGACATTTTTATTAGTTGCAAAATGCAATAAAGAAACTAAGTGAAAACAAACTGTTCTACTATGGAGCTGTAAATTCACATAGATTTATTTCCATCTTTTTCCATTTGTTTTCACTCTAACTAGATGCTGCGGGAAATAAAAGGTCAAGGAAAAATCAGGTCTTCGTCCTTTTTTGCCAGAGAAAACATCACACAGCTTTCTCTGTGTGTGTGTGTGTTTATATCAAATATATAAATATGGGACTTTTTATTCCCTTATGGAAGAGGAAGTTATTTACATCAAGGTCTTCTCATCATTTTTCATTATTAAAGTAATCATCTCCAGAGATGTGTCATATCATCTTGCATCCAATAATCAACACAGTGTGGAAGCCCACTGGTTACACATCATTTCCAGAGACTTAAACAAGGAACATTAGCAATTATCTGAGAAGATAACCGCCTTTAACACAGTTATAAATAAAACTACATATAATATATTGGTTGTGGAATGGCTGTATGACATACATATAATCAGTGGTTTACAGGCTGTTGCACATGCACTATGGGAAATTCATAGCAAAGCTGAAAAAATGCAAATTTGATCTGCTACCGGTCCAAACATTCACCACAATCAGACAGTCTAATGATAAAACAAAACCACAAACACACACACTTGTATAATTAGGATTGCGAGGATTTTTTTTTTTATATATATACTTAAAATTAATATTTTAATCTCAAACCCGAGCGATGACCCTAAAACTGGCAAACCGTGACCTTAAAAAACAGTACAACTTTTTCATAAAAAAAAAAAAAAAAGACAACAAAACTAAATTTGGAGCTTAATGGCAGATGGTTAAAATGTAACCTTCGTGCTTGTGTGTTTTGTGTACATGCGTGTGGTATTTAATGATAATGCAGCATATCATAACGAGAGATGCTGTTACTGAATGGGAGCCCCTGGCCTCACACTGCTCAAGGTCATTAGTACTAATGCCACAGTTTTTGCCATCTGCTGAGATTGTTTACACTTGCCTAGATAATTAGCTCCTAATTAGTAGTGGAAAGTGGGGAGTATATGCTCTGTCTGCGTGTGTGGAAGTGTGTTCAAATTCGTGTGTTTAAGAGTACGTATGTGTGTGTTTGTTTTCAGAAATTGCATGATCGTTATTAAGAAAGGCAGGTTGACCCCGGGCAATTGCAGATCTGCTGTGAGATGGAAAGGGAGAGAAATAAATACCATATGCTAACGTGTTAAAGGGTTAGTTCACCCAAATCACGAAAAAACAAAACAAAAACAAACAAAAAAAAAAAACACAGAAGAACAAAAAATGATCCTGACTGACTGCGACAGCATTCTCCTTCCTCCTTTTTATTTATGATATGGCTGAACTGAAATTGTCATACTCCGCTCTGTGTGGAAGCATGATGTGGTGCAATGTGACCGCAAACACATTCTACTCTGTATGTTGTACAGCTGTTACAAGCTGGCATTTTAATTAAAAGGCACAAAAGCCACAGTCTGGCCCTCAAATCCGAGAAAACACAACTAACAGACTGTGCCTTCTCAGCAATTTCCCCTTTCCTTTTCTTTCCCCTCTTTGTTCTTCTCTTTCAGTTTGTATCCAGAGACTACACAGTTTCTAATCACTTGATGAGATTACATCTTGTGCCCATGTGTTTGTAACGGAGCATGCGGTTTCCCCTATAATCTCCAAGAGCCTTTATAGTAAAACAGATGTCGTGGAAGGAGATGGCCCTAATCCAGTGATGTACTATAATCCACAAGTCCTCTGAATGGTATCACAGAGGATATTATGTTATTATGTTTCCTGGGTTATCGTTATTACAGCAGTTGCTATGTGAGGAGAAAGGCTAAGGGTATGTCTTGGGGCAGATTGTATAGTTGATGGGTGCAAACTATGCAATATGGTTGAAAACAATTTCAGCAGAGCTGTATACACAGGTCACACTTACTGTGACGCAACTGTAATATATGTACATATATTGAATTTCCATATATTAACAGCGCTGGGGAAACTGCTTTGAAAGCACAGCTCTGCAAATTGGAAGAAGTTGAACAACAGCAAAACTACTCAGAGGAGAAGAAGTGTAGCGTGGTTAACTCAAATTACAGTTCAGACTACTTTGTAAAAAACATGTGAAATTGACATTGTAAATGTGTAATGAAATTATTAAGTCACATGTCAGTGAAATAAGTGTCAAGTAAGTATATATTCCAAATTAGATTCATGACAAAAAGGAAAAAAATAAAAAATTGTTTAATGAAGGCAACGTAAACAAACACGGAGGAGAGTGAACATGACAGAGAATGGAGTGTTATATTATTTTAAATGAGTTGAATTTATGGAACATTTACTGTATGGAGATACTTACCATTAAAGTAATATAAAAAATACATACACCCAGATATAAGATTTTGGCCATTTTGCATATTCCCACAGCAAACAGCAAACTTCTATCTATCTGTGTGTCCATTGCATTTTAGGAAACATATATTGTAACATCACTCTTCATATAGGGGCATGCGTGTCAAATTGCATTTCCATTAGGGCAAAAAGGAAGTAAGAATACATTTTGTTGGTTACAGCTCCTGTCAGTTTGACGTGGTCTAACGTGGTTTAACTGTGGCCAGCAAAATCAATTGTCGAGCAAACAAGACACATCGTTTGTTTGACAAAATAACATATGGAAGGGAATCAGAGACCCAGAGCTTCCTTGATGTTTGGGTATTCGCTGGCATATCTGAAATGTAGCCCGGGGCCACATGAAAAGTTGAAGACGGAGCTGTTTGCTTCTTTTTTCTCACAAGGAATAAGATGTGACAGGCGTGGATCTGGAAGAATGGGGGGTTGGGGGGGGGTTGGGGCGCCACACACCAACGCTGGGGGTTGATTAACAAGTAGGTATGGTGTAACAGATGAGAGGGGCGCAACCTCAAGTGCAAACTGTCCGATCCAGCCAGAGAGCTCGTTCTGTTCTATTAAACAGCTTGAGTTGTGACCCTCTGTGACAGGGGCTGTTCTATGTAACGTCGTCGTGCTGGAGTGTTTCTCTCACCGTCTTCCAGATGTGGACGAGATTACACTTGACAGATGTTTCAAGTTTTCTTTCTACACAGATACTCAAAATGTGTCCCTTTAGAAAAACACTGAGCAACATAGCCACTCTTTCTAAAGCTACTGCCTTACATCTCACTCTCCATCTACAACAAGCGTCTTTATTATGACTCTGGGCAACCGCTGCCACTTGGGTGGTGCATAGTCAGTGGTATTCAGATGCGTTACTTCCATAAAAGTACTAATAACGCACTGTAAATATACTCCGCTACAAGTAAAAGTTCTGCATTCAAAACATCATTTAAGTAAAATTAAGTATTATCAGCATAATGAACTGTATGTTGCATTTTACTGCTGTTGTTGTTTAAGGTTGAGCTCATTTAACTACTTTATATAGTGCTGGGTAGTATTAATCTACAGCAATGCATCGTATTCAACAAGACGATCATGTCTGTAGCATTGCTGTCCTGTAAGAAACAAATATCTTGTCATGAGGTCAGAAAAACAGCCCCGGTTTTAGCTTTGTCACAGTGCATGTTCCCGCAAATACAAGAGGGTTTTTAAAGAGTTCATTTACCTTAAGAAGAAGGAGAATTTCATCAACACGAAAAGGGACACTTAATCACATAATCACACTTAAGGATATCAGATTTTTCACTGGACAGGAAGGGGATGAAAAAAATGTCATCTGAAATCTGAAGAAGACAAATGTAGTGGAGTAAAACGGACATTATTTACCTCTGAGAAGTAATGGAGTGGAAGTCTAAAGCTGCATAAAATGGAAAATATCCAAGTCAAATTTGTGCTTAAGTAAAAGTATTTAGTTAGACGGTATCACTGCGTACATAGTTGTTTGTTGTACAATGAGTCTGTAGCAGCATGTAGCTCAATAAATCCAGCATAAACCCACACTGTATAATGCTGGTCTCCGCAAAAACAGTCGACTTTTTGCTAATCACTCATCGTGGGTTATGGAGTTTATAGTCTGTGCAGAGTCTAAATCGCTGGCAGATGGCAGCTGATAAAGCCTGTCTTTTGTGGATAAGAGGCTTGAAAACTGAGAACAATACAATAATAAGAAAAAGATCTATCTCACTCAAATTTCAATTTATGAAAGGAGAAATAATAACTCACAGTGCTTTTGGGAATGGAGAAGTACACCCCATAAAGACAGCATTCTAAATATTATGAATGTTGGTGTATAGGTGTCCACGGCAGAGTGTATCACTTCAGTAAAATATATGTGATTTCTGGAAAGGAGTCGAGATTAAAAAAAAAAAAAAATCTTGCCCGGGGCCCCCTAGAGGCTTGAGCCAGTACTGTTCAGTTCAAAGATGTTATTGGCCTCGATGATCTTTTTTTGGACTGGGACTTTGAGGACGATCAATATTTATTTTTCAGCCAGATGAAAGGATTGCTGGATCACAAAAATAAACAGTCTGTCCAC
>JAPQRN010000012.1:13732833-13777803 GCA_037367275.1 Coranthus polyacanthus
CCCCCACCATTTCTGTCTTAAATGCTATTTCACCTCAACAAAATTGCAGTTTGCACAACTCAGTGATGTCGACTAAGTTCTGACTGAGTTACAAGCAGCGAAGAATTTGATCTCGCCTTGGCTTTTCAGCAGTACTCATTTGGAGGCATTGTATTTAGATGTGATAAGTTCAAGTGAAGCAGAAAAGGTCAGTCTGTTCTAACGCTCCCCACTGGAGAAAGTTAACACCCACGGCTGGCGGCTACTTGTTTGGAGCAAAACGTTTCCTTGAGCCCTTGTCTCATACTTCACGCTTTCCTCTGTGCTCTTTTAACTTTGCCTTGTGTTTTGCATGTCAAAGAAGAATCTTGTTTTATCCCGAGGAGAGATGTAAAGACAAGCAGCAAGGTTGCACTCGTGTTGGTTAGAAAGAGAAGTGCGATGCTGTTGGAGGTGAGAGGATCTCGGAGGTGGCTGAAAGCAAAATGAATGCTTTTGTTGGTCTGGCAATAGAAAGTCATCAAGGGCATGAAACATTACATTAAAATGAAAATATGTTTTAATATTTTTCCCAAAGTGCTGCTCTGCGCATCATTATTTCTAGAATTCAAGCTCAAAATCTCAATACGTGAACATTTAACATTTAGATAGAGATAATCAAGCCTGAATGAGAAGACCTGTTACTAGTCCGTTCTGGAGCTGTAAAAACAAGGCAAGTTATTAACACCGTACAAAGTTGACGCTGTGCGAGTCGCAGGCCAGAAAGCCCAAACGTTGTTAGTGATTCTGTGTGAGTGGCACCTTTCCTACAACGCTGTTGTTTCCTCTCACCAGTAAGAGGTATTAATTACAGCCTCTATTCATAGCCCTATGGAAACATCCGCATATCTGAGAGAGGAATGTGAAGACCACAACTTGGAGGATTTACGGCCTAATTTTTTTGTGTTATGACAGGTTTCTCTTATCACCTAGCATTTCAGCTCATGAAAAAACACACCAGAGCTAATCCTTGGAAAAAGTCACATAAAGTCCACAGTCATGCCAAACTTTCTGTCCAATTACGGTGGGGCTACACGCAGATATACACCCAAAACAAAGGGTTACCATACCAATGCGTAGCTACATACCTGTATTTCAAGCTCAGGCGCAGGCCTATGTAAAGAGGAAAAAAAAAAACATCCGAACCACACCCTGCTGGAGCTCCATCTCCTTCCATAGCAGAGCGTCAGATCACACTTTTTTAAATCTCCCTGTAAACATAATATTGTATGGGTCTCAATGAGTAACATTGTAGACTACAAAGAGAGGTGTTTGAGTCAAAGTCTACACTCACCAATGATATGTGGTATCTGAACCTACAACAGATATCAACAGCTTTTTCTTACTCACACAAAGTACTCTGTTGGAAGTCTTTAATGCCAGGGCTCGCTTCCCCATGTGCACATTTTCCATCAAAATAAGTCTGGTTTAGCTCTGCCCAGGAAGATTGTGATTGGTTTAAAGAAATACAAAGAAGCCAGAGAGCTGAATTATAAGGTGTTGAGACAGATCTTTCTCCCGTGCTGGAATAGCCGCTAAAATTAAGTCTGAGATAGGTCTAGCTATGTTTATTAACAACAGTTTTATTGGGTACGTTGTGGTTTTTCCAGATTTGTGACCCATATGAATCATGCTCGTGGCTAATATAATATTTTTTAGGGGAAGGGGGTGGATAAGCAGAATGAAATGGAGATGATATGAGGCTGATGTGGCTGATGTGCGTGATTTCTTTTTCCTTTCCAAGTATTCGCAAGGATGTTTGTTTGCATTTTGCTCGAGCTCAACCTGCCAGTTTGAAAAGTTCAATATGTTCATGTTAGCCAACTTAATTTCTAAGCTAACGACTGTCTCAGTTGTCCACATCCATGATAAAAGACAGACTTCTATTTAGAGGACTCGGGTCGTTTTTTTTCCATGAAAATCCTTACACCCTTCGGTTCCTCTTTTCTGCTCCTCTACAGCGGCAACACTAGCCGCCGTTAGCTTAGAAATGGAGTCGTCTAATGTCAGCAAACAACTCGCTCCCAGCGCAACACAAACTTCATTCACGAATCTCGCATATTGAACATTTAAAAGGACAGTGGTGAGCGGGAAGAAGACGACTGGTGTTGGTTTGGCTGCTTCATGAGTATAACAGGAGACAGCTCGCTAGGAGAAGTAAAATAATCTGGATTTCACCCTAAAAAGGGATTAAATGCCGGTAAGTATGCATGAATGTGTGGTGTAACCTCATTACATGTTTAAATTGCACAGATATATGTTAGTTATATAAGATATATAATATGATATTATAATATATAAGTTAGTTAAAGTGACACTACGTAATACCTGTAATTACGTATAAACTGGATATCTGTTAGTAGGTGTATCTACATATGTATGTACAAAGTACGATGGAAAAGATGCCATGTGTGATGTGAATGTGACTTTGTTGCAGCAGCACAGGGAACAAAGAAATAGAGATGCGTTGAAAGATCATTGACAGTGATATGTAAACAAGGGCTCCCCCTCCTTACAAAACCCGATTTAAGCACTGAAAAATTAGAGTAATTATGTCAACCAAGGACAAAGCAGTGATGAAATAAGACCCAGTGTCCCAGAAAATGTCTTGCCACTGTGAAATATGGTCACTGACATAATACACAGATCAATAGTCACTCACTAGACCAACTCCAACTGCAGCCCTAATCAAAATAATAACAATAATACGGATTATAATGGCCCAGTCACACTAATAATGTCCATAACAATTACAATAAATTACATGGTGTCCAGTGTGATGCTTATAAAAGTCATTGGCTATTTAACAGAATTAATCATGCTAGGAGGGAAGGGGTACCGGGCTTCACGCATAACAGAGCATGCCTGTCACCTACAGATAACTGAAAAAAAGACAAATGTATAAGATGCGTGTTTCATCGCGGGCTCTCTGATCAGGTGGAGGAACGGACACAGAGTGGCCCCAGAGTCGACGAGGAGGGATCAGGAGGAAAAAATGCAAATGGGCTAGGTGAGGCATGCAAGGAAAAGTAGCATTAATACCCATTTAATGGACTGTGGCAGAGTGCTGGCTGACTAACTGTGGATGTGAGAGGTCCGTGTGCGTGAGTGTGTTTTGTGTAAGCCGCTGGAGGGTGACGGGTCTAGAGGTTCTGTGAAGAGCCATTGTGTGTTAGTTTAAGCCTCAGATTTAACCCTCCTGCACAGGGAATAAGATCAGCTATTACTGTCAGCAAAGGTATTACAGCTACACAGTGGCTAGAGGTTTAGACTCCATGTGATTTCACCTGTGCTGGAGCAGATGTTGAGTACAGACACTTTACCGGACACAAGAACAGATGTGACAGTATGCACGGATATGTTGTTTGTATTTGTACATCAAGACATGACAGTCAGTCATGTATGTGCTCGCCTACCTACTTGTCTAAACTAACCCGATTTTATTCATTATGTTGTTTTTCCTAGCCACATCATCATTACTGAGTAATTATCATAATGTTAACACAGTTGAAAGATAAGATAAGGTAGAACTTTGTTAATCCCCTTAATTATTGTGCCACGCTGCTCGAACAGACAATTAACAACAATAAGAGAATAAAAACAGTAAACTAAGACAGAAAGAAGACAAAATACAAGTAGAGGAGCAATGAAAAGTGCATGACACCGAAGAAGTATGAAGTACTATTACACGTAGGGTCGACAATGGCAACTGAAAGTAATACTAAGTAATAAAAAGTCATATTGCAGATGCTATTGATGTCGAAAATCAAAGAGTAATTATTGCGCATGATTGTGCTGTACAAAGTGGAAGCATACCCGGATAGACTGATCATTGGTTTTGATCGCCCTTTTAGATAAATACAGCTTGTCTGTGTGAATGTGGGTGCCTTTCAGTCTTAAAACACTGAAACTGGTTATTGAAATATACAGTAAACAGTACTTATTTACCCGCAGGATACATGTGAAAGTGCTGTAGTACATGGAGTGAAAACATATGAAACTGTGCAAGACGAATTCCTTGCTTGACCTGCTTTTTTTTTTGGGCAAATCTTTAAACTATAAAGAGAGTCTGATTTTTGACAGACCAAAAGAATTTCATTGAGATGAAAGGATATTCATGAAGATTTAATAGAGCAGAAGGCTGTGTATGTTGCTTTCCACTTCTTCCCTCAAAGTTGAAATACGCTACAACATTGGGGCAATTAGTAACAGCAAGTAAGTGTTGTGCTGCTGATTAGCTAGTGAAAATGTCAATTAGAATTAATTTTTGTTTTGGTTTATACACATCGTTTATTTCAAAAGCTGGCATGTTGGCAACATGGCAGCATTTGTTGGCAAAAACTATACAAAAGTAGCTAAAAATATAAATCATTTAAATGATATGATACAACCCACTCGCTAATGTTGCCGGCGTATTTGTCTCCAAACCATAAATATGTATAGTCTGAACCAAAAATACCTTTCATATCAACATTTCTAGATATATCTACATTATTGTGTTTTAACTGCTCATGGCAGTTTCAACTGTCTCTCTCAGAAAGTGTGTTCATTTGTACATATTTAACTCTTTTTATGGTTAGCTTGGTTTAATAAGGATGGTCTGAGTTGGGGTCAGACCCATCTGTAAGGGGTCATGGGTGAGCTAATGCTAAACGCTAGCTTACAGAAACGGTAAAACAGTGAACTTCATCAAACATTTGCCCACAAAAACAATTTTACGGTCTTGTTAGTGTAACCCGTTGATGTGTTTTATTCAATAAACAGAAGTTCTGAGAGAAACTGATTCAGCAACCTGTCAATCATACCTGTCACAGCAGCTAAAATCCTGGAGCAATAATTTAAAGATGGACGACCAGAAGACTTAGAGGTTCCAAACAAAAGGAATGAGACCAAAAAATGACAGAATGAAAAATGATGCCTTAGTATTTGTAAAGAGATGTTTAATGTATATCTGTGGGAGCCAGGGCTTTTTGGAGCCAGCATCTAGTGGCCGTCAGCGATATTGCACTTAAAGACGATCCTGCACTGGCTTCATTTTGGAGCCCAGGTCCTTGCCACTTTGTTTTATTTGCGTAGCGTTTTGTGTGTTGCTCTCCTATTTTTGAGCGCTTTCCAGTGGTTTCTAAATGGATTAGAGTACATCCTACGTTCTTGTAAACACTTGTGTTCTGGAAAATGCTTGCTTTTAATACAACCGTATCCATATTTTACATCTGCAATTGTGTCTGTGACCAGCAGGCATTCCATGTCCTTGACCTAATTATTGCATGTTATTGCCAAACCACCTGACCCGCACACGTAATTATCCTTCATCTCCTCTTCAGCCAAGCACTCTACTTCTCAGAAGCAGACATAATGCATCTCTTCGGAATCCTCCAGGTAACATGGACTTCTGTGTCTCGCTGTCCTCCCTCCCTCTTTTCCCTCTTTTCTCGTCTCTTATCTGCAGATGTCTTGTCTCCTGGAGCCCCCTTGACTCTTTCTCGGAGCTGCTATTTTCAGAGGCGAGTTGCACGCTTCGATCACGCTGTCCGCCTGTAGGTCCTCCAGACGACACAGGGAAACAGAATCCGTGTGTCCGTATAGTGTGTCTGTGTGGGTAGCGTTGTGTGTGCACGAATCTTGAGTGTGTGTTCTGGTTCTGGTGTGTGTGTGTGTGTGTGTGTGTTATGTGTATGTGTGTGTGCCTCTTTGTGTTTTGTGACTGTTTAGACAACCTACACATCCCCAGTTAAAACAGCAGACCAAAACAGAGTGTTTCCAGATGGAGACACTATGTAAACCACAGTGGCCCATCCCTTCAACCACAAACCACACACACACACACATAGTGTCCTGCTGGGGCATACCATATCTCACTCTCCCTCTATGTTTATCTCCAGTGACAACTTTCTAGGCCAGGCTATTGTTTCACTGTTTATCTGAACCTCAGGCTGATTCAGTGTTTCTGCTCCCTTTTATAGACTGTGGGTATGAAGTTGAAGAGAACGCGGTTTGCAGAGGAATGATCTGAAGGAGGCAGCACGCTAAGAAAAGAGTGTTTTGTTCAAGGTCTTTGCAAGGTCCCATTATTCTAAATGTATAAAAATGTGTATGAACAAAATAATTGAGACTGAGGATGAAGTAGGTCTGGTTTATCAAGTAAAGCTTCCCAGGTCATTTCATCCAAATCACTGAGATTTACTGCTAAAGTTTCAGGCCAACGGGACGGTTTCGGAATTGTGCCGTCACCCCAAATACAAAGGAGGCAGAAACACTGTAACATTACATATGTGTAAGGTAACTGGAGCATAGTTTCTGTAAAAAAAAAAGTTTTTAATCCATCGACTTCACCAGAAAAACATCGGCCATTTAAAGGGGTTAAAACGATCAATGTACACGTAGACGACTAGTTGGGGTTGTGTGACGACATCTAGTGGTCATTTGAATGAGTGCATATAAAAAAACTGACAGAACGGAGCAATGCTGGTCTGGTGATGTTAAATAGGGACAAACTTTACAAGGAGGCTGTTGTGGTTGTTATGTTGGAATAAGAAACTCTGTTCTGTTACGCACAAACCAAAGTCAAACACTGTTATTTTTTAAGTGTGACGTGTTTTCGTTACTGCAAAAATGTCATGGGACATTAATTTAACCCTAACCATGAAACGAATTTTAATTGTGGCATTATCACAGCCTAAATGTCACAGGTATCTAGTATAATGTAACGTTGTCAGTAGTATTGTGTTGATATCATTTTGGGAGGAATTGGTAATAGATGTATTCAGTTGTGTAGGTATGGAGGATGTGTTAGCCTCTACTGCATTACGGGAGCAGCAAAGATCTGAGACACGTCTCAGAAAGTAAGAAAAAAACATTTTCCTAGCTGCGCAGTCATTGTGGTGAGTAAGAATGCTTTGTAATTTGAGTGAACCAACCCTTGAAGCCCTCACCTAGCCACAAGACAGCTACAGCAAACTGTGGCGCTTACAGCAAGAAATGTATCTTCTTTTTTTCCCCACTCAGTATCAGTTGGATTATTTCTTAGATATTTTTCTATCATTTTCTTCTCCTGTACTTCTTTTTTTTTTTTTTACCCCTCCTCTTGTCTTCCAATGTCCCACAAGTCTCATTGTGGTTGGTAGATTTTAGAATTCTTTGCAATCCGAGCTCAGCCAAGGACAAGCCCATCAAGAGAAACACTATAAACAAGGACAAAATGAGAACATCTTAGAGTGTGGAAACAGCTCTACTCCTTCCAGCATGAGAAAAGGCAGAAATCATGCAAATCTATAAGTATGCCCTTTGACAAATTAATTCACATTGTTTAAATGTTAATAATTAAACAAGGGCAATGCAGCTAATGAGAAAACAGCATTGGACTTTAAAAAGAATGAGCAAAAGAAGAATTACTGCTCTCATCCTCAGTGGATGGTAAGCCCACTTTCTGTTCTTGGGGAACTCTGGCAAGCTTAGAGCCCATTTCGGTCTGTTTCGCTTCGACAAAGCGGATGTCCTGAAAATCCCTCCTTCACTCTACACTGTCCACGGGCCTAGCTCAAAGCCCCAGCACTGACTAAGAACCCGTCAGAAACACCACACATTCTTTTTAATCCCCTTCTCCTTGGGATTTGCTGTTACTCAATGCATCTCAGAACATGCAAGAGCATTAACTTCTGGCTCAGGCACTGGTTTGGCTATTTACTTTGTCCAATAGGCCAACATATAACAGAGATGGCTTCCATTTGTAAACCGTTTTTGATAATAAAGCCAATTTGCTACATTTTTCTATTGCTTCCCATCCTGGATACACAATAAGGCAGATTCTGCTTTAGGAGATAAGAGTAGCCTGCTGAAGCTTCAGTACTTACAAATCTGTCACCATCATTGGTTGGACAACGCTGCCGTGCCAGAATGGACTTCTGTCATTCTGCCCACATATCCCGCGGGCTTGGTGAATCATTTTGCACACTAAACCCTCAGAGTCTTCTGTGTACGTCAAGAAGTAAGAATTCATACGGCCTCCATCTTGTTACCTTTTGGTTTGCAGGGCTGATGCTTCGGAGAATCGAGCTGCAGGTGGTTCAATCAATCGGAATCGAAAAAAACTCCAAGAGCCAACAAAGCAATGGTTTGTTCCATGCAAGATGTGGACACCCTGCTGGGTATTTTGGAGGAGATTGAGAAAATATGAGCTTTCACTGAAATTTGAAAGCTTCAAGTCATTGACCAGAAGGCTGGTGGTGGTAGAGGAGGAGAATGTGAAGCTCACCAATGATAACTGGCAGAAAACACTAAAGAGCCCACAAAGAAATGGGCTGCTCTATGCAAGATGTGGACATCCTGCTGGGTATATAGGGGAGATTTAGAAAGTCTCAGCAGAAATGTGTAAAGGAAGGGAGTATGGCCTCAGCCTTGGACAAAGATACTGTATTTTTATACCAATCATAAATTTAGCAACTCAACGAAGGAAGGCTTTGGTAGATGAAAATAGCATGTGAGGAACATTTTTGATATGTACACAATAAGGCTTGGATTTAATTGTAAAACCTTGATCAGTACATACTGTTCATGTCTGATTGCCAGGCTTTGGAGGCTTCTGCGTGTAAAATGTAACCCCACTCCTTTTAAAGATTAACAAAAAGGAAGGATTTGAGTACAGGCTGTAATGCAAGTTTAAATCCTTTGCCACTATGGGAATATGTGAAATGGAAATAGACAGGAGAGAAAAAGATACAGAAAGGAAATGTAATGAGAGTTAACTGACCTCCTCTCTGAGTCCTTGTTAGTAGGTGCCAATAACCTCACAATTGCTCCATCCCACACTAGTGGAGCCTTGGCAAGCCCAAAAAAGACATTTTTTTTCACCACATCAGCTTACAAGACCTGCATTTATTTGTACATTTGTTATATTGAATATGCATGCCAATAATTGTTGTTATTATATGTAATATCCTGGGCCTCTCCACCTTATCCAAACACCAGGGAGTGCCCTGAGGTGTAACAGTCATATTAACAAACTAGAATAAAAGGCTAAATGAAAATACAGAGGAAAAGTGCCTGGGGGAGATTTGCCCTGGTAGTCTTGTGTCTAATCAACATGGAGCTCTACTTTGGAAACTCCAGCCGCATAGGCGGAGTTGTTAGTTTGGGCTAATCAAAGTTTTTTTTTTTTTTTTGTTTAGTTTTGTTTTTTCATTAAAACTGAAGCTGAATCACAATAATGAGGTTAAGGCTCCTCACTCGCTCCCAGTAAGGTGCAAAACGTATGCGTGACCACAAGGTTTAATGCAAATGCAACCTTGCAACCTAGCAAATTTACACATTTCACATTCATTCACATTAGTTCACCCTTTTGGATAATTGATAAATGCACAGGAGATCACACAGAGTGTCAAATAAATAGGATGAGAGGGATTTACCTCTGAGCTATTAACCACCCGTCAACCCCCACCCTATTCCATTTCCTCCCATTTAATCATATCCCATCATCTGCAAAAGGTAAATAAGTCTCCTCCAGGCAGCTATCTACATTTGTTGAATCTGCGTGTCTCTAATCCGGTTCTTCTAGGGTGAAATCTAACTTATCTCTGACTAAATCATTTTCATACACAGGATGCTGAGCAGAGGGTGATCCTGGGCTTTTTTGCTGCAAATGGCCTCTGAGCTTCAGGCTTGCCCAAAACACTTAAGATCTTTATTACAGGCACTTAACCATAGGGCACGTCAGTGTTGGCGATATGCTCTAAGTCACAGATAATGGGCAGGCACACACAAAAGTGCGCTCACACACACAGGGTATGATATCATTATGTTATCATCATCTATTCTCACTCAGCAGTGTAAACTACCACATTGTGAAGTTAGGAGATTACAGTGTGGATCAAAGTGTTTTTGTGTCTCCATACGAGGTGTGTGTCAGTGGTGTTATTGTGAGTGTTTCTCTGCAGTCCTTGCAGACCTCTTTACAGAAGTTGTAAATAGACTGCTGCTATCAGTATGCACAGTAACTATGCAAAATATTGGCACATATTATCCAAATGGGGAGTGAGTGTGTTTATGCTTTGCACACTGCATGCATGTGTGTGTGTTTGCATGCGTGTCTGCGGGCTGATTTCATTTCTTATTGCTTTCTCCAGCAGTTGCACAGGACAATTAGCATTCTAGACCATTCCTCTCATCTCCTATGAGATGTCTCCTCATTTGAAGATGATACATCCCCTCAAGCTTGTGAGAGTGTCAGAGAAGAGAAAGTGAGAGAGAGAAATGAGAGACACTCAGTTTATGATGGAGGGTCGCAGTAGGCAAGCTGAAAATGCAGTATTCCTGCATAGTCAATGCTTTGAAGTGCAACTTTAACCTCATCTGTGACCCTGATGTAAAAATGTAGCTTTTTTTTCTCTTTTCAGTCTACAGTGTAGACCAACAAATATCTATCTGTATCTCCATACATGCTGAGGTTAAAGTGGGCCAGAACCCACTGGTGCTAAGCTCTTCCTCCTCACATCCAAATTGCACCCTGCTGGAGCTGAGCTCCTTCTCCTTCAGTATCATAACATCAAATTACACTTGATTTTTTCTTTTTATCTCCCTGTAAACCTAACACGTAGCATATGGGTTCTGCTGAGTAATTCTCCAGACTACAAAGAGAAATGTATGAGGAAAATTCTACACTCACAATGATTTTAACAACAGCTTTGTAGGTTACAAACACAAAAGTCTGTTAACGAGTGCACACTCATGCAGCCTTTCATAACAGTCTATAATAGCGTGGATTAATGGCACTTCAACATTCACACATCATTTTCTTCCATGGTAAGTTTTCAAAAGACCAGGAAGCTAACATTAAGCTGTCTGTTGAGCAGGATGAGCTATGCGTGGTGGCCTTGTTGAACTAGACATACTGTAGGTGGCTTTGGCAAATGTAACAAAAATCAGTGTCAATGAGCATAAATGAACAGTAGGCTGTGTAAGAGATGAAGTTACTAAGCAACTGGCAAAATAAAGACCCCAAGGCACAAGCCTCATACCACTTCTGGTAGTTTAATTAAAAGAAAAGAAAATACAGACACTTTACATCCCATTTCTGTGTGAACATGTACTGTATGTAACAAATATATAGAAACCGAAGACTGGATTATTTGTATGTGTGCAGTGTGGATCTCTTACGTGCTGCGGCGTCGCAATGAAAGTCAGTGAAAGTCGTTGATTATAGTGGAAGGTAGCGTCGCAGCAGCCGTTCAGTGAAAGGTACAATATGTAAGATTCACACAGGTTCATGTGCTCTCGTGAAGTTTGTGTCAGAGCCTGTGTTGTGGTGGGAGGTGATAGTTAGCTAACGGTAGCTAGTGTTGCATACTGTATAATGCAGAGTCATTAGGATAATTACAAAAGAGATCATTTAATTGTTTTTATAATATAGGACATTGGATACACCAAACCTTTATACATTTTGCGACTACAGTATTTCCTATAATCATGTTGCCACAGAAGCAGAATAGAGGCACTGAAGAACTCGGGAATGGACATTTTCACTGCATATCTGACCTGCATCCTCTACATAGAAATCAGTGTACGAACATGCTCATTTTTTAAGTTATACTTTGATCTGTTCACACAAAAGAGACTACTACATGCGCTTTTCTTCGCATTAGATATTTAACCTTGAACTGTCTGCATATGTTACAGCATATAATAATGCAGCCTAACACCTTAAAGTGGAGGGACACAAAAAGTCTCCTTGACCCCTGTACTCCAGCTGCAGTATATAAACCATACAGAACCTATTTTTCCAAGACATGACAGAAATGGTTGTAGGATTAATAATAATTCTACATACTCTGCTGTGTGGCCAAGTATTTTTTGGGCTATTTCATAGTAAAGTCCATTAATATAAATTTCAGTAATATAAAGTATGATGGAAAAGATGACATGTCTGATATGAACGTGAACTCGCGCAAGCAGCAGTAGCAGCTCAGCTCTCAAATACAGGAATGAAGATGCTCTGAAAGATACTCATCAATGACAGTAATATGAAAACAAGGACATGGACAAACTCTGGCCATTTACGAGCTCATGATTCACAAATGGGTAGGAGACACAGGACAGTGTACTCAAAGACAAAGCGAACAAAAACAAAAAAAAAAAACAAATAACATACAAATGCATATCATGGACAATTTAATACATGCACACACACATCGGGCGTACACAAAACACACACATGCACCGCATACCCGTATCGACCCTTCGTCCCATGAGTCATCCACTGCACCCTCATTCATCAATATTAGCACTCCACACACACTCACAGTTTTCCATCTTAAAAGGTAAGTGGCGTAACATGCGCACACATACACACACACTTTTCTCATCCTCACATTTACTCTGTCGCTTCCTAGTTGTGAGCCAAGCAAATGGGCTGAAGGAGGACATTAGAGTAACAGAGGACACAGAGCCGCTCGGCAATTTCTTGCCAAGCGGTTGACTTTTAAGCAACTGGCACCCGTGGCTCAAGCTTTCCCTGATGGAAGCGACCTGATGTGAAAAGAATTTGATTATTCCCTCCGAGCCTCTTTCTCATTCATTCATTTAATTTTCTCTTCTCGTCAGCAACTTGCACTTAGTTTCTCTTACTCTATTATCCAATCCCTTTTGACTATTCTCAGTCACTCTTCTTTTCCCCTGTTTCTCCCCCCCCCCACCGTACTACGCCCCTACACCTTTATATCTCCTTTTCTTTTAGTGCTGCTCTTTCTTTCTCTGTCTATTCTACAAGCTTATTCTCCAGTTTCTGATAAAAAAGTAATAAGGCGTCTAATGGCTTCAATTTCCTTCTCTCTCCTCTTTCTGGCAATCCACTGTGTATTGCATTCCTGAAGATAGCCTTTGTTGTTTCTAAAACAAAGGGCAGATGTGTGTGTGTGTGTGTGTGTGTGTGTCCAGGAATGTGGCCATAGTGCAGATATAAATGCACGTAGACGTGTGTGTGTGTGTGTGCGCGCATCAGCCTGTGCGTGTGTCGGAAAGAGAGAGCTCTCGTCGTACTTCACCCGTGTTTGTGTTTCGTATGTTTTCTGTGTTTGTGTATTTATGCATGCAGCGCTCCCTTGTGATTCCACCCCACCACTCAGGCCAGGGGTTTAATTGAATAGTGGAAGTGGTTGGCTGCTCTTGGCTTCGGTGGAAGACACTACCCGTAACCCCCCCTTGGGCAACGCTGAGGGCTTGCTTGGGGCTATAAAACTTTCACTAAAGCAATACCATACATGCTTTGGCCATGGTGGAGAATGTGAATACAAAATCTTGATACACATGCGTGTGTGTGAGAAACAGAGAGGGAACAAAAGAAAATCTCTGAAGGTCAGCCTCCTTCTCTTCTCTTATTCCAAGAACCATAGATCCACTTTTAATCTCCCCTGTGATCTCCCACCATAGTTTAAAGAGACCCAATACGGTCCTGGGCTTTGGGCCCATTGAACACTTTTATTCAGACAAAACCTTGTCCCACCTCAAAGGATGAATGGGTCCCATAAATACCCCATCTATAACCACAAGCACCCAAATAAAGCCAGGGAGGAAAAGAGAATATTTACTGTGATCCAAACCTCATAAACTCCATGTCTGCAAATACAATATTTAGTTTTCCCTATATATATATATATATTTTTTTTTTTTCTTGAAGCTTGTACATCATAATCTTTCATTCGCACATATTAAATTTGCCCTGTTATATCACATCTCCTCTGTGGCTGGAACGGACATTTGTTCAATGCATGTTATATAGCTTACAATAAGAAATCTTACAAGGTTTTTATGTAGTGTGCGATTCAAGCAGTTTAGTGTATATTTTGTTGATTAATCTCTCACATTCCCATAAATCATTGCTGGCATATTGTGCATAAAAAAAAACAATTCTTTTTCTTAGAATGATGAGCAACTGAGGGAAAACACATAAATGTGAATTAAAAGACAAATGAAGAAATGGTGAGAAGCAGACATTTCTACACAATGTTCCACATTAAAATATTATGGATCCACTAACATGCCTAGGATGAAAATCACATTATCTATGAAAATTGCATTGATGTTTCCCTTGAATGATGAGCATGTATATGCGACATAACATGGAACATATACAGTCTGTTAGTTCTGTATAACAGACCGTTGCTAGGCTGTACACAGTAGAATATAACGCACAGTTGTTTAAGAGAAGCAATAGAATCATTTTTAAATACATTTTAAATTAATGAAATCATTTTAAAAGATATTATGTGTGTAAGCTTTGGGTGTAGGCCTGTGCTTATGCGATGTTTGTGTTGGAGTCTGACGTTAGTAAGCTGACAACTGTCTCCGTTACCTACGTCCATGACAACAGGCTGCACACTGATTTCTATGTAGAGGATTTTAAGTGACGATCCTGAGTTCTTCCGTGTCTCTCTCATGTCCTCTTCGTCAGTGTCAGTATCAAACGAAACAACACAGACTCCAACACAAACTCCGTGTCCGCACACAGGCATGTACAACGCTGACATAGTGAACCGACAAATTATTGACTTCTTCACTAAGTAGCAATAAGCATATATGATCCATATGAAGTAAAACGTGAAGGATCAAGATATACTTAATATGAGACTTACACCACTTAACCGACTCACAAGTAAACTTTCCTGCCTTCTCTGCATCAATTTATCCACAAAAGTACTTATTTTAAGAAACAATTACATGGCACTTAGGCATCTGTAGCTTCTATAATGTGATGTAAATCTCTAGCTTCCATAATGTGATGTAAATCTGTGTCAGACAGGTGGGGTATAATTTCGAGAGCGATTTTGATCAAATTGTACAGAGGATTTGGTTTGATTGCTCAAAATTAGGCATGACTTATGAGTCCCTGGAGAGCCACTGTGATTTGAGGAAGACTGCTCTACTCCCCCTCACCCCCTTCACCTGGGATTAGCAGCAGGGAAATAAGGGAGAAAATAATAACGCATGGTTTCCATGCATTGGTGAAAATTAACTTTTTGCCTTTACTTGACCAACTACTGAATGGTGTCAATGGTAGGGCGGTTAATGGTTCAGTGTGTAAGATTTAGGATCATTTAGGAGGATCTAATTGCTGAAATGGAATATAATATTAATAATTGTCTTTTCATTAGTCTATAATCCCCCATAAATAAGAAATGCTGTGTTTTTGTTCCCTGATAATGAACTGTTTATATCTACAGAAGGAGTGGGTCACCTTCCATGGAGTCTGCCGTGTTTCTCCAGTACCCGATGATGGACTTTCTTTTCTCCTCCTTTGTTTTATGGTGGGTGGCATCAGTGTTAAGGTACATTGCTGTTATTCATCTACTATTGGAGTGTGAACCGGAGATGAGAACGAACAAACTAGCAACAACAAGGAGCTTTGGTGTTTTTAGCGGCCACCACAGGGGAGGGTAAGTCTGTAGCTTCACCACTAGGTGCCACTAAATATTACACATTAAACATTTTACAGAATTATGTACACATCTGAAATATTCATTGGGATTCACAACATTAGTGGTGGGACAAAATATTGACAGGGGAATATATCATATCGCACAATATGTACGATACAGTGTATTGTACTGCCGCAAATGATCTGTTTTCTAAACAGATTCCCTGCCAGTTTGACTCGAGTCACTGCTTTTTTCCCCCTTCTTCTTTAATTACTCAGACACCAGGCAGTGGATTATTATCTTGGAATGCATCAAGCACCACAGAATTGCTGTATACCATGATACCATCATTATCATGAGTGATGTATTGCGATGATATACTATCACGAGTTAATGATTTAGTGAATGAGACTCTAGTTTTCCTAAAAAAACAAGAACTGGCACATCTCCCTTTAAGAGCCTGTCTATGTTTTTTGACAAATAACACTGTCTAAATGAGGATGAGATGGATGTCACCTCTCCGAAGCACTGCCTGACCTCCGCTTTTGTTGATTTTTCCCTCCTATCTTACCTCAAGCCCTATCCTCAGTGAGAAAGGAGAGACAGCTCCTCCTTAACTAATCTTTCTATCTCCCTTTCTCCGCTTCCATTCCCTCCTCCTCTCCCTTTCTGTTCTGTCAACTATATTCTCAAAATGAGAATGAGAGGAATGAGAGGAAAAGGGCTGCGAGTTTGAAGGAGAGAGATGGACAGAGAAGCGATATTAATAATGACAGGCCAGAGCTATTGAGAGCCTGATGAGAATATGTCTCCTTCTCTGAAGGTGTGGGGACGAGGTAATGGGTTGATGGTGACATCTAGAGATGGACGCATGAAGGGAGAGGGGTAGATGAAAGGCTAATGCCTATAGATTGTGACCTCTGAGGAGTAAGATGCTATTATCCTGACAGGGTTGGGTTTAGAGGCCTCTAAAAGCCTCGGGTTCCAGCTCAGATCTAACTACTATCAGTCCCTAGACTAAGCTACTAGGGGTTTGTCTGGATAAGTGGACCTGACAACCCCCAACAATGAGGTCTCCCTGCAGACTCACTACTCCTCAGACACACCGTTTAGTTCAGACGATGCTAGGACTGTGGGGATTTGTCTGTTCCCATTTGATTCCTACAGGTGTTCTCGTGTCTATGTATCTGGTTAATATTAGACTGAAAAAAACCTAAGCGACAGTTGAGCTGCTTTATTGGAAGCAGCTCACACCATGGAACTTCACCGGGATTTGTTTGATTCAGTCATCACACATAATACACACTTGTAATGCTCAAAAATAGATTTGTAAACCTTTCTTCGGAAAATCAAAATTACACATTTGTGTTGCCATTATTTCATAATTTGACCCAAACAATAGAAAAACATGTTTGTGATAAACTTACAAATAAATATAGCTAAATGTATATAAATAAATAGTCCTGTACTGAAAAAAAAAATTATATACACAGTGAGCAAGTGACTTTGATTTTCCTCTGAACTGATTCATAGTAACCTCCTTAGTGATTATATGCAGTTTTTGGACCCCCACAGTTCTCCACATTAAGTTAAATAATGAAGTAAAATATATACAAAGTTTTATAATTTAATATATCCCTAGATTTTCACAGGATTGTAATAGATTTTTTTTTTCTTTAATCAATATGTTTCCATGTTAGTTTAGAATCAATCACAACCCGTAGGAATCTTCTCTCAAAAAAACTGCCCTCTGCCCTCAATATTTAAATATATGCTGCATATATTATGTTGACTGCATGATTTGTTACAAAATGAAAATGTAAGTGTGAGGTTACAGGGTGCCTAAACAGCTCCCAGTTATTGAAGGAGAGACGAGACTCCCCGCAGCACTGCAGATGGTCAACCCAAAATAAGTTTTACACCGAATCGACGAAGAAGCGAGTGTAAACGTTCCTCTTCCTTGATATTGATGACATTATTTTCCAGTTCCCAGCTTTTTTTCCCCCCCAGTAATGTTGTAACCATCGAGGGAAGGGGGAAAAAAAAGGCTCCAGACCTCTGTTATCATGCAAACACTGCATCTCTATCCATAATAGTCCTGTCATGTCTAAACAGAGTCAACATAACAGAGACCTATGTGTGAGAGCCAAAAAGCTATTACTTTGACAGATAGATGAACCCAGCATTATGCTCAAAGAGGCTGTACACACATATTTCCTGTGTGAAAGCGTGCAGTTGCAGATATGCGGCAATATGTTTATGCATTTGCATAATGGAAGAGACTGTAGCTGTCACAGCTTATGTAGGTAATAGAGAAAACAAAACATGTAATATCTGAGTCTCTAAATGTGTGACATGCAGTTTCTCATTTATTCATGCATCTTCATCACATATTTAAAGAGAAAAAAACACACAGCTGGCACCTCTGTCACTACACTTTACACCTTTCGCTTTACTGCTAGATAAGTGTTGTTCCCAAGTGGCAACAACCACAGCTTGAAAGTGAAGCCGGGACAGAAGTATCTTAAAGTGTAATACCACTGACAGCCACTTCTCTCTTGAAATACCAAGTCAATATGTTTTTCAGGAGTCCTTTTGGTCTCATTTGTTTTATTTGGAGCCTCAAATAAATGCACAGGTGGTGAGTTTCACCCATCAACCTTTGTGCTTCCCCAGCTCCACTCCGTTGCCCAAATATCCTCACTTCTGGTTCCAAAAGACAAGATGGTGACGACCAAAACGCAACAAACCAGTGGGTGACGTCACCCTGGCTACCTTCACTTCCTGTAGGTAGTCTATTATTGTTCCTGTTATGATTATTATTATTAACTCAGCACGTTCACATTCCTATAAAAGAAAAAGTGGAATGTTGCTGGTTATCCCTCTGGTTGGCTTTCTTTGCTTTACTTAGGTGAGGTGTTCTGATGTGCTGTAGAGGCCGTCCTCTAACACAACAGCGATGGCCAGAAAATCAAGCAGTGTCGTGGACTTTCAACACTTCACTACAGGGCAAAATACAATCAGTGATGAAATATGAAACAATGAAAAGAGGGGGGGGGGGGGAATTGTGCCAAAGGCTGCCTTTTACCCTGGTTGGTGTTACACTCTCTCTCCCTGTTTCCCTGTCTTTCCTTTACGCTCTTCCAAGGTGCCAGATGCCTCACTCAGCTGGCAGAACTACAGAGAGCGCGAGGGAGCACCAGGGAAAAAGACAATGAAAAGAGAGAGGTTGAGTGAGGGCCAAATAGCGAATTGGCCTGAGGCGATGGATCAGCATCGACTCTACAGGAAGGGGCTGCTCGTATTCAGCAGACGGCTTCAATAAGGGCCAAACAACTTTACTCAAAAAAGGTCGTGAAACCTCAGTTGATCTCATATCTTGCCTTCTACCTGTTTCTAGCAACTATGGATAAGGACTCGGAGACATACGTTGTATTGTTAATGTGCTGTCTTAGATGAAGGCATATTGTAGAGAGCTGTTACTACCACAAAAAATTGAGGGCCAGTAGTTCCATACTGAATACAGAGTTGATCTTCAGTTGCTATCATCAAAGAAGAAGAAGGGAAAGACTGTCAAAAAGTGTGCGTGCATGTATGCTCTGTGTGAAGAAAGTTTTATTGATTCACTCGGACGGGGGATTGTTTTTAATATTTCAGAAATTCAGCTCTGCGGTTTCAGCGTGTGTAAAAGTGAAGGCGGCCAGGGTTCGATAGTGAATAAATGCGCTGCAGTTTTCGGTCAAGGGTGCAGAAACAGTCATAAAAAAAAGCATATTTGTGTAGTTGCTAATTTACTTGGTGGTAAAAACAAAAGGAGAACGAATTCATCCTACAGTAGTAGCCTTCAAGCCTCCCACTTCTGCTCTGGAATAAAATGCAGTAAAAATAAATATTTCCTCCTCTATCGTCATGCTACATCACAGACTTGTGCAGCCACAGCAAAATGCAATGTCGCTTAAATTGCAGGTGGGGACCCAAAATAGGTCACAACCAGGCCTGGTTATGTGGGCTGCAGTCAGCATATTCCACTGAATGTGAAAGAAAAATTATTCAGATGATTTTGCCAACTATCAATGAACAATTTAACCTTTTAACATCCACCCTTTTCATGGAACTTAAAGCTTAATTTGTGCTGGATCCTGCCGGAAGAGGATCCAGGACCTTCGAGATTATAGGACCTGCACCCATTTGACTGGATCCATCACCTCCTTTGTCACTGTTAAAATCCGTAAATAAACTTTGCGCAATATTTAATATTATCAGTTCTGTGATTCTTTTATTTCACATTGAATTTACTCATAAGTTGCCCATTTTTAGATGCACTTTTTAATTTAAAAAAGAAACACAGAGACATCAGTCAGGTCACGCACTGATGGAATTTTGAACCTCACTCAAGAGGAGGGAACTGGTAAAATGTAAAAAAAACCCCAAAAAACAATTAAATTTGTTGCATTTCTTCAAACCAGTGAGTTAGTTCGACCCTAAGCAGGTCAAAGTCGTTTCAGCAGATCAGCAGGGTGGCAATTATAGCAGCAGCACAGCAGGTAGCTCATTAATAAACGTAAATAATAATGTTTGTTTGTGATGACAGTTTTGTGGATTCTTTGCTGCGTTCTGTGATTTTTTTCTCTCCACTGCTGCAGGAACAGCAAACTCTCTGTATTCTGGGACCTGCTGAAATACAAATTAAGCACTTGATTCAAACTTTGGTGAAAGTACATAGTTAGGGTTAGCTTTATAAGACAATTGTGAGGCCAAAATGTATGTATTAGACTTCATCTTAAAGGGAACATCCTCTTGTTTCATTGTTTAGCATGTGGCTAAAAAGTCAGTTGAAACATGGCTCAAATGTAATCCTAACCCTTAAATGAGTCACCAGTGACCTAGTGGAGTTTAAGATAAAACCTGTGAGATGATTGCTTGCCTGTTTTTCTCATCCTGCCTGACCCTTGTCTAATTTATCAGGTTAGTAAAAAAATCAAACTGGATGATATGAATCCTTGTCCACACTTTGTCCTCTATCCCCATCACACACAGAATTACTTCAACAAGAATGTTTAACAGATGTACTGTGCTTTCCTGCAAAGCCTTGTCATAGGGACTGACTTTAAAGTTCCCTCATATGTCTTATTCTTTCTCTCCCATTGTTGTCCTGAGGGTAAAAAATGAGAAGAAAAGAAGGGTGAGAAGACAGCGTAACCCCTCCAGCTACGTCCTTCTTGCTAGCACCCCCGCCTCTACTCCTACCTCGTAGCTGATCGATATGCTGCTATAGGGATAGCCATGGAAGTCTGGATCAATCTAACTACTGCTGCTAGCAACCATGTAGCAGAAAGGGCGTAGTGAAGACATAAGTGCGAGAGAGCGCCAGTGAATGTGGAATACAAAAAAAAAAAAAAGAGACAGCAAAAGAAAGAAAATAGGGGGACAGCAAAAGCAAAAGAGAATCATAACTTCGAAAGGTAAAGCAGGGCAGCACAACACCAACCAGAACTTGAATGGAAAAGAGGAGAGAATTGGGTTTGCGGATAATGCGATTCAAGAGTATTTATTTTAGGCCATTCGCTCACTTTGGATAGCACCAAATGTGGGTCAAAAGAGAGCAAGGGTTTAAAAATAATTAACTGGAACCTAGTTTGTGCAAGCACCTGCATAAACTCAAGCTGGGTAACTTTTCATTTCATTTGTTGTTTTTGACAAGGAACTGTGTAATTTCATTACCCGACACCGTGTATTATGAGAATTATTAAGTGACATTCAACTTCACAGAGGGAGTAAAAAATGACTGTGATTTGATATGACTTTGTGCACTGATTTCAATATTTAATAATACAACTGTATATACAAATTGACGACAGTATATTTAATGAACAAAATTGTATCATATATTTATTATTTATTCTACATTTTTAAATTTGAACATGCACCTTTTTGCCACAGATATTCAATTCCATTTCCATGAGTTTAAAAGAAACAACAATCATTTGTTATAAAATATTATAGAAAATTCCCTGGATCAAATTAATTCACTGAATGTTATCAGTCCCAGCCACCATTTGGCCAGAGGGGCGACTGAAAAAAACATTACAGTGTCTTTGAAATAATAAAAATAACATGATCACAAATATCTTTAACTAAATGGCTGACATTCAAAAAATAATAAGTGAACTTTACTGACTGGTTCCGTGTGTTCAGTACAAAGTCCTTTTGTTTTTGATTAATAACTCTAAATGCATAAAAAAAATAATTAATGGTCCCTTTGACATAGAAAAGACCTAATCAAGGTGGCTTTCATTTGATATGTATATTTCCATTTCACCCAAAATGTCATCCATTCCCATCTGGTTCTCAGCGCTCGATATGTATTAACTTTTAAAGCTGTCATTTGTTTCCAGAAGAACTTGACAGGAAAGAAATGAAGCAGGCGTCTAGTCCTTTCTGTGCAGCTGTAAACAGCGTAACTTTTCAGACAGTGACAAAAAAGCAGTGCTGGGATGATGCTGTCAGATTAGGAGGGATAAAGTTTCAACAGGTGTGATAGTGGCCAATCAGCTCAGCTTCTGTAATCGGCTTTAAAAGCGGTGCACTTTTTGTAATGGCTCTACAGGGAAGATGAAGCTCAAGTCCTTGTCCAGTCTGTGCTCAGGTACAGGCTGCTATACAAACTGTCACGAGCGCTGTCCATGGTGCTGAACTGCAAACCACTATTTTAAACTCACAGTCACCCTTCAAGATTTCCTGAGCTAAACTAAACGATGTTCTAATTCGGTGATTTGCACTTTCCCAGTTCAGTCCTAATTAAGGAATTCTCTCGGAATTATTGCCACAAAAAGGACAGGAAAAGAAGGACGGGAAATCGTCTTCATTAATGAGAAGAGGCTTTTAAAATTACAGCTGTATAGTACACTCTATATCATGCTTTTAGTGTTGAAACAGACTGAAGCAAGTTTCTGCAGAAGTCAAAGGGTTGTTTTGTTGCCTAGATTCCTGTTCATCTAAGCAGTAAAGCTGAAATTTATGTGTAATTATTGGAATATAAATTAGAGGCTGCAGGGAGATTAGGATCCCATGGGTCTCAAAACAAATGTAAGGCTAAGTGAAATATGTATTTACTCTAATGCGTGTAATCAGGATCTTTATTGGTTTTAGAGGAATTTAATAATGGTTATTTTCTGCTTATGTCGTCTGCATGTGCTTTATTAAGCTGCTAATTAAGAGTAAGCATAATCCGTTGTTTTTTTCACAGGATGGACAGACAGATTTTCAATAAGAGCAGGAGCAGGAAAAGTATGGAATAGAGGCACTTGAGGTGATCTTGAATCTTGCTCTTGAGATGCATTATTGCAGGATTGAGAAAAACAGATTTACATGCACAGGTTTCCAACACATGGCTATGGTGAGCACTGGCATTTTAAATAGGAATGAAAAGGTTGTATAATGACTGAATTTAAATATTTTGGTGCAATACTAGATCCAAATATTAAGTTTAACGAACGTCAAAAAAAAGATGAAAACTTTTTAATACAACTTTAGAAATTTTAGACAAAGAACACTATTTTATCTCTGTAGATGCAGCAAAGACTTTGGATGGACACCATGATCCTTTTCCATATGTCATATTGCCTTACATGTTGTCATTAGACAGCCTGACCTCACCACAAAACAACAAAATGGGTCAATCTGTGAAAAGGCTTAAAACGACTCATGTTTATGTACCTCAAGTGGGTGCATGAATAGCTACAGACAGAAAGAAAAAGAGTTGTAAGTCAAATATGGACAATCTTTAGAAGGAATCTACATCTGTGAACTGACATACAGGACACCAGTGTTTGTGTCCTGTTTGAAAACCAAGGTAGATGCTGTTCATTTTTTTTTATTTTAGCCCTTTCCTCGACCCTATTGTCTAACTGTGACCAAATTGTTTTTGTGTCTGTACCTACGGAAACCTTAGCCATGGCATTCTCACAGCCTAAATGCAACAGGTAACGTGTTACATTATACCACTACAGTCCTTATACAAACAAACCTTTAAAACCCTGGATAAAAAACCAATACAATATCATCACTGTAGGATATTGGTTACTTTCACTCTGAAAATTAATTCTGAAAAAAACACTATCTTCCCATAAAAGACTGTACCCTTTCACTGGACATTTAGCTCTCTCTGTGAAAGCCATAACTCACTGGAGCGCCATACCAGATGACATAAAGAGCTGTGCTTCCATTAGTAGATTTTAAACTGTTAAACTGAAAAAAATTGCTAAAAGCTACTCAACTCTATAACCACTGACTCTGTATTCCATTATTTCTATTTCACTTCGTATTCTATTTGTTAAAAGATGGTTCATAGTTGGAATCCAAAAGACAAGGAAACTGAACCGGCTACAAAATGGAGAGGACACAACTAAGCACTGCTATAAAGCTTTGTCAGATTAATGTTTCTACATTGTTGACTTTGTTTAAACTCTGCACAACCAGGGATGAGCCAGTCAACTGGAAAAAGTTAGATCATGGCGAGGTTAAATTTGATATTCCCCTGCTTTTCTCAAACCGTTACAGCTA
Organism: Coranthus polyacanthus; assembly: GCA_037367275.1. Taxonomy (NCBI): domain Eukaryota; kingdom Metazoa; phylum Chordata; class Actinopteri; order Kurtiformes; family Apogonidae; genus Coranthus; species Coranthus polyacanthus. The sequence continues at coordinate 13,756,815 of JAPQRN010000012.1, forward strand.
AAACTATTACTGCCATTTTCCTCTAACAATAACAGGTCTGGCTGGACCACATAGAACTAAAAGATCTTCTGTGATGGTCAGGACCATTGGTTCATTGCGTTTTTGAGCTCAGAGTGCCATAGACAACTTTATCGATTTGTTCTCTTGGGTCAGCTGCACAACAAAATTACATGACACAATTCTGTTCAAACCCCTCTCTGAAGTTTGCTAACAACCATTTGGAGCCTTGAACGGGTAACTCCACTCACTTGTAAAGCTGCAGAGAAGAAAGAAAATAGAAAGAAGGCAAGTGGAGAGATTGGAAATCTTGTTTTTCATATCTCTTAGATACACAACCAGAGGGAAAAACTGTATTTTTTTTACCCACCGCTACTTATCTTCAATTCAACTCCTCCTCAATTTCCTCATCCTTTAGTACTACTCTTTCTGTCAGGATTCTGACTAAAGCACAGGTAATGATAACAGAATCAAACAAAGAATCAACATCAGAACATGATAAAAACGATAAGAGAGAGGGGGATGAGAGCGAATCATGCTTGTCTCTCAAGGCAAGTACCTAGAGACACTGTGCCTGGAGCGGCAAAGCCAGACAGAATGGAACTGTTCAAGAATTAAAACAAAAATTAATCAAAAAGAACATGAAAGTATCATCGTACGCTCTCTCTCTCTTCTGTCTTTCTGTTCAGACAACAGAACTGAAGTCTGGCTGTCAGAGATCTGAGTTGAGTCCAAAGTGGAAACCAGGAAAAAAAGATTTCCATGATGGGATTCACAATGAAACCCCCATGAATCCAGCTAAGGCCTGGGTTAAAAGCCTGAGCAGAGAAGCATAAGCTGCCAATTTGTCTGAAATGGGAACGACCATGAGATTTCAGCCCGATGATGGACCAAATAGATTAGTGTTGCAGCTCAGCTCCAAGGGCAGCAAATGACATTAACCAAAAACCAAATGTCAAAAAAAATGTTTAACAGGCTATCTACCTTTCTTTTATCTTCATTTTTCTGATTCATTCTGTGCACATTCCTTTTAGATTTCCCTCTCTGTGTGTTTGTGTCTCTTCATGTCTACCCAGTTTTCCTTGTTGTTTTTTTCCCCTGTCTTCCCCTCTCTATCTGCCTCTTTCTCAGGACATGCAGATGACACGGGGCTTGGCCAGACAAAGTGATTCCACAGTGCCGAGGTCTGCCAGGGAGAGATAGCTTAGACACTGTGTCACTGCTGTTAGCTTGATGCAAGCGGCAGAGGGAAGGGAGACCCGAGCCGGAGTGAGAAGTAAAGATGAAGAAATAGGTGAAAGGGAGGGGTACAAGGAAAGAAACCTGCCAAAATGGCATTTATAAAGCGGAGGATGGAACCAATGTTCAAATGAAAAAGAGTTACACTTTATGGAACTCTTTTTAATGAGAGGGGTTGTCTTTAATATATTTTGTTTTATCCCTTTTTTTCACATCGCTACCAAATCCTAAAGGACATTTGCTGGCTCTGGCCGAATGAGATGTAGCCCTCAAAGAAAATCTGTGCTGACCCACTTCTCTCTATATGTCAGTTATCTAGACGAAGGCAGCACTTTACTCTCTACCACCTATGAAGCTAGTACTTGAGCTAAAAATAGATACGCACGCCCAGTCTCTGTTCTCTTAGTCTTTGTAGCTCTCACATAACACACTAATAATACACTGGATATTGAGTACGTTGGCCGGTATTGATTTAGGCCTCTTCTGGTTTCACTTGTTTTCACATTTATTCATTCCTCCACCCTAACTATATTTCAACAGTATGTGGAGAAAGTTTTAGATGCAAGTTGAAATGTCACGAGCCAGAGGCAATGACAAGAGGAGCCTCTCAGAAGCACAACTATGTCCAGCTGTCGCTGTCATCCAGCCTCTGTGTTGGAATGTGTGTGTTTATATATGTGAATGACTCAGTTTAGGGTGAGTTTAGGGTCCATTGGGAGTTTAGAAAGCTCAGTTTATAAAGCCAGTAAGGAAAACAAAATAAAGGCAAGTAGAAACAAACAAAACTGTAAAAGCCTGAACGTAACTGTAGGATACAGAAGGTTCGAATTAAGCTTCGAAGTGTCCTGCTACGATTATCATCAGTGTCATTATCATATTGTCATGTCTTTCACATTGTATTTAATTTGACATATCATCATATCATATTGTCTGTTTTTTTTAAACAGCAGAAGAGGTATTCCCCAAGGTTCAATCCCAGGCCCACCGCTTTTTAGTCCGTTAATAAATGACCTTCTACAAATTGCCCAGAGGCTATAACTGCCTGCTTTATACAGTTGACAGTCATATATGCACCAACTAAATCACCCAGCAAGGCAGCAGAGATCCTAAGAGCATACTTTGACAGCATCCATCAGTGGTTGCACCATAATCGTCTCGTATTAAATTTGTTTTCCATTAGAAAACAGACCTCACATGAAGATTTTGAAATATATTCAATGAATATTCAGTGAAGACACAGAATGAAGAAAAAGAGATTTTTTGTAAACATATCAAGAACTTTTTTAAATAAGTAAAGACCAATCTTGTTTCACATTAATCCGGCACTATATACACATTCAGGCATCCCACTTATCACTGATCTTTTTAATTTTTCTATGAACTCTGCTGCTTGATATATATTTGTAACATATTAGAGATATATATTTGCTCCTATTCCTGCACTGACTGTCCTAAAGTCCTTTTTCAATTAACCCCTTTTATCAGGCCCTGTAACATTATTTTCTTTAGTGAAACTTCCTATTGCAGCAACTGAATGAGCTAACTGAAGAAGTAAGATAAATAAGAAACATAAATAATAAAGATACTAAAGTACCAGCCCTAGTTTGATTCAGAGGTAAGAGCAGAATAGAGAAGAAATGATAGAACTAAGGGCAGAAAATGAGACTTCCTTGATACTGAACATCAGAAGTCAGACAAAGACAGGGAAAAAAAAAAAAAAAAAGCAAGAGAAAGTGGCACAGGCTTGCAAAACTTGAAACAAAAACCATCAAAAGCAGAACAACGAACATTCATCTATTGTACCTCTAAGCGTGGGTGGCATTTGTTCCCGATAGCTGTATATTGTGCTTATGAAAGTTATCATTTTAGGTAGACGTGGATGCATCAGTAACAGACAGAAGAAACAGATGGGTTTTTCTTCTATGGATTTTACAATATAACATCACAGCGGGGTCTGTCTGTGTGCTGCCTGTGTGGGTATGTGCGTGTGTGACAGAGAGAGACAGTTGGAGCAAAAAAGTCGACACAGGGACTTGGAAATGGCACTGTTGCACAATGCCAACTGGCCGAGTCGTCTCTGAACTATTACCAGATGGATCCGCACATACACAGACAACAAACACACATGAAAAGCATCCACAAGCACGGGTGGGATAGATCACTAAAAGCACCAGTGCCATACCTTAAAGGCATCCAGCGCGAGATACAAACACACACATGCGGTGTATATGTACAGACGGACAATGTGGTTAAAGTAGCGAGCAACAGAGTGCTACTGCTGTCTGGCCAGGTGTGATGCCATGCGGTTTGGTGTCCGCTGTCGGGCATATCAAAGTCCGAAGCACATCAGCACTGTAATTCCAAGCAAGTAATGGAATGGAGCGCTAATCTGGGAGTAAGGCAGGCAGGAAGGCAGTAGTAGCTATTCCTTTAGGGCACACTGCCTGCTGTTAAATCCCTCTCTACTGCCTGCCTGCTGCAGTGGCACGCTGACCCCTGGCCCAGTTGTTCTGCCGCTATTGATGAATGAGGGGGCAGCAGTATATGAGTCACGCAAGAAAGAGGATTGTGCTGGTGTGCGTTTGCACATGTGTGTAGGAGGTGGCTGAGGAAATGTGTATTAGCAGAAGAAAATGTGGTCTAAGGCGCATGCATGCTGGTATTTATGTGTAATCATGTATTATAAGAGAAAACAGAAAAAAAAAGGACTGGAATTGTACTTAGAGCTGAGTCACTGAGTCAAAAATGAGAAATAATATCTCCTGGCATGTAAAAAAAACTGCCAAGAATTGAATGAAAGCCATTTGATACTTACACCGTTTTCTGCAAATTAGAAAGCATGTTCAACGCTAGACAGAAACAGCTATGTAAATTCTGCTGTTCTCAATCAAAGCAATAGCAGAAGGTGTAGTTTGCGAAGTAGAATGGGATCATGGGAGTCCTTGCTGTCATCCTCAGTGCTGATGAAAATCTATCTGACATGACTCAGGTAGAAATCCTGTTTACAGATGAGGTAACAATTGCAATTACAATTACAGTTTGGTTCAGTTTACGTTTAGTGACTTGGATTCATGTTGTCATTTCATACTAATGAAATAACCCCAAGAAAAGTTTGTTAATGTAGTGTTAAATGCTTAAAGTCAAAGTGCTTGATAGTTTTTTTTTTTGCGTCATTGGACAAAAATGACCTTTACAACATACTGTAATTCAAGTGGTCAGACAGGAAACAAGAGTTTTACCTCCTTCTGGATTCTGTTTTCAGTTGTAGAAAATCTACCCCACGACGCAGACTTAAAGGTTAAATACATGACTGACAGCTTATACATATACATTTAAGCTCCTGCAGCTTTAACCTCAGATAAATCAACTTATCAAATGGATACACATCATCTTGGCGTCTTGCATGAGCCACTAGTTGCACATCATCCCTACTGGATTTCTGTGTGTTGCAAAATGACAAGCAAGTCATTAAAAAAATGAAAATGCTGCTGCTTTCCGTTAGTAAGTATTATGCTGAGACACTGTATGATTGACACCAACCCTAGGGTATGTGTAACTATTTTGCTGTTACGTCTTAAGAGTTTCATTTTATCCGTCGTTTACTATGTTTCTCCATTACAGAAATACGACGTGATGACAGGTGACCAAGTGCAATGGGCTGTTACACTGAAAAAATATGGATTTGCCTGAATGTACTATTGTTAGAAGCTTTTGATATAATGAACACACTTAAGTCAAGAAATGTGTAACATATATGAGCTGTTTTTAGCTATTTTAATGCAGAAATGTTACAAAAAATACATCTCTTAGTCATTTTCAAAATATGTAACCATGCAGAATTCTCACTTTAAGTCATTAAAACATTACCACATGCAGAGCAGGGAAATGCTGATTTGTTTGTTCACAGCTCCGTAGCTGCAGGCGCTGCATGGATGGCCGTCCCCTTACTACATCTCATTTCTCTTTGATATAGCTCATCTCATCCTACATTTGTCACGATTCTGCTTTCTCTTCTCAGCCCCCAGTTATTCCTCTCTAGGTCTGCTTGTCTCAGCTATGTTCTCAGCAGGGAAGGCTCAATCAGGTAACAGTGACCTTTTGTGCTGGAGAATAAGAGGCTTGATATAGGGGAAGGTTCTGATTACACTGGCTTGCCATCATAGTTCACATTATGCAACTACTTCTTCTATTGTCATGTTTCAATATGAAAAAAAAAAACGAGAAATGTAAGAGAAGAGAATAGAATCTTAGGAAAATTAGGACTATTTGTGATTAGGTGATTCATTTCCTACCAAGATTGAATATTAAGTGAGGGAAAAGGAGAAAAAAAAACATGTTTTCCTACCATGAGGGATAACACAGCCTGGGAAAACACAGTTTACATATTGACATGTGGTTGTTTGAGCGACCCCTCTGGTCAGATTCTATCAGAGGTTAACTGGACCTTTAAAATCGAAGAAAAGCTCAAGCTCTGGAAACAGTTATTTCAGCAGCTCTGTTAGTATATGCCAATGCCAAATAAGTCAATATAATACGACAAGCCCGTGGCACATGATGGCCGGTAAACAGGCTGCGTTCCCCTTGGCTAAAACATTGACTCCGTTTTGTTGTTTGCGTCACACGTCACTGCACTTCTCAATTAGCATCCAAAATGTAGAGAAATAAAATTGGAAAACCATGTTAACATGACCTACGCTAAAACTGGCACGCACATCCATTACATTTCTACAACATAACCTCCTGTAAAATTAATCTTTGCATTATTTGCATGGTTAATAAATTACCTGTACAGGAAAGTGCTTCCTGACAGCTCCCGTGATGAACAAATGTATCAGCACAGTTTCACAAAGTTAACAAACTGAAGACACTATAATTGAAAACAAAACAGGTTAGGTCAGGGCACTGACTGAATACTCTAAGTACCTCCTACAACCCCACTTCAAAAGAACTCAAACTGACCATTCAAAACTAGTTTCTATTTTGTAGATTTGAACTCCAAATATTTAAGACACCTAATGCAATTCATCACACGACGCTCACGATAAAACGCTCTGTGTGCCTGTAAATTTATACAGGATGAAAGACCGTGTTTTTGTACCCAGAGTTAGTCAAGCTTGTTCTCCCCTATGTCTGAGCCTGCCGTGGGGCATGTTCAGAGGTCAGAGCCAGTGGCCTTGGTCCGGCTGCACAGAGGAGCATTATGGCTGGCTTTAACGCCCAGTGACTCGAGCAGCTGGTCTCCACAGATCTGCTGGCACTGGAAAGCCTTATGAGATGGTGTGTGTCTATGTGTGGGCATGAATATGTGTTCACAAATGCCAGCAGCTGTTGTCCTCACACCAATTTTCGCCCCCACAGACACACCTGTACAGAAAAATAAAGTCCAGGTTGGAGCTGGCATCTGGCACATTAATACTTTTTTTTTTTCCCACTCTCTGCCCAAATCAGCGCACAACTGTAGGCTGAGAAACATTTGTCTTCAAAGAGTCTTCAAACAACCACCGTACTAAACTTAATCAAAGACATCACAGACAATAAAAGAACAATAAAACAGCAGTCCTTTCAGGATTCAACCAGGGCATGTATCCATGTTACCCAGAGGGCTACAGCGCTCAGCTTCGCAAGTCAGCAATTTTTCAAAGTAATATCTCTGCTTTGTGTCCCTCCTCCATCTCCGCTTTCACCAGATCAGGTGATGCTGTTAGTGTGGGAAATAATCCACTGAACTCAGAAATGCCTTAGACTATTGACTTCGGTGTTAAATTGAAATAAGGACTGCACTAGTTTTTTTTTACAACTGACTGAGTGAGTTAAATTGAAGTACAGGAACAGCTACTACATCTAATGTGTCTGCACTGCTTTGCTCCTACGAGCGGCCCATGTACGTACTTATCTTCACTTAAAAAACTACAACCTTTTACCGTCCATGCTTTCGTTCTTCTTAGCATTTACGACATTTGCAGACTAAGACTAGACTAAGTAAATCATTTGAACTTTTTATTCACAGTACAGTATTTGCTCTGTGTTGGACCTTGTTTGACAGTTGTGCTCGACCACTTACAAGGGAGTCCTAATGCCATACTATACAGTCATGTTTTAGACAAGTGTGCTTCCTGCATTATGGCAATTTGAGCATTTTTGTTTCAATATGGTAGCACCCACAAGCAAACAGCTCAATAATCAATCAATAATTCATTGCCTTTGGTATGATAAAACTCACCTGGCCTGCACAGAACCATGAGCCAGTGTTGGCTAAGCTACAAGTTACGCTACCCTGAAGCTACCCCTGGCAAAATGTAACAAGCTAAGCTATATCAACATGGCAAAAATAGTAAGTTCACTACATTAGAAGATACTTTTTTTTTTTAAATTCTTAAACTGAACCAACTTCATGACTGTTATCTCACTCAAGTCAATAAACCTGTCCTGCTAAGTTGTTCACCTTCTGGGTCAGCTCCTCTGTTTTCTCAGCTTTACAGGTTCGCTTTGCCGTCTTTCCATCAAGTAAACCCAAGCTTGTGTGTTTCTCCTAAAGGCTATTCCCCCATCGCAGGAATCAGGACAAGGTTTGGTACGTGATGTCAACATCATATGGAAGCACTGTGACTCTCAGCTATGCACGCACACAGAATATAGCAGAAAGCTCCACTGTGCTTGAACTTCAGAAATACGGTTTGCTTCTTCTACTTCTTCTACGTTACTAAGAGGTTTACTTCTGAAAAGCTGTTTGAATCAGAAAACAGCAACGTTCCCACTAGTTGTAGTGATGCTACTTCCCAATATTGCTTTTAACTACAACTCCAAACACCAACTTCAAGCCAGTTGAACAATTACTTTGACGTAATGTTTGTTTGTTTATATCGTTTTTTTTCCCCCCCAGCGTACTGAGCACTGTATGGATCAAGAGTGTAATAAAAAAAAAAAAAGGGAAAACAAATGACATATGGAAAGAAAAAAAATAATACTGGAGGGTACGGGAAAGAAAAAGAACCCAATTGGAGATATGAGGGAATAAATCAAGAAAGAAGGATGTGTATAGTACAAGAAAATGAAGGTGTGAGTGGGAGAGAGGAGAGAAAGAGCCTTAGTTATTCCTTCCTTTCCTTACTTTGTAGTTCTCAGACATACAGTGGAGAGTCCAAGGTTGGAGTCAGCATTAAGCGCATTCGACAAATGGGTCCCTGCAGAGAGACCTGTAGGTGTCCAATCCGAAAGTGGCCGTACATTAGGGGCTCTCTTTGTCATTCTCTCTGCCTCTGTCCTCTCTCTCTCTCTCTCTCTTTCTCACAAACACTCCCTCCCTCTTTCCCTCTTTCCCTTTTCGCTCTCAGGCATAGGAACGTGCACATTTACGCCCACTTTGTGGCTGCTGCCAGTAAGACTTTTGCTTCGTCAGTAAACAGTTGACCGTCCTTGTCAGTAAAATGTTTATGTAGCTGGCCATAGTCCTGGTGAAGCTGGCACAGGGAGCTGGCTCCGTAGATAAGACTACAGATGAAAGAGGAGCGCGATGATAAATAATGACACAAAGCCACCAAAGAATAATTACACAAAGAAAAACACAGAGAAAGTAGGATCTTTAAAGTCACAGCGGGGAGATTAGCAAACTGGGTGTTTTTAAAGTCTTAGGGCCCCCCTGCCATCAGATGAGACTGATACACATCTGGGGTAACTGCTGTTCAAACAGATCACACTGCCCAGAGAGTGAATGAGTATGCATGCTGCAAGGTCAACTCACTGTGAAAGCATTTTGGATGACGCTGCAGAAAATGTGAATATATATTCCCCCCACAAAGCTGCACACATAAACAGTGCAGTCCTCCACATCTTCAGTCCGTTTTACTCATCTTCCAATGTTACCCTCCTTTCACTTTTATTTCTCACATTGCTACTTAATCCATATATCAGACCTGTCTTCTTTCTTTCTGTTTTCTCAACCCACCGGGCAGAAGAAATGTCTATATTCCGCAAAGCACAGATCTGTATAATGTCAAAGTTTGTGAAAAAAAAATATATGTCATATGAACATTTCTAGGTACATGTGTATTAGCGTTACTGTGCTTTAACCACTCATGGTGCTTTTCAACTAGTATATTCACATGTACCTAATAATTTGTATGGGTAGCTGTAGGCAGTGGCGGGGAAAGAATGCAAACGCTTGGTTAATGCAGAAAAAGTCTGCAAAGATACAATGAGAAATATTTTCCTAACTACAACCAAAGTACTTTTATTGCCTAAACCTTAAAAAAAAAACCTCCAGGTGTTTAGATGCAAACTCCTTATCTCTGGAGGCAAACGGCAACATTTTACAGTGATACGCAAACGTCTTAGGCCACCTTTAGCTGTGTTGTTTTTTTTTTCAGGGTAGTGATGAGCATACATATTTACTTCTCAGTCTCTTTATGAAGGCACAACAAGAAAAACAGCAAATACGTGCACGGTATTGAAAACGCATGAAAAATTCACTTCTAAATGGCTTCTACAGGCAAAAGTCAGTAGTTAGTGTGACCTCTGTTCCCTTGACAAAAAGTAGCCCAGGCAATAAGATACATTTTACATGTGTCGAATGAAACCCATATTGTCTGAACAAAAGAGCTGAAGACATGTTAAGTGCAAAGCGAGGTCACGCTAAAAACTTTTATTTGGTCTGTACAAATTGTTTTGTTTTTAATGCTGTTTAAATATTTCCTGCATATCGAAATATGTAAACAGCAGAGAACAGCATATGTATATGTACTGTATTTAGCCTGCTAAAACAACAAACTTTAGCACGTTATGTATATCTAAATCTATCCTGCATTTTAAATATCTATTTATATCTACCCCCGCGGGGAGACTGAGTTGGTTTTCTTTACTCCATAATTGACTCAGCATGCCAGACCCTGGTTGGCATTGTTTGAAATGACAAAGTGACAAATCTCTGCATGTCCTCAGTTTGCTAATCTCCTCAATTCTCCATTATATTGTTGTGGTAATTCTCCCTGAGATGAAAAAGATAGAATAACATGTTTAAATGAAAGCGTTGCGCGGTCCTGAGTGCGTCTCTCTCTCGCATCACACGTCCCACCCTCCTCTTCCTCCCACCTGTGATATTTCCTCACTCTCACCCACACTTTTCTCAGACTCAGTCATCTTCCCCTAGAAAGCTGATCTGTCTGTGTCTTTGCTCCAGGTTGTGGCTGTTGCAAATCCATTACATCAGATAAAAGAGGGGACAGAAATCTGATGCTGCTTGGATCCCTTGTGGGCTTGACAGAGAGGAGCGGATGAGAAATGGGGGATTACTCTACACTCTCCTTATTAAGTCTCCACAGAAGGAGGTGCGTTGGAGCCATATGTCCCCATCATCAACTCTTATTGTAATCTGACTGACGTGTGACGTGTGCGCAGGGAGGGCACACAGCCTGAAAACGCCATCTTCTCCCCTCTTTCCTTGAGGTCTCAATCTCAGTCAACAACAAGGACAAATACAAAATAACAGAAGTGTGCAGGGAGCATGGTGCCTTACATTTGTCAGGCCCCACAGTGAGCAAAAGGCCACTCAGCCAACTAATAATCCCCTATTTGAATAATGGCTGTTATTCAATTTCATTCCCAGCTTCTCTCTATTTAGGCCGGTTGTAATTTCCTCTCTTATCTATGGCTCGGCTCCCACAACTTATGAGAGTTCAATCTGCATCTCTCTGTAGACCCACTGAATACAAAGTGAGAGCAATCATATATCATTTCTCCCCTTCCTACACCTTTCTTTTGCTCTCTCCTTTGCTCTACCTCTTGCTCTCTTTGTTTCTTTTTTTTCCTCCCAGTCCTCTCCTCTCTCCTGTCATCTGTCATGCTACATACTCAGCCACCAAGTCTACCCACACCAGCCATCTTGCACCGTCATAGCAGACATTTTAGGTCTAAGGCTCCGAGATGAAACAATCCAAGTCAGGCTACGCTACTTTTCTCTATTTCCATTTAGCTAGCGCATCAGAATCCTTGGAGAGACAAAGGAGGACAGAGAACAATGTTTGCTATTGTACATTTTTGCAAAACATGGATATGTGTAATCTTTACGCTTCTAAACCAAAAATATGTTTTGACCAACCCAGTTGCCGTTACCTTTTTTTTTTTTTTTTTACCTTTCCATCAATAGGCAGGAGGTGGACGGTGGATATAAAAAAATCCAGGACTTTGCCACCAGAGAGTTTAGTTTAGTTCCTGCATCCTGACTGCTGTAGGTTTTTAAGCTTAGGCAATACATTTGTGAGCAATTTTTTTATACCGTCTTTGCAAAGCTGGACCAACTTCTGTCAGTGGTTAAACCTAAATAAAAAAGCATCGCGTGCTTACATATGAAAGTATAAAAATCAAAGATTGGCCGGCGACAAGAACTGAATCAGCCATGACCGGTGACCAGTGGATCAGTCTTGTACATATCTGACTCAGCATTAGTCACACACAAACAAACATATCATCAGCGTGGTTGTTCTTCATCATGAGTGAAGAAGACACAAAGAACAAAATTACTAGCGGCGTCTTGCCAAGTGAAAAGAGGTTGACGTCTGGAGGCCACTAAAATGAACCATGAGTAATCGCTCATCTATTACTGCTGTGGTGTTGACATAGCAGTAACGTGCTAAAGTGGCAATAAAGTCGGATACACTGCAATTTACTTTCACTTAGATTTTATTTATACAAAGAAGCTCAGTTCAATAACCTAGAATTCTATATTTGAAGATTTATTTGACTAAAAGTGTGAGAAAGTCTCTTATTGTTAAATACAGGTCATTCAATGAATGACATTTCTGAGAGCACTTAACATTGATTTACAGGGATGTAAAAATGTAGAAATGTATGTATGAAACATATTTGTGGTTCAGAAACATTGACAATTTTCAGAAATATTAACAATTTATTCTGTTAATTAGGGTTGCAAAAAGAGGCAGAAGAGGGAGGAAGAGAGTAGAACGCAGAATTTAAAGGCTATCTTCTCCCTCTTGAATTCTGCAAATTAAGCTCTGGCGTTGGGGATAGAAACAGGAGCCTGCCACCAGAAAACACAAAGTAAAGTTTTTCTGCCCCCATTACACACCCAGCAGATCCCACCCTGAACACATGAGGCTCACAGCCACAGTCAGACATGCTTCCGAGACTTGCTGGTAATGGGATTTGAAGGAGCACCGCACTACAGCTACGCTTACAACTTGGAACAGGGTGTAGCTCTCTTCACAGGTTGTAAGTAATCGCCTTTATTTTCTCTCTTGGGAAGTACAGACTTCCATGAAACAAACAAAACAAGATCATACTCAGTAGCTCAGCGGCGTCTCGGATGCACGGTGGCTGGAACACAGCATCTCCCAAAATACTGACAAAAGTTTCAAACGGCTGGACTTGTCTCATCATGCCGCTTGGATTCTTTTGAATCTTTTCTTGCCTTAGCCTATGTTTAATCCATCTTCTACTTACTATGCAGTGCTAATGCTTCTACCGGGAGTAGTGCTTAAATGCTTGGTAGATTCACAATGTGCTGGCTGTCAGACAAACTACCAAAAACAACTTAAACCTCTTCACATCCACCAGGTAACCAGTGACCTGTTTAAAGGTTAGGGATACATTTGAGCGACGCATCCTCATACCTAAATGACAGATGATTGCCAATACCTCCCAAAACAACATATATGCATACAATATTATCACTACAAAACAAAAAAAGTGTTGCCTTTAGGCTGTGACTAGGCTTAGGGATAGGAAAGGACTGTAGTAAGGGCTAAAATAATACATGTATATGATGAATATTACAAAAATGAGCACAGCATTTACCCTCAGTTTAAAACAGGACACAGACACTAGTCTCCTGTGTCCCTGTCCACAGAAATGAGTATTCTGCCATATCCATCCCTGACCACCTGTATCTTTTTAACGTCACAAAATCCCTTAAAAAAAAAAATCAACCAGTATCGTTTTTTTCTGGGGAAGTCGTGCTGCAATTGAGCCATGTTTGAACTGATGTATTTTAGGCTGTGTTTTAGCCACATGCTAAAGAAGATGTCCCCGTTCAAATGCACACATTTTGGCCTTACAGTTCATCTATTTTAAGCCTAACCCTGTAAAAAGTGTGGATGCTAAGAGGTTAATAACGCAACTCGTGATTGACTAGTGATTATTAGCATTAGCTCTGACGTTTCCTTTGCATTAGGTGAGTGCTAGCAGCTGCTTACGTATCCTTTACTGTCAGCGCCTCAATCATCAGCTGCTTGGCAACGAGCTGATTTGTAACATCCATTTGTATTCATACATGTGCACACAGTGGCCTTCATAAAGTGGTTCTTCTCAATGAATACCCTTCTGATACCTTTGCGTTGCCACAGAGACCGATACCTCCACCTTGTGCCCTGAGAATTTTCTATTGTTGACTCTACTAATGATCGTGTATAGCATGCGTTTGATGGGTGATTACTTCTTCCAGCAAAATCATCTGGCTGAATTAATCACTTACATCAATTATTGAGCAAAACCGACAAACATTTGCTTATATTTTTTTTTTTTTTTGTGTGTTAATCTCTGAAAGTTTTTTCTTTTGAAGGGGTTGGACTTATGTTTGAACAAAACAAGCAGTCTGAAAATGTCACCTTGGGCTCTGCAAATTTGTGACAAACATGTTTCACTATTTTTTGACATATTGCATAATGTGGCATTAATTTATTCATATAAAAAATGAACAGATAAATAACAGTACTTAATTGCGAGATGTTCGATAACCTTTCCCGCAGGAGTCATCGCAGTGAATTTTAAAAACTGAATTTCAAAAGTATAATGTGTTTACTTTTTTCAATAATTATCACCTTTCCTTTGATGTATTCTGACTCTTAATAGCCCACTATCTTGGCTGCATTTCTTGATGGATTTGGCTCTGTGGGAAGTCTCACATATCACCGTCATGCACTGCTGCTCTTTTCCATATGCAGCTCACTGGATCAGAAGAGGACACATCACAACACTACACTGTACGTTTAATTTCAAACCAAAGACAAATCACATCATTTCTTTTTTCTTCTGTCAACAACTTTGTCGTGGTCTGTTTTTGAACAAAGTTTTCACGATGGTTAATTGAGGCTTAAACATGAGCGACGTCTAGTTCGCTAGACTCTGCCCTCTGCTGCTCTGCTGGTCATAAGAGAATTGAAATTGAGACACTGAACCGCATCCCACTTAACTCCATCACTCTTCTTCTTTTTTAACAATCATTTATCAGAGCTGACACAAAGGTTACCGAGACATTAAGATATTGAAGAAAACATCGATGTTCGTTAAATTGTCTGAGACAAATGACTGTTTGAGTAATCACTGAGCGAGCTCACTGGAGGAACTGGATTTGCTAACATTTTATCACAGCTGCTAAAAGCAAGCACTGTGTCAGTCTTCACAAGGACCTCAAATACAGTGCTTCGATCCACTGATGCATTTGGAAAAATATGGAATATACTTGTGAGGAATGTTTGTTACTACATGTAGTTAATGTTTGTTACCTATAAGATGACACATCGTACATGCTCTGGATATATTAAGATATATTTATAAAACGTAAAGTAGTAAAAATAGACCAATTTAGTTCAATTTCTAATGGGTTTCATATATAGTTTATACATATATACGTGTTTCATATGGAAATTAAATGTATTACAGTCCAAAATCAGTAAATATTTTACCTCAAACAATTTATAATGCAAGCTGCAGTCGAGAGACATGTTTTTTTTGTGATTTTTTAAATTTATTTATGTTTTTGCAGGGGACAAAGGGACTGCAATGTAAATGTGAACGTTCACAAGACGTGATAAAATAAAATAGTAACAGCACACAAATGGTCTTTATTTTACTAGACGATCGAGTGAGCTACCAGCATCTCTTCTTCTTCTACTTTTATATCAGCCATGTGTAATGTAGCCTACCTCGCCACCTTCTGACAACACCACACATCCTATTTTATGCACTCCAAACCACTTCATGGAAACACTGAAATATGAAACATTCTGACAGAAACGTGGCGATTAATCCTCTTTACTTTCAGTTCTTAGCTCCCAGACCTGTGCAGCCGATAGAGTTATTTGCGTGGTTACAAAGGATCGTGGGTGAAAAAAGTATGGAACCAGTCTTTCAAGCGCTAGAATGTAATTCCGGAGACTAACTGAAGCAAAAGTAAATGTGACTTCTTAAGAGAAGGTGGTCACTACAATAGGCGCATTTCAACATTTTTATAAAGAAAAATGTATTGAATGCATAAAACATCACATATTGAAGGGAGAGTATATAATGAAGTGAGAGAATCTGAGAGTGCACTTTTCCTTTTCCACATGTTCAGGCAGGCAGTTATGGGGCTGTAAGTTGCTTTGTATAAAGGCTTCAAATAAATGTACAGTATGTTAAAAGGCTTGTCGCCTTGCAGTCTTTGGATTCACGCTGAAGTTCGCAGACTGCTGGGCTGGCATTTTATCAGCATCATGCACTGGCTGCTTTTATGTGAATTATTGAATTTTTTTCCCTCCTTTTCTGTGTGTGAACAAGTCAAGAGAGCTGATTCAGCAAAAGCAAATGCAGTACGTGACCCCCAGTTTGATTGAGGACTTCTTTTTTTTTTTTTTGAATATGGAGGAAACAAAGAAGGTCTTTGCCCAAGTTACTGATTTGCTTCCACTGAAATGTCTTTCTAACTACGCAGCACTGTCTTTGACTGCTTTGTCCCGCAGTCAGGGGTGTGGGGTAATGCTGTGGTCAGACAGTAAAGAGAGGAAATGATAGGGACGACAAAGCTTGAGGGGTGCTGAGTGAAGAGCAAAGATAAATGTGAGGAAGGAAACATGAGGCAGAGGGCAAACACTTCAAACCCACCTTCTATTTGTGCGCCTTAGCTGTTAATGTGCCAGCTCTAATTGTTAAATCGCTAGTGTTCATTTGCATTCCAGTCATTAGTTACCCTGCATAAACGTGTGTGCTTGTGTGTGTATTTTTAAAGATGTGGGTGGCCTCGAGTCTCGACAATGCAGGCATAAAGAAACTGGCATCTGCTGGTAATTAGACAAAAATAGATACTGCAACAAGTGCCTACAGTAAACAGGTCTCCGAAGTGATCAGCAATCGAATGAAAAAAAAGAGAGAAGAAAGGGAAAAAAATAAAATAAAATCATTACCTGTGTTTGTGTCCAACAGTGGCAGGAAGGGCAGCGGCAGCGAGAAAAGAGAAAGAAAAACATATCAGAATAACTTCATTGATAATAAAACAAGTCTCTATAAAAAAGTATTTCTCGTATGAGTCGTGTGGCGCATATGAACATCATCTGTTGATTGCTGCTTAGGATTGCACATTTTACTACCAACGTCGTTGTCAAAGGGTTTCTTTTTTTCTTCTTCTTATATCTATTTTGCAAATCTCTTTAGATGCGAAACAAAGGAAAAGCTACACCAGCACATTGGATTTCTGCTCTCGGTAAGCTTTACTCATGCAGCGTTTCATCTCAGTGTGAGTCCGGTGTGGTTCCCTACATGTTGTATACGCTGGCAGAGACCCATGTTAGTTTGAAGCATCGCTGGAACAAACTTGAGACCGATATTCAGCTCGCCGATGCTCTTTGTTTCACAGTTAACGTAATTACAGCCTGGAACAGCCTCCAAAGCAGTGATTCATGGGCAACAATTCGAGATTGCGGGGGAAACACTAAATTGGCCACTTGGTGGGGACTTGGCATCATTAGTCAAACATGACAACATGACTGTGACAAAGATAAAAAAAAAAAAAAATAGGAATGTGTCATGTCTAATGAGTGGCGTTCAAACTATTAATGGATTATGAATGACAACTACATGGTGTGCATATAGATTAGTCGATGGGTGTGTGACTTGACTTGAATAAAAGACATTTGGTTAAATGCAGAAGAGACTACTTGAGAGGGAGTTGTGTGCAGGGTTCATGGCTTAGCAGACCTCGATATGAACACACATTCACTATGTTTGCATACAAAGTAATATTCCACTATTATTGAAAACATGACAATACTCCAGAAATGGTACGGGTCATGTAAACAGCAACCTCTGTTTAGGGATTCTTCATTAAGCGTCCTCTGAAAGGAGCGTTTTCCAAATAAAGACATGGGATGCGCTCAAACCAACTAACCAATAGACTTTCAGACTGAGACAGAGATGCATTCCCCAAAGAAAAAACACGAAAACAAAGGAGAAAGACACTCACTTTTAAACATTATGAAAGTCTTGGACATGAACAGGTTTTCATTCTGTGCAAATATCACAACACCAAATGAAGAAGGTACAAAATAGGGAGGCTGTGTTTGCACGTTCAAAGTCTGCCAACGGCGGAAAACTGTGAAATATCTGTTTTGACACAAAGAAGCAAAATAACACAAACGGCTTCAGCCACTTTCCCACATTAAGATAAATAAAATGTTAATGCCTCGTCAATCAGAGAACGCACGGCTGCTCGCAAAGTCTTTTTTTTGTTGGAATGGGGACAAAAAACTGGAATACTTGTGCATGTAAACGTAGTCATTGATATTCTGAAAAACCACCCACTGTGTTCCAGGCCAACAAGGTGTAAAACAAGCCATCAAGCAGGCACCGCAACACTTTGGCCCAGCTAACACTGTGAATAACAATCTCTGCAGCTGAAAAAAAAAGAAAAAGAAAAAGAAAATTAAGGTTGACATATGTATTCTGCCTCCCTGTCTACCGATTTTCAAGAAAATAGTGTAAAGATAAATGAAAACATCAAAATCCTGTCTTTGTTCCATCTGCTTTTATCTCTGTCTCTTCACACAGCTCTTTTCTTCCCTGCCCCGCCATTATCTCTCTCCATCTGTGAGTCAGGAGGTGTAGCAGATTAGCCAGATAATTACTGATCTCTTCAGATCCAAAAAGTTCATCTAACTTCTCTATAGCATGCCACTCTGCACCACATTTGTCTTGGGAGCTGTGCATTGTGGAAAATGGTTGAAAATTGGCTTTCCCAGGTCGAACTGTCCCCTTCATACATCACTGAGATGTCCTCCAGATAGCCGGCCCACATCCACTGCCAAAGTAGCGTGCTCAAATAACTCTCCCTGATAGTTCTCCCCCACCCCTCCTCAGGAACCAACCAAGCTAATATCAGATTGAATCTCTTGTATGCCGACGACGAAGTACTCAAAGTATGAAGATGCAAGGTACAAAAATAAAGACTTATTTTCAACTAAGAAAGTAACATTTTTAATCATGATTTTACAAAAAAAAAAAAACAGAAATAGCTAACTAAAAGAGTTAGCTATGTAATGCCTGGTTGGGATGTGGAAAGTTCATTCGGGGGCAGCCATCTACATTTGCCACAACTGTGACAATGATCGAATCCTTATGTGACACATTTAGAAAGAAATAAGGTCCACAAACACACAAACACACACACATACGCCCACGCAGCCAATCGACAGCAAGCTCGGCTGCTGAGTCGGACTTCTGCTTATTGAATAAAACATTTTTTTTTCCCTGACAGGCAGCTCTATGGTTGAGAAGTTACACTAACAAGACCGTCAGAGGATTCTGTCATGACGTTTATCAGTTCTTAATTACAACACCCAGCCTGTTAGCCTCAAGGCCTGTACATACTCTGCAAGAACAGAGACATTTGTTCTCTCCCAGGGCTGCGAGAAAAGAGTGACATCACTGGTTTGGAAGTTCTCGCAACTTGTTCTCGACACGTCATCTGGGCAGAACTTTTTTGTGTGGTGTCCGACAAGTATTGTGTGATTGGTCAGAAATTTGAAGTGACCATGGTTAAGGTGGAAAAGCGGAAATGTGGTCATTTTGTCGTCTGAAATAAGAAAAGTGCCTCTTGTCGTCCATCTCCTGCAAGACACTGCACTCGCCCCGGCTCAACTCTGGTCGCATTGAGCGGTCCAACGTGCCACCTACGTTCACTCTTTTTTCCATCTCCTCGGCAATCACGAATAGTAACAACAAATCATCCTCCCCCTCCGCTTCAAACATGTTATTCTCCACCTCCTTCTCCATCGACTCAAAAAAATGCCATCTCTGCCCCTGTCACCGTGCTGTCGCTGTACTGGTTTTTCTGTCAGATTCCCGCACGTGATGTGTGCTGCAGTGGGAAGGCCCTATGAGGACTTCCCAGGAGTTCTGCACTTTCATGCGGAGTATGTACAGGCCTTTAATAACGACTTAGCGTAATTACCTCACGTTAGTATTAATCTGGTACTGTCAGCTAGCCTGCTAATTAGGCCAACTAGTGATAATTAGTGTATTGATATATTCCCCAAAGTTGACAGTACTGTTGTACTTGGAGGAAACACACATGACAGTGTTAGTCGATGCAATTGGTTTCAGGAAGTTAGCACTGGCTTGGCGGGCCTCGCACCTTGCTCTTCCTCAGCTGGGCACTTCTGTTTCCAAAAAAAAACAAGATGACCAAACTACCAAACTCAGTCCGTAAACCAATGGTTCACATCACTTCATCCGCTTTTTTTATATTCAGTCTATGTTGAAATGGATCATTTTATTCTTCTTGCTTAAAGTGGATAGTGCTACTCTTATTTCAGCAAATTACCTGTGATTGTTAGACCCTAGCTGTTCCTAGATAGTGTTACAACAACAAGCCCCAGTAATGTGGGAGGATGCAACAACTGAACTCTTCATATTTGACAATAACTCACATAATCTGTGACTGTGTCCTAAACGTTTTATTGGTAGTAGACAAATAAGGGTATCGTATACGAAAGTTTGAGAAATGTAGCATAAACAGCCACAGAATTACTGGTGCTCGAACAAAAAGTGTTACTGCCAACCCCCCGGTCTCCACTACGGGTCTGAGAGCTCCCATTGAAGTGTAAGGCTTAACTGATCAGTTCAAAAGTTACTCTAAATGAAAGGACGAGTGCGCGTTTCCTATAACAAGAAAAGACAGGGTTTGTTAGGATTTGCACAGTGCTAAAAAAAGAAAAAAAAAAGACAGTGATAGCTTGTAGTGGGAGGGCCATGATTTTCTGTATCTTGTCTTTCTTATCTGCCCTTGCTACTTCTGTTTCCTTTCCTGTACACTGGCCTTTACACACACACTTTTTTTCCAGTCATCATTATCTTCCCAAACCTACTACTTGCAGGTGTTGTGAATTATCTGTGGAACAGCTTTAGGCGAAGTGTTTTTCTTCCCCCCCCCCTCGCTCTCCTGACTCTGGCAGGACGCTTTCTTTCTGGCAACATGCCAACTTGTTTCTTTGTTGGTGTGTGTATATGCATGTGTGTGTTTGTGTGTTTGTCGGCGTCCGTGTGTCTGTACTTGCTGTGCAGTCATGAGGGACGGATGTAGCTGCTCTCCGTTAACTGATAACAACCCAATCTAGCACTATGGACAGAAGGACAAACATGAGGTTTGAAGAACAAAGGACAAGAAAGGAGACTGTCAGAAAAAGAAACCCGGCAAAAAGGGAGGGTAAATGTATGGAAATATTTGACATCACGTCGCATGACTCCAATTCTGACTCCTTTTTTCCTTCTCTGTTTTCTAAAAGTCTGATAAGACAGGAGGAGAGTGACCCATATCTATTCCGCTTGTCTGATTCCTTTCTCCCACTGTTTAGCGCTCCCTCTGTCCAATTTACTTTTAGCTTCTCTGATGGCCATCCTGTCTTTCTCTGTCTATTCTCTTTCCTTCTGAAGGACAATTGGTCTCATTCAATAGGAGGAACTGGAGGCAAATCAAACTTTGATGCATAAGTGGGTA
>JAPQRN010000012.1:13777809-13790397 GCA_037367275.1 Coranthus polyacanthus
GGGGTGGGGTGGGGTGGGGGGTGAGATGCAAAGGGAATTGAAATTGACTGGCACTCAATGTCAAAATGCCAATCAGGATCAGTGTCATACTGTATAGGAAATGAAAGCTGTTTTAATAAGGGCACATCTCTATTGATCTATCTAGATGAAAACATGTTAGCTCAAGAACAAACGCTCACATGGGCACATAAAGACAAGCACAACACACAAATGTATACAGTGCTGTGTCCTGCACACCTTTAGATTAAAGGCTGAATAACTTCAGAAGCGTGGCCTTTAGATGACACACTATGTGAACTGTGACTGTGTTTGCTGACATGCAGAACAGAGGGGGGTGGGTGTAATTGACCAGTTACAGCCACTGGGAGAGGTTAATTGAGGCGTTCCCTCTTGTGAAGGTGGGGAGTTTCAATTAATGTTGTGAAGGTTGCCGTCAGAGACGAAACCACAGGAACACCAAGTCTATTAAGGGTGTAATTAACGCGGGCATTCAGGTGCAACACAAAGGCTGACTTCCAATAGACTTCATTATGCCAAATAACGTATAGGAGTGTACGCTTCAAATAGATGGATAACAGAAAAGAAAAAGCCGAAAATAGTATAACAGAGCCCACTTCTACACGGCGTGAGGTCACTGAATGGTTTGATGAGCATGAAAATGATGCAAATCATAAGCTATAAGCATCATTATGCACGCATTATGTATTCATGTATTGCAAAAACAAAATTGCCAGAGAGGTTCAATATGTAATATTTGTGTGTGTGCTTGAAGTTTGAGTTGGAGTCTGTTTTGTGCTGGGAGCGGGTTGTGTGCTGACGTTAGCTAACTCTATTTTGAAACTAAAACACCTTCACATAAGCTTCACATAAGCACACGGGCATGTGCAAATCTGCAAACCGAGCCTTCAAAAGTGAAACGTGCACTGTATGTGAAAAGATTTATATATTAGGTGCTTTTTTTATTGCCAATGTGAGGAACTACCGTTAGCTAAATGGACTTAGCTAACGTCAAGATCAGACTCCAACACAAATGTCATGTAAGCACATAAGCATATGCAAATGTTACATACTGCATCTTTAATTATTGGTGTTTTCCTTATTGCAATGAAGACACGTTGGTAACACTTATTCACCATTTACTAGGTGCTTATTAGCATGCATTAATGGTTTGCTAAAGCTAAATATATTTCCTCACTGGTACATTTACTCAAGTAGCCTAGTGTACTTCACTTGTGTATTTCCTTTTTCTGCTACTTTATACTTACACTGCATTTTAGAGGGAAGTACTTTTCACCTTGATACATGTAATTGAAAAACTTAAGTTTAAGATGAGGATTTTACACAGTGGATAATATAGTAAAACTTTTTTTAAATACAACACATTATTAAACATTACACCACTGGTTTCCAACATTTTTTTTTTTTTGCTTCTCACATCTTACAAAACGCAGTGTGTAGTCGGGCCGGCTTTTCAGATGTCTGAGTTGTTAGCAGCTCCGCCACGTAGTGATTGTTCCCTCTAAACTTCTCACATGGTTTCATTTCAAACCATCCAATACCTCAGCAAAAATCAAAGAGTGGAAAAACGGCCAAAAACTTAAAACAGATTTGTGTATCAGAGCTTTGTTTTTCATCTTTCCTCTCCCATTAATCATCTCATGAGCCTTCAGATTCTTCTGGTGTCCGTGTATATAAGACTGGATATAAAATAGTTCAAACTGGCTCATCTCCAGCAGCTGCAACAGTAAAATACTGCTCTAACACTAATGCTTTACTATTAATAATCCGATGATGTCTGACATAATAAATAGAGGTACTTTTACTTCAATACTTTATCTGTATTTTGCATCTAATACTTACATAATCTTTTACTTGTAATGGAGTATTTTTATACTGTTGTATTAGTACTACTAGTCTTACTTAAGCAACAAATCTTTCTTTATGCCAAGACAATTGAGACACTGCCTAACAGAGCTGCAACAATTAATAATATAAGTAGATTCTCTCTTTGGCCCATAAAGGAGCAAAAGGTTACCTTCCATTAAGAAATATACTGTAACTACATTTCACGCACTAAGTGGCTTGTCCCTATAAAGAGTTATGTATTTACAATTCCTCTTTTATGGGTCGGGGTCAAACCAGTGGGAAATGTGGCCTGAAAGGCGAAGAGGTCACTGGCGCCACAGACTGCTATTACAGATCCATGACACTGCAGAGCTGCTACCGGTCATGGCCATAGTGCCTGATCACGACTGTCCAGAGCAAAATGGCTCCCTGAAGGTAAAACCACTTACAGAGGCTGGGACGATTAGGCTTCATTTTATAGCACTGTTCCATGGTGTGGCTGCCTGGCCACCGACCAGATTTACTCTGCCTGGGGGAGCGAAATAAACTTGAGTCTATATGACGGCTGAAGGAAGTAATGAAATGGCAGTCCCACAAGAGACACAAATCCACATACTGTAGGTATTCCCAAGTGTTATAGTCTGAATCAAAGCCTCCTGTCTGGCAGGCATGGCTCAGAACACTGTCAGCCTGACTAAAGACTTTCACAGCCATGGCTGGTCTAAATTCTTATGATATCTGAAAGAAAACCTGAAGGCGAGTAGGCAGAAGTATTCAAAAAGGAGAGGGATTTCTTTCTGTGTGATATGTGTGTTTTAAATCACAGTATAAAAACACACAAAATCAGATGTAATTGTGTAGGCTTGGTTACAGAACACCGGCCAAATAAAGGTGGCAAGGGAAATTTACATTCCCATGAACTGGGAATATCAATTTCCATCTTTAAATAGTCAAGAAAACAAGTTACCATCTGTCTGTATTTGTACATCTATGATATCTCTGTGTGTATGATATAGTTGTTTTTTTTATGAAAACCAGAGACTAATGTGTATATGAGATATAACATGTGTTCCAGAGGTAATAAACCACTTTTAATTACTGGACGGGTGTGATACATTTGTATGGTCAATTTAACAGCAGACTAACGACAAACCGTGTCTGAGATGAAGAGAGTGAGGAAAGGAGAAAATTAAGTCATTTGAAATCACACGCAAGCCATTATACCTATGGTTCAGCACATATACACAAGGTTTATTGAATATATAGGATATATACGAGGTTGGAAGTCAAAATACACTAAGATATAAACTCCATGGGCCACACAGCCATCGAATCGACCAGGAAGGAGACGTGCACTCAGAGATGAACAGATTTTAGTGCAACAGGGTCAAAAGCAACCCAGGACAACTGCAGGGAACTGGTAAAGACACTGGGGGTAACTGGTACAAAAATACAGTCTATACTGGTGATGGCATACTCCAGAGCAACGAAGGAGAAAGATTTTTGATGGAGAGAGCAGGCATGAACAAACTGAGTCATTGAACTGCCTTGCTTTTTAAATCCCTCTTCTCCCATGACAGCAGGGTATGTTTGAGCACATTAAATGCTTGGCTCCTTGAGAAAGGTGGAAGTTTCAAGCACTCTTGTGACGCTCTTCCAGCAATTTTGTTTTAAAAACCTGCATGAATACGCTGAAATTGGAGAGTTAGAGTGCATATGTGAGAGAGTTCCATGCAGGGAGACAAAAAGGTTGCAAGCAAAAAGGTCACTAGCAAGCAGAATAACAGCATACCTAGGCTTTATAAGAAAATTACTCTCTGGAAAGAAAAGAGCCTGACATACACAGTAATTTATAGGAATTTCTGACAGTTAAAAGAAGCTACCTGTCATATCTGAAAGAAGAATATGAAAGACGGGAACGACGTCCAGAGACATATGCTGAATAGACTGTTTGACATACAGTAGCACCCTCAAATTATCATTTACTCGATATTTGAGACCTGGCAAAAACACAACAACAGGCGCCAGAAAGTAACGTTGCTACTGTAAGTTTCTGCAAACTGCGGATACATGTGATGTCATTTGATTTCTCAATCAAAAATACATTTCCTATCCACATCATATGGTTGTTTCTGATCACAGCACTTTTTAACTGTCTGTCAAATATTACATTCATATGTAATTTACCTATTTTGATGGTTAGGTTTAGGCACCGACAGACTAACTAACTGAAGAAAAGACATCATGATTACAATGTATTTAAACCAAACCACTGTCTTTTCCTCACCCTAATCAAAGCACTTTTATTGGCCTAAAAACAAGAGTTGGGATGCAAACTCCAGCGGCCAAGTCCTGGATTTTGTATGTCCCACATGAGCATTTACTGATAAATTGCGTTTCCGTCGCAAAAAACTGCCTGAATCGCAGTGAATAAGAAAAAATACACGCATTCCAACATTTGACCTCAGATCAGATGGAGCTCTGGATACATGGGTAATGCATTCACACTATTGATCCCCATCAGATGAAGACCCAGCTAGCTGTCAGCTACACTGTTTATTTTATCGAAAGTCATATCACAATATTGAGCAGCACTGTTTCACATCGCAGACTATTCTCATATCATGGAGGCCTTTCCGATATCCAACCCAACCACTTACTGCCTACGGAGTAAAAGCCGGAAAGTCACAGAAAATGTAAAACACTAAAACATATCAGCATATGTCATAATGTATGTAGAAACAGCAATATGAAAGGTATTTTTAGTTCACAAACGCTGAGGTTATCCGTGTTTGCAGAAGTGTACAATGACAATTTAAAAAGTTAATTGAAAGTCAGTCAGTTTATCACGGTCATTAGCATGCAATTAAACACACTGCAATTCATACAAGCATTTCATATAATTACCACTGCAGATTCGCATTATCATAATACAAATGTTGAAATGCCTAATATGAGACTTTCCTAGAATCTTGTAACAGAGTGACAGTCCCAACCAGGACAGGGAGTGGCACCGGACAGTGTGCAAATGTGCTCTATATTCCCAGACGTCTATTGATTTTCTAACTCAAATATGCCATTTGGTAGCTTGGGCTTCGGTAACGTGAGCCAGGGACACACTCCGCCCATTCCTCATCAGTAATGACTGTAATACTGGCCTAGGGTGAACAGGGACATAAAAATGGATCCTCGTATTGATAGCCAAAGCTAATGACCATGTCAGTGTGTCACGTTCAGGACTAGTGTCGACAACATAGAGAACCACTCCTTTGAAAAACCCTATAATACAGTTTAAGAAGCAGACCCTGATATAGTTGTGCATAGGTCAATAGTAATCTGATGGAGGAGACAGCGGTGAAGTGATATCGTTACAACTCAAAGATGCACATATCACTGTCTGTCATTCATGTAAAATGTTGGAGCCAAGGCTGGGTTTGGTGTAAGACTAATGATGACTACTATCCTTAGGGGGGGGAAGGCAGAGCTGAATTTATGAAACATTTAACCAAATGATTGATATAATGAGATATCTGTTGGGAACCTAAAAAACATGACTGACTTCTGACATTTATTAAACGAGATTTATCTTCGACAAAAAAAAAAGTGACATGCACACAAACACAGGCTGACACAATTAATTCTCTGCTCAAATGGGTTTGAAATTTTCCATGATTCTCTTGTTATGAACTTAATTATATTTTACAATACTCTGTTAACTGCCGTCTTTCCACATGAAGGGAAATATTTGGATTTCTCAATTCTCATGCCTTGTGTACCCGCTCCTCTATGCACAGACTTCATTTAATATTTGAAGTTATTACAGTTTAATTTCATATACTACGGAGCAGTGGAAAGGCTGCCCATTCTGGATGGCACTGGAAGTGATTGGAAATTTAACATTATCTTCTTCAGTAGTCTGGACAGACTGGCATGTGAGGAGGCTTTCACACACACATTCACCCATCTCATATTTCTAGAGATGACATTAGTCTTGACAGGGAAAAATACGTTGTAAATGAGAATGACCGTGAGATAAGAAGAGCACAAAAAGTTATAGAACAAAGTGAAATAGGCTAATGCTTACATAAGTTTACTCCACTAAATGATCTGATTTCTGACTGTGATTCTGTCTGTGAATTACATAAATAATAAAACTTTTTTTTTAGCTGGTTACACTTTACATTACAGCTCAGAAATGACATGGTAATAGTTTGGTAATAATTAGGTAATAATTAAGTAATGCCATGTAATTACCAAATTAATATCAATGCAATAAACAACAAACAAGTTTAACATTTTGCAGCCCTGATTCATGGTTATAACACAAGTGCTTCCAGGTAGCAAGTTACAGCATGACACGGATCATTTTTTTATCCAAATATTGCAGTCATACAACCACTTTATTGTTAGCACGTTACGATAGTGTTACCAAAATATGACTAAGTAGTTTTCCTTAAATCTTTAAATGCACTTATTCCCATTATTACCCTGTGTTTTTGGTGTCTTATTACGCTGTTACATACCCTGTCTCATACTACATTCATGCTACTGTTGATACCACGCCATTAAAAGGTCATAACTTTAGTAATTACATGATATTACTTAATTGTTACATGTTTATCACCGACTATATTATTACTGAGCTGCAATGTAAAGTGTCACCAAGATTTTTTTACCTAAGTTTCATTGATATAATCCTGAGAACAGTTTTCTTCCCAAGAGGAAATATAATAGTAAAGGAGAAGAAAGTTTTCGACACCGATCACTAACAGGTAAAACACAAGCCTCTAGTGTCGCTCGTTCAATCATTTCTATTTACTTCTTATTGAAGAGCCCCCTCCCCTTGCCCTTTGGCCATCTGTCAAACAACTCTACCAATGTTCTCACCACAGGCTTCACCATATAATTGATAAATCTTTCATCACTGAAGGCTTACTATTGATTTCTAGTTTTTGAACACACAGCTTATGTGACCGGTGACCCTTTGTGAATCAGATGGTACTGTATTCAATGAGCCGTAAATTTGATGAATTTAGAAACAGTGCTATGGGCTTATTTTCTGTAAAGCCTGAAGAATATGCTCTCTTTGCCTGAGGTATAGAGGGCATGAAGGCATTTAGGGCTAGAGGACATCTAAACTACTACAGCTTCTTCAGCATTCCCTCAAAACTTGTTGCATTACTTTCACACTTTCACACTGTGAACGAAGGGCAGTAAGCGCAGACACATGCAGTTGCATCAGCAAACTACATTTAGTGGCAAATCTAGAAAATACACTTGGAGCTTGGGAGACGGTTCTTGTAACACATACATGTGGACTTTTAAGGAGACCAAATAATTCCTCTGCCTCATCCATGAAAAATGCTGTCACCTTCTGACAAACCTATCACTCCAAACCACTGTATGGAAAAACACCTTCACTTGACAATTACTTACTTCCCATTCACTCGAGAATTATATGACACCACTGGCTATGCACTGCTCTGTTGCCTTGTATGCACCCTTTTGAACATGTGCACATTTCAGTTCATTACATTGGTTTAAAGCGTGGTGTTTTATAAATTACTGCAATGCATTGTGTTTGGCTATAATGTGTTTTAGTGCATTGCAGATTAATGTGTCATGCTTTGCTGTGTAGCACAGCGCAGTGTATCACTGCCTATCATTACAGTGTGCTGTCACTAAGCAGGTGTATAAAGGCCTGAATGATTATGCTCATCCACAAAGAAGATGGCAGAACAGGACACAGGGCTTTGAGCTAATCTGGTTATATAACAACACTATTGTTTGTCCCACACTCATTTAAGTGCTGCTACCTTGGACGTATCACAAGCTTTTTTTTATGCTGGTGAAAGTAAATGAACACAGATATAAAGTGTAACGATAAGCAAATCCGGTCATCTCTTCAAAGGAGGACTAAAAGGCTGCACCTAAAGGCATGTTCTTCAGGAGATTTAAATTGAAAACGGAAACTGGCTTGGCTTTACCTTGTAACTAAAGACTGCAAAATTCTGCATAAAATATACTCTATATAAACTATATATGCTTTTTGCTAAATTTACAGACATCGATACTTCTTGTACAAGTACAATACAGAAATTTCCCACACATTTTGGACAGATCTCAAGTCTCACTTTTTTAAAACTACTAACTTTGTCTAATCCTTCGACCGTGAAGATATTATATATTATTATGGCAATTCAGATAATGGTGCTTTTGAATATTCGATTCATCCTAGAAGCAGAATTCTATACTGACAAACAGAAATTTACTCTCACAAGTTTTCACCTTTTCTGTTAGAAATTCATTCTTTACTGAAATCACTCAGTCTATAAAGCAAAAAAAGTAGTAACTAATTTATTCCCAATTTATGTCAGGTTTGTCTCACTTACGTCATGTTATACCAAGCCTATAGTCTACTGTTATTTACCTGAATCTATGTATATTACTATTATGTCAAGACAAAAAAAAAAAGGAAATACACATTGCGCAACACTGAAAACACAAAGTAGCTACACACAGGGCATTCATAAACATACACTTCTCACAATTTGCTAAGGAGCAAGCACAAAATTTGGTGTGTATTGGTGTGAAATTATTACAAATCTGATATTTATAGCCAAAACACTTATCATGCAGCTCTGGATAAAATGACCCTGCTCCTTTAGGATAGGTTATATACGTAGCTACCTATTAGAATGAACCTATATCTGAACCTATACATGTAATATTAATAACCATGTGAACCACTGAGAAGAAAATAAGTTTAAAAGAACAATTCAGTTCCCAATGCACACTCAGCGTGCTAGGTGAACTGTAGCTAGAAACTATATGACCCGAGCTAACGTAGGCTAATCTATGGAAACTCCCCTTCGTGTGCTGCTGGTTCAACAGGAAAACAAAAGACAAATAATTTATTAAATACTTGGTTAAATCCATATTTGCAAGACTCCGATATTTGTGCTTCTAATGTGTACTTGGCTCCACCCTTAGCTAGCTAGGGTTAGCCAGCTAGATAGCAAGCAAGACAGACAGCTAGCTCGATAGATGGCTAGATAGGTATGGTGGCACACGTACGCAGACGTGAACAGCACCAGATACGCACACATATACCCTATAGACATATAGATACACACTAATACAGCTCCATCCACCAGTCACTAATTAATTGGATGAAAAAGCAAGGCATATTGATTTTCCAATGACATGGACTCAGGGTTTCAAGATCACTGTGTATGTGCATGTATACTGAACTGGTGTGTGTGTATACACAGGCTTGTGCATATATTTGTTCACATGTACATTTGCGTGTGTACAGTATATGCGTGTTATCTGGGCCAGCCAGCCTTCATGCCCATGTTTGGGTTCTTGGAAAGCAGGCTTCTACAGTGCAATGTGTGTCATATCCAAAAAATCACCCCTGACACACACGGAGCCAGCAGTAACACAACCTTGTACAGTCACATGCTTCAGGAATGATGCCATCCGGTCCCCCGGTTGTACAAAACAGATTGTTCCACTTTGGGAACTGAAGTAGCAGTGGTGGTGGTGGTAAGGGGGGGGGGGTCTAGGCAGCGAGGTATTTTAATGAGATTCCATGACGTTTGTTTCAAAACTGGCTCCCTCTTATCATTCCTTGGCAAAGGTAGTGATGTGGGTGAAATTGCGACCTGAAAATAAGAGTACCGTACGCATTTACAAATCCTCTAAGCGGTCCAACCATATATACTTATTTCATTATAGCCTATTTTATGTGTCAGAAACAGCCTCACTAGTCTCCTCGAACTGTGTTGATTTCCAGATTCCATTAAAATGAACGGTGACCAACAACTCTTTCACGAATGTATTGGCATGGGAGTGTTAAAAATCCATGTTCTATTGTTGTGTGGACTATTTCAAGCACAGGGATGTCAGACGAGAAACTGCTGGTATCTAGGTATGAGGATTTCTCCACTGATTGAAAAAAAATGGGTCATTTAAATTCTGTGTTGCCATGAGTTTTCTCCTCTTGGAAAGTCCAGTATATTACATTATGTGGTAAAGGGAATAGTTCCAGTGCGGTCAGAGCCAATGTGACTTAAGGTTTTTAGAGTGAGCTAGCAGCCCATTTTGGATCAGATATTTTAAATAACCCATTTACTCAGCCTAAGGAGAAGACTGAGTGAAGGGCTCCACTATGGCAGAACTGCACCCTGTGTTAACAGTATGGAAATATATGTATCTATATGTGTGCAAGGAGGAATGGAGCAGTATGTGTTTAAAGTATATTTGCCTGTGGGCCTGTGGGCATGTGAGCAACGCTGCGTCAGAATCCTCCAGAGAAGTGATGAGGGGTTAAATGGTGAAAAAAGGAAGAGAGGACACAGGGATAGTGAGAGAAAGAAGGCTGAGTTGTGGCTGGCTGTGAGACACAAAGCCCTTAATTACACTGTACAGGCATCACAGGAATAGCAGTCCGCCTGGCTGTAATGGGATCCAGATGAGGGAATTATAGTATTTCCTGACAAAATGGCTTCAAGATGGAGGGACAGCGCTACCGTCCTGACTTCTAATGGAGCGATAGAGAATCAAAGAACTTCAGATTGCGTCAGATTTATGGGGGGGGGGGGGTGTGACAAAGTAGGAGGTAAAGTGTATATGCATGTGACTGTGTGTGTGTGAATAAAGGACAATATTGTTTTGCACACAGCTAAGCATATGTATCTAGACTTAACCCTTATCCTGCCAACATGTTTAACATGCAAGGATTACCAATAACTTGTCCAAACATTCATTCGAATACTTTTCTTTAATACAAATTGCATCTTTTATCCAGGTACAGTCCAGATCAGAACATAAAAGCTTCCTCTCATTCTGGTATCATTTAGGTTTCAGTTATTTCATGTATTACATGTTTTGTTTACAGAGAATCATTTTTAAACCCCCACATAAAATTAAAATTTTGTCTTCATAGAGACCTTGTAATACCTCCCGTCAAAATAAAAGGTTGAATGGATGCAATTCAAATCTAATCAATTTGTAAATAATATAAAATAACTGAACTATGAGCACCATGTTACACGCAGTCATAGCACATGAGGAAATCGGTCTCCTTCAAAATGATGTGATGAAATGATATTAAAACATTCAGTGAATTTTCTCAACGTGGCGGTGGGCTGTCTGTGCTGTGGTTTTCAGAAGCCAGCCGAACACCGCTATTCATTTAAAGATTATGACAGAGCGACAAAAGTATGCCACTCAACACTGTGGGTGCGATATGGACAGTATGATGCAACTACTGAAACGTGTGATGTTTGGCTGGATTTAACACTTTGAGCTTGGAAAGCGAAAAGGCAAGATGACACGAGCAACCAGTGAAAGACAGAACAAGTCAGAAGAAAGAGAAAAAGCAATATCTAGTGTAAGTGTTGTGTTACGAGTTGCAATAACAAAAAGAAGCCCGACTCCATTGTTTCTTCTGCCTTTCGCTTTTATTGGATCTCCACCGCTCTCTCTTTCAACAATCGAACCTATATCTCATTGTCCTTAACACATTTTGTCAGGTGGCATTTTGAGAGAGAAGAAAAAAAAAAAAACGTCTCACCGCAGTATAGTTGTGGTGTAAAATCGAACACATTTCGTGATGAATCGCACTTAAAAGTAAGACATTTTCTCCCCGCGTGCAACGCTCCTTTTCTTCCATCTCTCCCAGGTTTGTGTGAGTGATGAGAATAAATAGTGGGACTGAAGGGAGAGGAGAAATACACACCGGGGACTGTTTTATCTACGAAGTTTCACTCTTTCAAACTCTTTTTCTATCTCCTTCCAGGTACACGTACACCCTCTCCCTCGACATCTCGTGCTACCTTTTGTTCTCTACCAATCTTTCCAGCAACGGTCTCAAGATGTTGCTAAAAGCAGGCGTATAGCTTTTAAAACATGACAGATCGGGGAATATCCGTGAATGGTTGTGATGCAACCAACCTCGACCAGACATTCAGGGTTGACTAAAAAGTTAGAGAGAGTGCAGGATGAACACATATTTATCTGCACGCGTGTGTTAGACTATGAGCGGGGAGAGACTGGAGACATGACAGCGACAGAGACGGAAGATTGTCATAATGTACCGCACACTGGGCAGCACAAAAAAAAAAAAAAATACATGAAAAAGCAAGGGCAACAACAGAAAGGTGTGAAGAACAGAGAGGAGGGAAAGAAATAAAATGAGTGTGGGAGGTATTAGAAGCAGAGTCCAACTCTCTGGGGGGGCAACGGCATTAAATAAGTGATAAATATTCAACAGAAGGCAAGCAGGTACTCAGGAGACACCTTGACAGCCCAAACAAATACTTAGTGAGCACACTCTAGCAACCATACCAACATGTACCAGAATACACAGCAGTCCCCAGTCGATTTTACTGACAGCAGACAACACAGGCAGAATGGGGCTAGGGAAGATGCAGGTGATGAAAAATAAGGATGTGGTGGTCGGCGGGGGAAAAACAGGAGGTGGAGGTGGAGACTGGAAGCACAACACTGCAGAGGGATGTCTTGAAAATACTGATTTTTTTAATGTTTTTTCTTTCCCCGGTATTGTTTTACCCCCACCATTTTTCCCCTCCCTTTCTTGCTGCCTTAAATCTGTGCCAATCTCTCCTCAATTCGTCACTCTCCTGTTGTACTGTAGCTCTGAAAAGTTCCAGAAAGTAGACTTGACCCTTCTTACAACCCCGTCCTGAGGAGGCCATTCATCAGATGCCCGCC
>JAPQRN010000012.1:13809839-13835122 GCA_037367275.1 Coranthus polyacanthus
ACGACACTATACTACTCTCCAGCCAAAGTTACTCATGCAAACAGAGACAGCTTTTCGTATTAAAAAAAGGGCCATACTAAAAAGCTATTTCCACAATTTTGCCAAAGAATGTGGTGCAACCCTTTGCTTAAAACAAACATGGGAAAAGGAACTTAATAATTAATATAGATAAGAGAGTACTGCAGGGATGTCAAATTTGCGTAGGCCAATCTGGAAGTTAGTATTTCCCTGATTCCGTCGACAAAAAACCGATGGGGATTCTTCCAGTGGGTTCTGGATTAGTTCCGGTAAGTTGCACATGAAGGAACTATACCATGGTTGCATGACTTTGACGTCACCACCACTAAGCTCCTACCTTGTAATTTGACTTCCCGCGCTTCCGTCTTCTACCATCTTCTCAGTGTGTCCTGATGGTTAATACAATCGACACGAGGCTGTAAAGGCGGACTGCCGAGTAAGCGAGTGTTCGGCGTGGTGACCTCTGTAGTCTCATTTATCCACTTGTTAGCAACTGCAATTTTTGTTGTAGAACAAAATGTGAAAATCTTTTCAGCTTGTGTTAACCGCATACCACCTTGTTTCAGGTATCCAACCAAAAACCCAATTAAAGATCCCAGTGCATTTGAGACGAGGGAACTGGGAAGTGTAAAATGCTAACTCACTTTTGTCATTTCTGCAGCACTCTCTGACAGATGACCAATGAGATGATGCCCGCAGTGTTAAGACTCTAAGTGCCTGTGATAGAATAAAAGCTATTCGACTCAAGATGTTACACAAAGCCCCTTCCCAAAACCACACGCCGGAACAGCTAGCCTTATTGCCTGTGGTCCTGCTGGGAAAAAAAATGTACAGTTTTTGGCATACAAGGACGAGAAATTAATAAAATCTTAGAACTTAATTTAGAAAGTGATCCAATATGCATGCTACTTGGAATATCAGACGGCTTATTACTGATGAAGAGATAAAGGCAATCCATACAAAATGCTGTGCAATAAAGTCACAGAATAAGACAAAGTCCCAAGTAAAACACAGCGGCATACGGTCACATTTGAACACTTCTCGCTAGGTTACTTGACAGGAATATGATGTTCTATAGATGATTATTCCCACGGAGCATGGGGGGGGGGCTTTGGATATTTCAAGTATTTTTTACAAGGGCGTTGGTGTAGTACATGAAATGGAAAGTTGCTAAACATGCTGTATCTATAAAGAATTTTTCAGCTGTTATTCATTTGTAATGAATTCTGCTTTGCCACATTAGATGTGCTATCTGCTCCAGAGGGCACACAGAGGGGACAGAAGGGCACTGGGGCAGCCTCAGAGACACAGGGATGGTGTATGTGTGAAAACGACAGCCTGGTCTGGGAGGCTGACATAGCCACAGAGGTAATTAGATACTTAGATGTCATGTTAAACATGCTCGCCCTCTCTCCCTGCTTTTTCCCTGTCCTCCCTTACTCCTTCTCCCTTTCCTCCTCATTCTGTTTCTGTCAGCTCTCCTCTCTCTCGGATGGTTAATAGCACACATTAGGGTAAGATATAAGGACACCTAAAAGAAAAAACTGAAATCATTGTACCTCAGATTCAACAGATACCTTTATTTTAACCTCTCCAACCTTCGCAGGCCTAAATCTCACTGTGTTGACACGCACAGTAAAAACCCACACAGCTTCATTATGAATTCTACTCAAGATCATTTCCCAGTCAAATATGTCAGAATGAATTACAAGCAAATGTGATGTGAGTGCTGGTACTAATGGGCAGTCTTTCATTGTGTTTTACAGTCACGTACTCGCACTGCCAGCCGTCTGTGAGGTGGTCAGTTTTAGGAGCGCGGAAGGACTGTTACTGTGTTTCAGGTTGTCTTTTTTTAGACCTATCATCACTTGACACGGTCCGTCTGATTCGGTTCTGAGAGAAGCTTTCAATATATTACAGCATGCTGCCTGTTTGCATATAGGTGCTTGTAAGCCCGTGGAAAACATGTCCACATATCATTTCAGCAACCACCATTTAAAAGTACCTAAAATAAGTACATATACATATACATGTACGCTGTATAAATACATCTAAGTGGCACGCTGCAATGTGAGAAATAAGTAGAATTAAAAGGAATCTTACAAAAAAAATCTACGTGTTAGGATGGAGGCAATTCCCAGGGCAACTCAAACGACGTGACAAACAACCCACTTAGCTTACAAGCTAACATCTTGACTTCTAAGGCTGCAGTTTGTGTTAATTTGAGAGATTTAAGCCCATGCACTGTAGCTTTTTTTTTTTTTTTTTTGCACGTCGTGTTGTTGCATTTTTTGATTATCTTCTATTAAACAATGAAGGATATAAATAAATGTTTTGGCTCGCCTGACTGAGTGGTGCTAAGCATGAAAGGGGGATTTAATTCTGGAATGTTGAATTAGCATTTAACCTTTGTTTAGTTGCATATTATCGCATCGCCAGAATGAGGAAAGGCATGAAAGTGAAAAATATCACGCTCCTTGATCAAATTGATTGACTGCTTCATTAATTCTTAAAAAAAATATTACACATTCCTGCATGTTCCTGCATGTTCAAGTCTCGAAAGTAATTGATTAAAGATCATAATTACTCAATACCATAATTAACAACAGGCGTTTTCATTTTTTTCAGAAATAAAAATGTCTCAAAAACACCCCTAGCATCGATGACCATGACCATGAGGATGGAGGTCCTGTAAACCTTGGGTTAGGTGTCCCTAAACCTTCCCAAGTTGTTTTTACTATACTATAATTATTTAATTGTCCCTTCTGCTTCTAATTACCCATGACATAAATTCCAATAACACATTTTTGATTGATCCTGGATGATATTTATGTGTTATCCTCCTCCTTGCTAAAGTGTCCTCAATAATGATCACAATTTGAGTATATTTTTGCATCACTGCATAGATATTTTATGCGTTATGTCTAATCAATTAACTTGTCAGATCAGACATCTGAAAATGGGAAAAAATGAGGTTCCACTGTGGTGGATATGAGCGCACACAAATGATCAGCCCCCCTCTTCCTCACTCTCTTGTACAGTCCTTTGCACAGACCGCGAGTCATTTTCTCAGCCTCGGGGAAGGGAGTAATTGAAGCCTGGTGAAAGATAATGTAATTTGGAATAGATCATAAATAATGAATAGTCAGGACCCAACTAAAGTATATGGGAGGAAATATTATCTGGTGTTTTAACTGTAGGCTGGGTAAGTGATAAAGTGGATCTATCGCCAGTTAATACTGCTGTCTAGCCAGTGGGCAAGAGGAATTAAAACAAGCAAAAGAGTGTATGGTATTAAACCCCCTCAAGCCAAAAAGAGACAATAAAACATTCAAACCCACTGTCTAAGGCTTTGCTTCAATCATGACATTAAAGACTTTAAAATGTTGCAGACCAGAAAACAAAGAGGCCCCAAGCAGACAAAAACACACCCATAGTTTTCACTCTGGGGCTTTTTGACCTATGAAACCAGAGATTACAACTCCATAAAGCAAAAGAAAAAAGAAAAAAAGAAGCCATCTGACAGTGCAGACTTCCAGACTCCCGCTGCGTCTGATGGAACCTGCTATTCACCATCTCTCCCACGTCAATCCTCGGTGCAAACTCATACATCAAACTCACACAGCAGTCCGTTAACCGCCGCCTCTTTCACCTCTCTTAGGTCAGCTGGAGAGATGAGATTCTGGGATAACAATGGCTTACAGGGGTGGGCCCGGGTCAGCAATGACTGACTGCAGGGTTTAGGCCTTGTGACAAGGTTGAGGCCCCGTGTCTGACCTCACTAGTAGCAGCGTTCCCTGAGCTGCTGCCTTCCCATAGTGATCCTCCCTGCTTAAACTGACGGACAGGAGTGGGGTGGAGGGTTTGAGGGGCAGTGTTGATATCTGCTTTCTGACAGCGATCCCTGCTAGATATCACTCAGCAGAAAACTCCCATCATCTCCTTCTCCCCTGACTCCCCTTGCCCTCTTAATCTGCAGTTGTCCTGCTCCCCTCACCCAGCAAACTATTGTTTTACTCCTCCTTCCTTTCTGCATCTGGCCTGCTTGCACAGTTGTCCGCCCACCGCTGAGATGCCTGGCAACCCAGAGTCTCTTAACCTCAGTCCCTTGTGCCTCATTCTAGATGAACAAACAAAACGAGTGGGGACACTTGAGTCCAGAAATATTTTTGGCGATGGGTAATTTTCAGTATACCACACACTAGAATTAAACACAGCCGGGCTTTAATCCAGACCACTGAAGAGCACTGAGAGCAGAAGTACACAGGAGGAATTTAACCAAGCCACTTATCGGAACTCTGCACTACATCAAGTAAATCCTAAAATAAACGGCAGATTTGGTTAAACTGAGAACTTATCTTATAACGATTCATTTCATTTCAGCAGACATATGAGCGGCGTATTGTTAAACTACACTAGGGAACAATTACTGAAAAGTTCAAAAAACTTTCCACTGTGGACGAAGAGTAAACAAGGGGGACAAGAATGTCAATCCCAGGCTGAAATTAAAGGTCGACCAGATTTTAAGGTTAATAAAGTAATGTTTAGGAATAATTTCAAAGTCTGTAGTTGAAAATGAACCTTGATAAACCTGTAAAATAAATCTGCATGAGAAATTGAAGTTTGTGCATGCGTAGGAAAGATTTGTATTTGTACAAGAAAATTGTGACGTTACTAACCAGAGTACCTACGCTGCGTAGATGCCGATTGGACAATGACAATCCAAAGCATTGTCCAATCAGGGGGCAGATAGCTGGATGACAACACAGGCTTTACAGCTCTACTGCAGCTGTGGTTGAGAAGTTACACTAACAAAAGGATTTCGTCATAAAGTTGATTTCATTACAATATCCAGCCTGCTAGCATGACTTAGCATTAGCTCATGTTAGCATTAATTCGTATTGAACTATATGGTCTGTCAGCTAGCCTGCTAATTATTCATGTATTTATACATTAAGCAATGTTGACATTACTGTTGTCAAACGTGACTGTATGTGTAATATTTATCAAGTTGCTGAAGTTATTTGCCGGTGTTTAACGTGACAGCGTTCGTCAGTGTGGTCGCCGTTTTCAGTAAGTTGGAGTTAGCTTGGCGAGTTTCGACTTATGTTTCCAAAAATGCCAAGCTTGGGGCTTCAAAACGATAGTCCACAAAGTAACAGGTGACGTCACCGAGGCTTCATCCACTTTTTAAATACAGTCTGTGGAAAACGCGTTTTCATCTTTTCTACCAAATACGGACCTTTTGTTTTAGAAATACTAATCTTGTAACTTTTTAACACAAAAATCATTCGTGAACATTGCGAGCTCCATATCTTACCGACCTTAATTTGAGCCCATAATAATGCTACTGCAAAAGGAGTACTGGAATTGTTGGTACTTAGTCCATATTGTTGTGCACAGTTCTGCTTGTGTCCTCTAAAACTCCAACCAGCCCTGTTGTTGATAGCAATACTGCCTGGCGCACGGCCAGTTTTTACCCCACGAAATGCCACCATTTGTCCTGAGTTGACAGATTCCAGACCCCGGGGTGAAAACAAGTAAAATAAAAACACACCCACGGCCCACTGGCCCGGCCCGCTGTAACATCCTCAACCTCCATCACACAGCGCTGACTACCATCTGTGGTTTGATCTTTGCATTCAGGGGGGCCTGAAAGGGCTCAGTCATCCAGCAATGACATGCACTGTTCCTTTGCTCACATCCATCCTGTCTGGCATTGAATAAAGGAGTACAGCACATAGCATGCATACAGTAAACAAACTCAGACTGTCAGCATTGTCATTGACCTGACCGTTGTAGTCATGCACAGCTGGCCCGAAATTACACATTGATATAACTGTAGCTTCCCAGTAATTAATGTTTAGCAGTTTTATTGACTATAAGTGAGTTGTTTATTGTATCCCTTCTCTCCAGTGCGGGTCTCTCATCTTAAAAGGGCAAATCTTTATTTCTGAGCAACCACGTTAGAACTAAGCTCTCATACATAATTGAAGTATGCCAGTTGGACAAAAATTAAACCCGATTTAATGGTCAGGGAAATTGATTATACAACTGAAGCATCCTGTAAGAGTAAGTATATAGATTTTCTAATTGTTCGTAAATTAACGGGAACCGATAAATGCCTGGAACTGCGGGCAAAACGCATACGGGTTCCTAAGCACAACCACTGGCCCTTTAGAAAGAAGAAAGACATTAATAACTTAGAGCACTTTTCCACTTAAAACCCGTGGTGTGGGTTTTCAGTATTTTCAGTTTGATTCAAACCAAAATTGCAGGTGTGGAACCTCTCCCAGACCACAGTCCCCGCCAAACAGCTGAACCTTGGGCTGGTCTCGGTCCGACCACGGTTCATTTCTTTTCTGCTCAATATGTTTTTTTTTTTTTTTTTTATAACAGACACATTTGAATGCATCTTCCCTTTTTGTTTCTGCTCCAACAGAGTCCCATCTCCACACTGAACTATTAATATTCAATAATTCATCAATGACTGGAGTGTATATTCAAATAAATTCAGTATTACAAGAATTATAGGTAAGACACCAAAAGTAAGGAAATAAATAGAATTAAGACAGTTTGTTTCTAATGTGAAGGCAGATGTGGGCCAAGTACAGGAAGCTAGGAGGGCTATTATCAGACATTAAACATTAAACTGCAGTAGGACACAAGAGAGGAGGAGCTGACGTTTTAATAGAAATATATTCTGACGAAGAAAGGGAATAGCAACTTGAAAACAACACACAAATGATGAAATGAGACAAGGATGTTTGGAAAACTCAAACTAGTCCCGTGTATTGCACTTGAAGTTGGTGCTGCTGGTACTAATGTCATAATAATAACATCATAGTGGTAATGGAATGCATCTGTTCATTTATTTTCCTCCACTGAAATAGAAAAGTCTACCCATCGAACTGACAACTCTCCAGCATCAGATCTATAGACCAATCACTGTCAAGCATAGGGAGACGAAGCCCGTGCAGGTGATGATTGGTTCAGGCTTCCAGGCGTTGTGGTGTCGCTTTCAGTCAAAAAAAAAAGAATGATGAAATGCTCCATTCAGTCTTTTTTTTTTTTTTTTTTTTTACACGGATCTCAATTTTTTTTTATCTTTACACGTAAATAACTACTTCTAAATATAAACTGCTGGTTTGGAAAAATGCGATTTCATCTGTTCATTAACCCTGAGACTGTTACTCAAAGTCTGGTGGGGAACGACTAATTAAAGAAAGGAATCATGGTTTTGCTTCTCAAGAGACATATAAAGACTGATGGTGGATGGAAGAAAATAATGTCAAGACTTCAGTTTTTCTTTGCTAAATTTCTGCACGTTCCCTTAAGGATCGCCTCGTATCTGCAATCAGCAGCTTCGTGTGAGCCACTTGGAAAACCAACTTGTTTACTATCCATTTCGATCTCTCGCACTCACACACACACATTTCCCTCTCGCTTCCATTTTCTTCTTATTGCGCAGATTTATTTACATTTCTCTCTCTTAAACAGCAGCTTGTTTACATCTGTTTTTCTTCACTCACTTGCTCTCTTTTTCCCTCCCTTATCCCTCTCTCATATATATACAAGCTTATTTACACACCACTGTGTTCTCTCACTGATCCCCTTTTGAAAACCACTTAATTAGAAAAGCCTGCGAGGCTCTCATGCCCTCCCCGCACTGCCGCACACCTCCTGCCATCCTTTTCATACCACCAACTCCTCTTTCCTTTTTTTTTTTTTTTTTATTTATTTCTTTTTTTTTTTACTTCATCCTCCCTGTGTTTCTTTCAGACATATCTTGTGTCGCTCCATGCTCTACCTGACTAATTACACTGAGAGATTAGAAGCAGTGGCGCGGCCTGGTAAACAACACAACAGCTGTAAGGACATTAATATTCATCTAGGTATTAATATAAGGAGTGTAGCACAGGTAGGGCAAGCAAGGGGGAAGGCGATTGAGTGCAGGACATGAGGGAAAGCCTGTCTGGATAAAAAACAAAAAAAAAAACAAAACAAAAAAAAAAAAAACCCAGCCGCATCAGTGTGCTCATCCACGATCACACGTTTTTAATTAAGGGAGACAAATCTTTTAAAAAGCAAACAAATTTCACTGATTTAACAGTTTGAGGAAGACAACAAGGGACCATTAGCAAAAGGTCTACTATAAAGGGGTTGTGGGAGGTGAGGTTGAGGAGTAACACCCATCATCCATTTGAGGATGTGAACTAGGGCCGCACAATACTGGAAAAATCTGACATTGCATTTTTTTTTTTTTTTTTTTTGTTCTGCAATATATATTGCGATGACCAGACAACTCGAATAGCTCCATTTGGAAATAACTGATCCTACTAGAAGAATTAGGATGATTTTATTGGGGAAGCTGAAAAATATTTTTTACTCTGAAGACATTTTTAGTGCAAATGCGATATAATTATAGGCTAGGAAGTAGCTGTGTCTAAGTCAATGTATAGTGATTCTGTCAGCACTAAAAGTGTTCGGTTATGCCACTTTAACTTGCTGGAGTGTGACGAGCTTTGCTGCCACCAAAAAGTGAAAATCATGTTGACTTAAAGTTCAGATCCCCTCACTACAGTACATGCCTTTGCACACCAAGTCTGTATTTCGTCCAAAATTGTTGCATGTTTAAAAAAGACTATGACCTCATTACACACTGACTCTGAAACGTTTGTCGTCATTAAAGTTTGGAGCACTTTAACAGCCACACAGTATCATTTCATTGCACAGCCTACGTCCAACAGATCAGATTGTAACATTCAGGTGGTTGAAGACGAAAAGACACAGACAGAGAGACAGTATGGAGACAGTGACAGGACGGCTCAGCCCTTTCAGGAGCCGCGGTGCCCAGTGCAGGACACAGCAGAGAGTGGACACTTCTGACGATGCAGTAATGCTGCTTTTACAATGAAAACAAAACACAAGCTAGGATCTTTTATGTTATCGGGAGAAGGCTAGAAATATTGTGGTTTCATTCTGTCCGTCTTCTGCCACTCATCCGGGGCTGGGTAGTCTAAGCAGGGACGCCCAGACTTCTCTCTCCCCGGCCACTTCCTCCAGCTCCTCGGGGGGTGGGGGACGGAGGACACCAAGGACGTTCACAGACTCGCCGAGAGATACAATCCCTCCAGCGTGTCCTGGATCTGCCCCGGGGCCTCCTCCCAGTCGGACATGCTCGAAATACCTCACCAGGGAGGCGTCCACGAGGCGTCCTAACCAGATGCCCGAACCACCTCAACCATTCTGAAATTGTGTTGGGATAAATGAAGCTATGGCAGGCCGCCACAGTACATGTAGTATTGGTAATGGAAAACATTTACTCACTAGCAACAATCTCTGTGTAGCCAAGAATCCTTAAATCAAAGTAAATTGTTATATCAGAAGGAGTTCTCTTGCAGATTACTCATGGAAAATGAGAACTGTGCGGGATACAAAAAGAGTTGTAGAATGACAAGAATGACATTTGACTTAACGTGCCTTGATACTGCCCATGCTGCGTTCTGACTATTGCGCATGC
Source organism: Coranthus polyacanthus (assembly GCA_037367275.1). Classification (NCBI taxonomy): domain Eukaryota; kingdom Metazoa; phylum Chordata; class Actinopteri; order Kurtiformes; family Apogonidae; genus Coranthus; species Coranthus polyacanthus. The sequence goes on from JAPQRN010000012.1 coordinate 13,819,381, forward strand.
ACGCATTGCTGAAACGATAGATCGCGCACGGTCAACCCTGCCTTTTCAAGGTCACCAAAAATGTGAGTCTATGTCTCTTTCGAGGTATTTCCAAACTTAAAAAAAAAACACAGAATGTAAAGTATGTTGTAAAACTTTTAAGTACAAGATTAGAAGCAGAGTTGTTTTTCCCCTGATGTTCTGTAGCTGCCGACGAAATTTAGGAAACCTCCAAACCATAACAATTTTGAACCCAAACTAACCCAAACTCATTCCTCTGAACTCTCTGAGCTCATGGAAAGGAGCTTCTGGTTCATGATTAAAACCACACGCCATTCCCTCCTCGCCTTCTGTCTTTTGTTTCTCTTCTGATGTGACCTGTTCGTATAAATATACACACATACACAACATTCAGGGAGCTGAGTAGTCAGCACACTGGTAGATACACACACACACACCGACCTACTTACCCTGACAGCCGCAAGTGGTGTTGCATGCCCAGCCCGGAAAACTGTGGCGGTATTGATATGCTATTTATAATTTCTTTTTTGCATAAATTACATTAGTCAAAATGGGAAAGTGGAGAGGAGAAGTGGGAGAAGGGCAAAGGCAACCTAGTTTGCGCTGTGTGCTAGGAAGTCTTATTGGATTTGTCTTGCTTTCTTTCTCTTCTGCTTTTTAAAACCATGGATCACAAAGTCTGACTAATGAAGGTGAGTAGGGCAGCGTGTGTGCTTCTGTTTGTGTAGGAGGATTTTTTTTTTCTTTCCTCCTTCCTCCTGTGTACTGACAAACCAGCGTCAACAAGTCTCGGAGGGATGACAGGCTTTTGTCACTGACAGCGAGAGAGCACTTATGCTATGCGACCAAACACTCGCAGATCAAGTGTCTATGTATTGACTTTGACCGGGACTAATGACAGCGGGGAGAGTGAAATACTGCAGCCCACATGCTGCTAATTGGCTTAAGGTCTGAAGTGTCCACGCCTGATTGGGCAGATAAAGGTATACACTTCATGACACGGTGGCTTAGTCATGGGGATGCACTTTCAAAAGACAAACAACAGAGTGGATTGTTGCTCATCTCAAAGCATTAAAGACTGAAAAGCAGCATCATTCCCTGTAAAACACCTTTTTTTCCTATCTTGTGTGGGGCATATGTTCTTCCCAGCAATGTACAGACAGTTGAATATTGAGTATTGCGTGAGTATTATCTACCATGTAAAGGACTAATATTTTCATTATCTGAATTAAATTTGGTTTCAGTGCTTCTAAAAAGTCTCTTTTCTAGCACTCTGCTCAGGCATAAACCCACTCTGCTGCAAATGGTACTCACCTCAACAAAGAGCCCGGGAGCCAGGGTATAAGAAGCACACATTAGTGCTGCTGCAGCATGACTGGATTTTTGCGAGCTCTGTTGTAGAGCATTTGAAAACGATGCATTCAAGTGACCTTGACCAATTCTGTGGTCTTCTCAAACCGAGGAAGATGGGATATAAAATTCAATGTACTATGTGTCACCATGGCATCTAATAAAAACTTTAGATCTTAGGTCCTTGAACTTAAGCTTGGGCCAGAATCAAAAAATAGGTCACATTAGATTTCTGTTTGGTTCAAGTATTTCAGAAGAAAGTCTTCCCGAGTGTGCATCCAAGCCTAACTGGAGATGCCAAACTTCCAGTTTTGGTTCTGAACTGGACATTTTTTAAAAGCCTTGACTCTGAGCTATTAGGTTCAAAATGGAACCAAATTGAAATGCTCACTTTTCATCTTGACTTCATTCCGTCTTAAATCAGCAATGCGCCCTCACCATATAAACACAGCTGCCCTCCTGCCAAGGTACCAAAACAGAGCTCAGTAGGTTGCACGATCCAAACCAGGAAACCAATTCACTTATCAGCTCTCTCCATCAGCCACTGAATTACAGGAAACGTCTGCCAAATGCATCTAAACCCTGATCACTCTCACTCTGCTCAACCTTCCAGCTTTGACTGCTACACACAGCCTGAAACGAATTGGAGAGGAGTGAAAGGGAGGAGAAAAAAAGCCTGCAGTCATTTATAGTTTTTACGGGAAATAGTGCTGATTACTGAGATTGGACAAAACATTTGTTGGGATTAATTCGGCTGATTTATTCACATCAATTTAAAAAGTGATGGAGAGGGCTGAGACTGGAGGTATCAGTTGGTGTATTCACTCTTTTGCTATTCTATCCTTTTACTTTCATCACTTTCATTGTGTAAGCAGAGTGAGCAAACACATGCCTGCTGATGGTCGTCACTGCCAGGTTCAATAAAGCAATCATCTCTGAAAAATGGCAAACTTTCATTTCATCCCGTACCTCTGCATCTCAGTGCCACAGGGGCCATTTTAAGATGTGAAATTTAATCAAGGCAATGGCAAAGCGAGTAGAAGTTTCACCCTAATCAGAGTTGAGAGGGTTATTATTTTCATGCTGTTTTTTCGCCCTACAGTAGAGTATATCCCGCTCCATCATTTCACCTCAAATACTGCCTCTTCCTGCGTAGCTTTTTGCAGGAGAACAGACTGGAGGGTTGGTAAAGAGCCCACCTTGGGGTCACCAATCATGTGGAGGACTTGTACATAACTCTGTCACATCCTGACACCTCCCCGTTCAAATGGGAGAGGAATGGCAGGCATAAATCGCAGCCAGAGGCCGCCCAATCAATAGGCTGCCCAACTGATTGACGTGACATTTGTCATATCAGGCCTGCTCGCTTTCCTGTACCTGCTAAAGATAGTGGGTACTTCCGGCATTTCAGTCTCACTGTAAAGTGCAGTTCAACAAAAGGAGCAAAAGGAATGCATAATCAGTATGTCCATGTATAATCAGTACGTAAAAAGGGCATCATTTAGAATAGAATTTGGATGCATTATTTATCATATTTTGGGAGCAAAAACACATGTTTTAAAAAAAAAAAAAAAAACACCAATAGGGCAATTATCGGAGCTGACAATATTCAAACTCGAGTTATTAGACAGATTACGTGTGGCGCTTCAATACTGGGAATAAGATGTTCACTTCGTTCGTCTGCCTGTTCGGTTTTGTCTTTGGCTGTTATGATTAAAACAGATATAGAATATCAATTAAGAAACACAAAAGGAGACAAATGTTACAACTGGCAGACTGATAGACCTTGGGGGAAACAGACAGACCACTTTTCTTTTAAAAAGACATCATTTTTTGGACTCAGTGGTCCAAGAGGTACTCCATAATTGCTTCCACTTTCACTGGATTACAGATGTTAAATGCTCGCCATATTCTTTTAGTTTAATCTATTAATGCGGCTTAATAATTGATACACAGTCTCTTTGGTGTGGTCTTGGCCCATAATCAATTAGTCATTATAATGAGCAGGGCCAAGGAGCCAGACTAGATGATTCACTATGAACTTAATGGAACCCTGAGCTCAGGACAATATGACTTGATTTTGACCCCAACGTCACCAGGGGAAAGCTTTGAATTCCGGTTATTTAATATAACCTTGACATGAGATCTCATCTTCATCTTTTAAATCAGTCTTCAGTCCACAATACCAGTTACCAGCTACTACCGACCGTGTTTTCACATTTTATGGGAATATCTGGGAAGAAAAGGTGTTCCCATGTGCCATTAAAGGTTCAATATGCTTCATGTGCTTATGTGAAGCTTGCGTTAATAGTTTGTATTGGGCTGAGAGCTAGTTGTTTGTTGATGACTTGCTCCCTTTCTAAGCTAACGGTAGCTACTGTTGCACGTTGTTGCCGCTGTAAAGAGGCAGAAGAGAGGCACTGAAGTGAGAGTGAGGATTTTTGTGGAAAAAAAGTGTGCAAGCTATCATGGATGAAGGCAACGAGACAGTTGTTAGCTCAGAAATGGAGTTAGCTAACATCAACAAATGAATGCCTTCTGTTAGACAGACTCTAACAGAAGCTTCATGTAAGCACATAAGCTTGCAGAGGGTAATTGAACATCCCGACATGCATATTGTAAAGAATATGTTGGAGGAATTGCATGTCGGGATGTTGAATTACCCTCTGCAAGCTTATGCAATTCCTCCGACGTGTTCCTTACAATACGCATAAAAATATGTCGATGGAAACACAGCTATATATAATGGAAGTTTGATGCTAATAATCAGGACAGGACGTGAAGTCCTGTCCCTTTAGGAGACTGCCTGATGAATGCATCCACCCAAATGTCAGCCATATTGTTTAATCTGCAGGTGGCAAACACGAAAAGCAAATTATCAGCTGATTCTTTGGAGATGAGTGCGACCAAACAAACATTAATTACTCATACGCTGATTCTCGACAAGGCTCTCAGTCATTATTTACAGCGTATCACCAGCTGCATTGTGAGTCTTACTGAAAGGTTAATGAAGAACGGAGAGATATGAAGGCCGCCCAAGCCTCCTGCCACTCCTCTCCTACATCTCGTATTTGTTTTAGTTTGTGTGTTTGCACGCATCTCGTCAGGTGGCTGCAACAGACGCGGGTGTGCCTGCCATTTCTTAATTATTGATAATGAAGCCCACTGAGACTGCAGTGAAAGATGAAGGGGAAATGGCAAACTGATGCAGTCAGACATAATAACAATACAAGCCATGATGGGGCTGTAATGAAAACAATTACGCTACTTTACCCTCCCCAGCCTTAACGATACAACTATTTCTGCCATTTACGGGAGTCTATTTCTGTATGATCGTCATCCTTCTCTTCATCCTAGACATTTTTTTAATCGCCTGTGAAACGCCTTCTCAAAACCCTTTATCATCAATGACGCCTCTGCATCAATGTTTCCTCCTCTGCTGCTTTTACAAAACCCAACATGCACTGTCCCCCCAGCAGGTGGCATGAATAATTCTGACAGTAGTTGAGGTATGATGAGTACAAACTCACAAACAGCAAACAAGGAATGTATAAAACACCCAACACTCTCTGTGCCACATCAAACAATCCCTGTGACCTTCTCATCCTTGGGGGGGACGCTTTTACATCCCAGCACTCATTAAATCCCCCTGAGGTTTACGGCCATGATAAAGCAAACAAATGGCTCGTAATCACAGCGGTAATAAGTGAAGAGGTGGTCATTAGAGATGCTATTCATTCCATATGGACTGCCTCACCGAGAGCCACGGACCCTTCTCTTATTGTGCCAGAGTGACTTATTGTTTCTGGCAAAGAAGCGACAGATCGTCCTTGCCTGTATGGGGGCTTATCCTCAAAGCTTGGCCGCCCACTCGCCTTGTTTGGAAAAGCTTTATTAAAGCTCAGTCTGGACTGACTCCGGGCTATATGCAAGTCTCTGTATACTGTGATCAACCGCAGGCCTGTAACTTTCATTTCCACTCATAACAGCATAAGGAAGGAGGCAGAGTGAAGGATTATGGAGCCAGTGAGTGGTCTAGGCTTCGTGGCACGGCCTATTAGAGCTGGCAGGGGCTGGAATGACGTGCTGTTCTAACACATTTGCCAGGCTAAAATTGGAATGAGCTGAAGATAATGAATAGGTACGGAAAGTTATGTGAAGCCTGAAAGGGTTTCTGTAGAACTTCGGGGGTAGTTGAGAGATAATTGATTGACGATAGAGAAACAGATCCAGTTCATCAAATGTTCAGAATGTGTTGTTCACATATTACTGTTGGTATCGTTGTTGTAAATGGTGCTTACTAGTATCCATAATGATAGCATACTGCCTCTTTATTAGTCATTGAAAAACACCTACTAATGAATGACCATAAACCAACTAACTAATAACTTTAAATATGCTGTAATTGTTCATTACGTTTTGTCAGAAGTGATGAATAATTACTCCTTTTCATTCATTTGCACAGTAGTTTGTCATTATAAAGCACTGATTAGTGCCTTATTAACCTCAATAACCCCTCAGTTACTGCTTATTTAATAGTAAGGTTGTACATGAATTATGATTTTAAGATGTTTTGCTTATTGTAGAACACGATTCAATGAGTTAATAAAGAACTTCATTATGTGTACCTTAACAAGTGTTACCGAATATGCACTTTTCGACATCTCTTCTATATATACTGTACATATATAGAGAGAATAAGACATTTAAACCTCAACGTCTGATCACATTTCACGCCTGCTTATAAATCAAGGTAGACACCTAAGGTTCGGTGTTGACATCACACAGGGGTACACAGCTGAAAGAAGCTTTTCAACTTGTTGCTGACATGAATTATGTTATTTCCAGAGACAATGTGACAGAGGGAAAGCTCACACGAAGAGAAGAGAATCGTAGACGGGGAAAACGGAGACAGCTGACATGAAGAGAAAATGTGTTGTGTGTGAAACACGCTCTGAGGAATGCGCCGGCACACGTTGCAACCAAATTGGAGATGACTTTGTTTTTATTAGGCTTAACCAAGGAGATAACTGAAATGAGTTGCCTCAATTCTGTAATTGCTGTGGGTCAGCCAAAGTCATTGTGGGGTTCACTTTCATCAGTGTGACATTGCACAGTGTGACAGAAGCATGGAAACCAGAACATTTGGAGGCAAAAATGATTTGACTTCCTGTGTGTGTGTGTGTGTGTGCTGTAATTGATGCATGACTCTATGGTGGAAATCTTTTTTTCAGTTGTACAAAATAATTGATACAACATCACAAGTTTTTTTTTTTTTTTTTTTAATTTTCAGTGGAAAAAAACTACATCTTATGTGTTGAACTGATGGCTGGGGAAAAAATGTCTGACAAAAACAGTCAGGGGTCCTTTTGCTCACAGCAACCCCACCGTCTTCCTCCAAAGCAGATCTTTCGCGAACTAAAAATTAGACGAAGCTGACATTAAAAATTAAATATCTGCGCTGTGAACTATTCTTCATCATACTATAGACAGAAAAAGTTATTTAATAAACAAGTCAATAGGACTGATCAAAAGGAAGTGCAGTTTGTTTACTTTCTTATAAACAGAATTTGCTAAAACATAGACAGCCATGAAGCTTTTATTCTTCTGTTCCTCCAAGCTAAATTTAAGAAGCAAAACTAGGGAGAAAAGCACAACACATTTGCTATACTCCTTAAATATTCCTCAGTTTCGTTTGATATACGCCACAAGCTGGTTTACTTACTTTCCAATTTAAGAGTTTTGCTAATTGCTTTCTTAAAGTAATTATCCAAAGAGGTCTTACTAAGTCCCCAAAGCCACTTGTAACTTTCTGCTCAAGCGTCACAATACACAAAATGCATGCATAATAAATAAAGGGTCTTACCTTTGTTTGCAACCATTCAGATTAAGCAGCACCCGGGGGAAAAAAGAAAGAGAGAAACAGCATCAGGATAGGCACTGAGGTAAATGAAGAAATTCAAACAAATTTTGCACTTCTTTAAAACTAATCCCACCATTGCACATAATAACACATGAGTGAGAGAAAGTCAGCAGAACGTTGTGCAGAGTGAAGTGAGAAAGAAAGGGTTTCGCAACAGTTATGAACTCAAAATGTGTGGCTTAGGTTCAATATTGTAATATTAAGATTTAAGTGCTAAGTAAGTTTGTGTGTGTCTCATGTTTGTGTCGCAGTCCTCTGGCGACATCAGCAAACTGCATCTGTAAGCTAACCTTTAGCTCGTGCTGCACACTACTGCTGCTGTAGGGGAGCACAAGAGAGCCATTGAAAAACTCTACATGGAAATCAGTGTCACGGATGTTGACCTAAAAATCTGTTAGTCACCATCAACAAACGTCAAGCACAGCACAGATTCCAACACAAACTTTACGTAAGAGTCATTCACATTGAATACATACTTGTTTTGTTTCTAAAAGGTTCAGGCTTTGTAAGTTTGACTCTTGATGTTGTATTATAAGTAGGGAAGGTAAAATAAACTCCAGGTTAAATTTAGTCTGCTAAATTTGATGCTGTATTGTTTTCTGTTTTGGTTGTGATAGAATTAATTGCTTCCTCATTGTTTTGCCTGATTACAGATTGCCCAAAGGAGTTTTTTTAAATAGTCCTTCATCCAAAGCCATCAACATAAGATGGATGAGGTTGAGATTGTTTGATTGACTGGAGATTTGCTTTAGAAATAAAAACAAAAAAAAAAAGTAGTTGAGGCTATTGAAATACTGCATAATTGAGCAGCTACCAAGACTGTAACAACACCCAGCAGGCTCTGCTTCATTTTTGATAGAATTAATTTTGTGCTTAGGAATTTGTGCCATTGTTGTGGATTTCCTGTCCCCCTTCTTTAGAGTATTTCAATAGAATATATGACTATGTTCAAGTGTTAAACTGCTGTCAAACACTGTTTCTGAATGCCTTTTGAATGACTGATGCACGAGGTGCCATTCGTTGAACTACCTATCGGTAGCTCTAGTCTTATAGTTCCATTAAAACAGGAGGGAAAATAAGAAAAAGGATAATTGAAGATGAGAAGGAAGCAGCAAAGGCTGAGAATGTGAAGAAAGCTTGAAAATGATGAGCTGAAGAGCACACAAAGAGGGGGGAAAAAAAATGGTTATTTCATCATCAGCGAACTAATAGGAACAAAGGCGGAGCCCGGCCCATGCATCACAACAATCATCACCTGTGAATTGTGAGCCAGTCAAAAAAAATAACAACAAGCGAAAGCTACAGTGGGAAAGACAAGGGAAATGCACTTTGAGGAGTGAAGGAAAGACAGGAGGTTAAGAAAAAACAGGGAGGGAGGAGAACATCTGCAAAACCTGTTCAGGAACTACTGACAGTTCTAAATAAGGCTTTTTTTTTTTTCAATTTTCAGCTATTGAAAAGTGAGAGAACTGAGAGGTGAGCGGTGTTCCAGATACGTTATCTCTGTTCAGCTGCACTGACAAATTATATCACACATGATATGCTGTTCCAGTCATTCCCACAAACCTGAGTCAGCGTGAACTGGATCTGACACATTTGCATCCATTTATACCCGTATTTATGAAATGTTAAAGCCGGACACGTTATCACAGTGTAGGTTTATATGGAATCAAAAGGTTGATGTAGATTCATAAAGATATGCTTTTTTTTTTTTCATTTGGTCAGAGGGTTAGCTCAGATTTAAAAAAAAAAAAAAAAAGAAGAAGAAGAAGAAGAAGAAGAAGAAGAAAGGCCCACCTACTGAATATTTGGAATAATTTCACCGCTTTACCTTGGCCTTTCAGACGGGGGACTGAAGCTATTATATTGCTCCCTTAGAAGCACCAGGCTCAGACAAAAACAGTAATTTTACCTCATAGAACAGGAGTTGCTGGTCTACCGCTGTAGAGGTCGCAAAGGACACACTTTTAACTCAAAAGAAGCTTACTGTAAATACTCAAGTAAAAGTCAAAAGGTTTTTCTGTGCAAACTGAATCTCTATTAAATCTATTAAACCATTCATGGGATATTGAAAATTAACTTTGCTACAACGTGCAAATTAGTTTTCAATGTCAGCAACAAAACGTTTAATATAATGATGCCTTTTATCCATGGCCCGGTCTCCTTTTCTTGTTAAGTGTTTTATAGTGTTTTCTTCTTGTCGAGCAACACACCGATGGATGCACCGATGGAGACTCTTTTCTATGCGTTATTGTCCCGTCAACTTAGGCTGCGTTAAAACTACAGTGATGAGCCTGTACAGTGTATTGAAGTTCAAATGCGCGGCGTAACTGTAACTGTTTGTACCTCATTACTTCCCACACATTTCGATCCAAACTACTGCGTTAAAACACCGAAGTCAAACAAAAATGGAGACATGGAGGCAGTGGGAGAACAGCATTTCCTGTGTTCTATGAGGTAAAATGATTAGTTTTGTCAAGAGAGTCTTTTAAGAGCACTTCAGGTCTTCAGTTCCCTGTTAGAAAAGGTCTGATGACAAGGTAAAGCATAGGAAATCTTCTAAATATAGCATACACTTAAACTGACATTGATTTTTTTTTTTTCTTTTTAAGGGACTTAAATACATTTTGCTGCTGTCCCCATCCACATCAAATTGCTTCTCCAAATTGGGGCCATGCTGACTGCAACCCACAGAAAGTAATACACTGACAATGCATAAGTACCTCATACACATTAAAAAAAAAAAAAAAAAAAATCCAAACTAACCCTTTAAATAGAGAGTCGGGAACACTTTCTCTATCTCCCACCAACGCCGTTAACGAAAACGTTCCAGGTTGAAAATAAAACACCCAATTTTCCTTGTTCCTTATGCATAATGCATGCACTACAGTTTTTAATTTTCACTGTCAGCCAGAGTGATTGCATTGCATTAGGACCGGCCATGCAGATAATAAGGAAACAATCCTGCTAAGAGAATCCCCCACAACATTAAGTTAAATAGTATGAATTGTCTGTATCGTCTTAAAAATAATTGTCACTCTTTGCCACATTGCACATCGGCAAGTGTTTTAGCGTTCATCTTAACGGTGTCATCTGTGGTCAAGTCTGGAGCGCTAGTTTATCAGGAAGTAATTGGAACAGCTTGGGTTGTAAAGCTGGTCTGTACTTAGCTTAGTTTCTCTGTTAAAGTCCTGGCCAATGAAGCGCTCTGCCAATTCTCCTCATGGTAGCAATCCAGCTTTATTGATCCCATCATTCCTATTTTTTTTTTTTAAGACTGCTCCTGTCTGCCATATTCAACTAGCTCTTTACAAAAGAGGCACACTTTGCTCGCACACATACAGTACGATGAAAAAGCCTTGGGACGGCCTCTATTTTGGCTGGTGTGAAAGCTACTTGTCTTTTTGGGAAACAGCAAGCAAGGCAAAAAGCCGCCTTCAATTGCCTGACTCCCTTTGCAAATTTCTAAGACTCCAGAGGTCACAGAAACCACGCGATTTCATGGTTTTCATATGAAGTGGAGGTTTTTGGCTTTACACGAGTTTAGCTTTTTTCTTTTTTTCAGTCAAAACTGCGTGTGTTAAGCTAAAGATGGTCTCCAGGGTCCGATCGCAGAGTTAGTTTAAAAAAGACAGCCATCAAATTGCTGTCTTTCACTGCAGGGTTCCTCTCCTCGCATGAACTGTTTCAAAGTGTTCTATGTGGTTTTTACGCATATGGGAGAAAGAAACTGGAGGAAGAAGAAAAGAATGAACAATCTCAAAAGGTATCGATAGTACGGCATAGATGGGTTCTTCAAAAGGCCTTTGCGTTGTGTGGTGCATTTGGAAAGCATGTGTAAGTTAAAAGCGGAGTTCATACATACAGGCCATTTCAGACACAAACTCCATTTAGTCTTCATCCCATTCAGCCTGGAAGCTGTGCACACTATTCAGTTGTACAAGTGGGTCATCATCATTAAGACATGGCTCACACAATGCTCACTTTCACTGAAACATTTATGAATGTACCAAGCGTGTTTTTTCCGTCCTTCCACTTTTTGCTTGGTGCAATACATGTGACATATATGGCTTCATTTAACGTTTGAGGTCGTTGTTGAAGAATGTTGAACAGTTTTACACAACGTTAAAAACTACTTCTTTCTGTGTCTCCCTTTACTTGACATTGACTGGTTTGCATCTGCCGTCTGCAAGAAATGATTGAACAGATTTATTTCATCACCCTTAGGTAACTAGAAAAAAGTATCAATATATTTTGCCTGAATGGTGATATATGAAATTTACAGTATATGTCTTTATTTTTTTCTGAGGTGGGTTTAAACCACTGACACTACAGTGGCAGCAAAACTTTTTACCCAAATTTCAACTGCAGATTAAAGTGCACTAGCTGAACTATTTTAGTATTAAAGTCCAGTCCAGTTAAAGTTAAAGTCCATTCTTCTCCTTTGTTGATGCACCACATTTCAGATGGCATTTCTATTAAACACTTCCAACACCAAGGTCCGGAGGAGGGTTCGCATCTGCAATTTTGATGCAAATCAAATTGAAAATTCCAAAAGTCTAGACCAAATGAGTGAGGTGTGAGCGTACCCTGTGGTAACCATCAGACATCTCTGACTCCTAATGATTCCAGATTAAAGTTCAAACGTGAACGAGAAATGAAAGGAGAAAGCAAAGCTGTAATCATATGCAAACAATGCAACATCTGCATGAATCTCAGGAACTTCTTCTACCTCATCTCCATAAATATGTCATCAATTATTCATGTTTGAACACCAACTGCAAGAGCATTCATAAGTACTTTTTTATAAGAAAATTATGAATTTAGAGTGAACATCTGCCATGTGCACAAGTTGTGTAGTGGGTTATAATACATGCAAGAGATTTGAGTGTATGTATTTTTATTTATTTATTTTTTTGGTCTTTGTATCTTATCTGGCTGAGGAGGGGAAGAGTCAACCTAAATTGTGTGAATTATTTGTGTATTGTGAATTCCAGTATGGCTTTATAATTACAGTTCAGTGGGCACTTTCCTGCACAACACATGCATCCATCAACCCGTCTACTATTAATACCAGCTGACAGAGTAATGCCATCTTCCTTCATTTTTTCCTAAGACTTCCATGCGCTCTTATTTCATCCACTCCAGATCATCTGCCTTTCTCAATTATACAATCATTCAAGGGCAATTAATCCAACTATAAAACGAAAAGATAGTAGATGCAGCATATAGAGAGAATAAGAAGGAGGTGAGCAGTTGCAAAGGAGAGGGTAAAGGGGGAATGAGAAACAAAGGTAATTGGGAAGGAACGAAGCCAGGGAATTAATGTAGCTTTAACTACATTTTGGTAAAGCAGTTCCCAATTTTGGCAGTACATTTACAATTCACATGATCGCAAACGAGGTTGATTGGTCCCATGTGTTCTCTCAAAATGATCTTCAGCAGTATTCACTTCCACTGAAACGGGGCCTTTAACTGCTGGAGCGATATAGATCAGCATTACCTGCTCCGTCCTTCAAATAGCACCTTTTAAATTGACAAAGGCTAACAAACCAACCCTGCCTCCGTTGACAGAAATTCACTTTTATTTTAAGAGACGTCGTCAGAAAGGTGTTAATGTACACGGAGAAGATCTGAGAGATTTGATAAGATACAACGTTAAAGTTAAGAGTTTTTCACTGATCTCATTGAGAAACATCCTCATAATCCTAGTTACAGACTGGGATTTTTAGTGAGCCTTTGCCAGGAAAGACTCCCTTAGATTTTGTTAACAAAGTGTCAAACATTTGCAGGCAGATCACCCATCCAACCCAAGATGTAACAGGCAAGATGAAAGCTTGTATTTCTCTTGGGTCTTTTGATTCAGTTTCCAGTGACTGCCTCAGTGAGAGTATGATTTAAATCAAGCCTTCGAAGTCATCTTGACATACTTCTTACAAGAATCTAAATGAAGTATCGCTTTCCATTTGTCCATGTGTCCGATTAGTTATCATTAACAGCTGCTATCTTCAGCATGCAATCATACAAGCACTACTTAAAAGTAATGAAAAGATTTAATTATTAACATTTTTTTTTTTTTTTGAAATTGCTGATATAAATCAAGGAATTAATGCACCGTGGAAAGTTTCGGTGTGCTTTTACGCTGTAGTTTTACTGAGTTAGTTTGTTCGTCTGCTATCGCTACCATCTCCAATGTGATGTTAAACAGGAAGAAATGAAGGAAAAACTGCTCATACGAGGAGGAAAAAAACATCCAGACAAATATTATTCGATCCTTTCATTTTACTGATTAAGTTCACTGCAGATGGAAACACACTTTAATTTTCAAGATGTCCATCATGAGTTACTTTTATTCTTATCACTGTAAATACAGCCCACAGCCTCATCTGCTAATTTAAAGCCACTGTATGTAATGTCAAAAACCTAAAAATTATGAACCATAGCTGCTGATTACATTGACATTTTCTTGGGAAGCTGCGTAAACAGTTAAGGCTTATTTAATATTCCTTTGGTTCTTTGACATTTTCTTCTATGATTAACTGCAACAGTATGTGGATAATTATTACTTTGTATTACCACTTTAATTCTCTGGCATTTTCTTCCGTGATAAGAAGTCGTGTAGACACTTTATCGCGGAGCGTATTTAATTTGCAGTTCCTTAATAGTATCCTCTCATATGTTTGTGTCTGAACCTTAGCAAAACCGCCTGCTGCAAAGAGATACTATTATATACTTTTGAGAAAGACAAGAAATGTGTAAAAGGTTCGATATGTTGATATGTGTTCTTACATGAAGTTTATGTTTTTAGTCTGTGTCACGGAGCCGGTTGTTCCATTCCTAAGCTAACGGTCGCTAATGGCGCACAAGGTAGCCACTGCAGAGGAGAAGCGCTGACGCACGTGGAAGTAACACGGATGAGGATTTTGGTGGAAAAAAACTGTCCGAGTCTTCCACATAGAAATCACAGGCGCACAGAGTATTATAATGGATGTACGCAGGCAACTGAGACAGTCATTAGCTTAGAAACTCTAACTCTGACTAACATCGGCAAATGACACACATCTCACATGTTAAATCTTTCAATTCAGATGTAGAAAACATAAGGAGGATGTAAACTGGAGTTGTTACGTCAAGACTGCAACTTAATATAAAACGCCGAGATAGCACTGAGGTGGTGGAGGTGGCCTAGTGTGGACGTGTATGAACTGAAGAAGCAAGCTCAGACATACAATTTGCTGTACTTTGTACTGTGGAACTTTGTTGTTTGTTTGGCTTTACATAACTAGAACATTGCTTTGTAAAAGCTTCTTCAGTATAGTCATTTGAAATAAAATCACAATTCCGGGTGATTTCGTGAGTAGCAAAAAACAGAACTATTAAACTTTTGGTACAAATGCAAGAGCCTAAAAAGGTAAAATAACAGACATGCACACATTCACACACATTCACACACAATGCAGTAATGAGCTGTCCACTGCCAAAGGCCAGTACCAAAGCACTCTAATTATACAGAATGCTCACAGAGAAACCTTGACAAAGACGAAGAACAGAAAATACTCATGAAAAGAAAGAAGATTGGATTAGAGATGAACACAGCATGTCATCCTCAGTGCTGCAAACAGAACCGAAAACTGCTAAAGTACATACCTCAAGTCCTTGCAGTGTTTGTTAGTGAGTGTGTGTTTGTGAGTACACATGGGCGTGTTGTGTACGCTTCAATAAGTGCTTCTTCAAGAAGATGTCTACTTTCCTGTTCTGCACTGAGCAGAAGGAATAATGTAGGATTCTGCTTTTGTCCTAATTGAGTGAGTGTACAGTTAGCAAATTAAAACAATTACATCTGCGGGCCAGCAGCCCACTGGACCATGAAGTGCACAACAACAATATGGAGGGATATTTCAGCAAGAAGGAACAGCCTCATTAATACATGTGAGGAAGAAGAAAGCGGTGTAATCAAGCTGGAGCTTATTCAGCTGAAAACATCTAAGATTTTGCCAAAGATATGCAGCTACAGCTGGGTAGTGTACAAGCAGAGACCTAGATTAGCTGTGATTGAGAATGTGTGGGGGTGCCTACGCAAATATGTGAGTCTCTTTGTGTCTGTGTGTCTTGCATGTGCTCTCCTGAGCACAAATATACGCCAAATCAATTCAAATTAGGTCATCTCTTCACTCAGTCTAATGTTCCATAAAAGATGTAAGAGGCCCCATCCGTATCGCTGTCTGTTTCTGACATTACTTATCTCTAGGTGTCTGCTGCAGCCTCTCAGGCAATACAGGCCATTTCTACGGCAAACTTAATGGACTGTTACATAAGCCACCTAAAGCCTGTCCTGCCATTCGTGACACTGAGTGTGAGAAGTGACAGAGGGGAAATTTTAAGGGGAGAAGCCTCAGGAAATTACAAGGCCTAAAATGGCCTGCCCCCCCCACCCACCCCCGCCCCCCCCCCGCCGCCTCCTCCTCCTCC
>JAPQRN010000012.1:13855346-13878759 GCA_037367275.1 Coranthus polyacanthus
GGGGGGTGGTGGTGGGGGTGGGGGGGTAGGCCTGAGGGCTGGCGGTGGCGGCATTGGCAGCTCTGGTCATTCATTTAGACTGACATTCATTAGTCAACCCTATAATCTGGCTCCTACATGGAGGAAGGGATGAGAAGCAAGGTGGAGAACAGGCTCTATGAATCACAGACATGGACACTATCGTACCTGGGCCTCCTCTTTTACTGGCCTCAAAACAAGGAACCTTATCAGGGCCTATGAGCCCGCTAAATAATGAGGCTGCCAGATCCTCCACAGCATGGCTGTCGGCCTTGGAACAGAGACTCAACAGATAGTGGGTTCGGCTTCAAGGAATACACATATTTCCTCAGTTAACTTGGATTTGACAGAACAAATGCCATGCAACAGGGATAAAACGCTTTGTCGAGTAAATTAAATGTTCAACGGAGGATTAAAGGCCAGCTATATCTGATAATCTTGCTTTATTTCATTTATTTAATCTGGAAATTTCTTGCAAGACGAGAAAGGCCTGAGGGAGAGGGAGAATAATTGTATGTGTAATTGTGTTTTTCAAGCAAAGTGGCATTTGCAAGTTTAAATAAATTGCTCTTGGAAATTGCGATAGATGTTCTTGATATTTGATGTTTCTGACATTTAATAGATTAAAGAATAAAACAGAGCTGGATATTATTTGAAAAAAAAAAAAAAAATGAATAGTTGCATGCCTAAGAAGAAAAACAAAAAAAAAAAAGAAACACGCAAACTTACCCAAGCATTTGAAGACCATTGATATTTTGATTTTGGTTCATTTGACCAATGGCAACATAAGCTGTTATTTTGTGGTTTCAGAAAGAAAAGAAAAGAAAAAAATCTGAAAAAGAAATGAAGGAAGTGCACGACGCAATACCACATGGCCACAAATGCCATGAGCAGTGAGCTCCCAGTTCGATTCCTGACTGGTCGGGCTATTCGCCACATTCATTCCCCTAGTCTCTGTCCCACATTTTCAATCTCTCTCCACTTTCCTCTCTCAAATAAAGGCATAAAAATGAAGGCCCAAAAATAGACAGAAGCAAAGAAAGACAACCAACCTGGCACAGCAACTTGCTTTTCTATTATGCTTTTTAGTCTTTAATTAGGGTTAATTAGGCTCTCAGTGGGTCTGTCCATTCTTCTCTCTCCACGTGAGGTGAATGAGCAGCCACTCGGATGAATATGGCGCACTGCTGGGACAAATGGAAAAAAAAAACACCCCGCCACGCTGAGAAACAGTGGGAGGGTTGGTGAGTGCTACATGTTTTTGTGTGTGCGGTCATATGTGCGCGTGCTCGGCTTCTGTGTATGTATACCGTACTCAGTTTAATGGCTTGTTTTCTTAAGGGTTGGGGTGCAATATAAGAACGAATTAACACTCATACCTACACATAAAAAGAGCGCCGTTATTCGCAAATTGCCACACAACAGTTTTGTCAATAACTCTACTCAAGGGAGGCAGAGATGGTTCTAATGCTTGGCGCCTCTCCAGCTAATTGCGACTGAGCTGGTGTATCCGCGGTTCCTATTGCTTTCATAAGTACCAGTGAATTTGTAAGCACAATGGGTCGCCCCGCACCTTTTTCTGTGCTGTTTTGGTATAATACATTGTGATAAATACTGTGGCAATGCTAACAGAGTTTATTGCTCAGAACAATTTAAATAAAAAACCCGTTTGGCATGTGGACACACTGTAAGTGTAAAGTACACATTGCCTGAGAAAATCTCTCCTAACCATGTGCTACCATGGTTCTTTTTTCCTTGAGTTACTTTCTGATGATAGCCTGCTGCAACTTCCTGTAATTGGACCAAAAGTCAGGACCATCCAAAATGGGTTTCCAACCAAACCATGGTTCAGTTTTATCCACGATTACCACGACGTCTTTTCACTGGACCAAGACTCTGCTCTTTGGTCTGAACCATGGTCTGGTGGTGGTTTCACACCTGCAATTTTGGTTTGGATCTGAAAAGTCAGGACAGTCCAAAACCAAACGAGTTTACGTGTGAAAGCACCCTTACTCTCAGATTACAAAGAGGTAAAAAAAAGCAGTATTATTTTTGATTTAATATGCAGAGTACTGAGATCATAAGTGAGCGTAGTGATATGCTGGTGTTAGAATGAAAGAAGGGAGAGAGAATACGATCATATTTAAAATTAAGAATCATGTTTTAGCTTTTAACTGATCCACACATTAGTGCATGCAAGCAGTATTCAAATGGGTATTGCTTTGCTACCAATACTTAACATTCTATTGAAAAATCTGAAAAATCTTACTACTTCCTACTCAACATCTGTTTATCTGTCTACTGTGTGGCTGTGTGATTTCACAGAAGGATAGAGGGAAGGGCTCCTGCCAGTTTGGCTGTCTTCAAAGAGCGGCTTGTGCTTCAGCCTGAACAATAAACTGAGCAATACCATTGTCACTTTGCGAAAGATCCACGAAATTTAAAGGAAGTCCTTGGAGTGAGACAACCTAAAATAGATGAGGTGAAAAGGCTATCCATGTCAATATAACCACAAAAAAGTGCTTAGTTCCTCAAAAATTAAATTTTGAGAAATACAATACTCTAATGTGAATATTATTCTACACAGCGTACCTTTCATATTGCCTCTAGGCATACAACCGTACAAGCGTTTAGGGCTTTTAGCATATTGATAAAAAACACATTGCACCATGGGAGTCTGAACAAAACACTCTTGTGGGAAAATCTTGTTCCTCGACTTTAATTGCACAAAATTAATTGGTGGAAACTTTTGTCCCTGACAAAAGCAGTCCCTGTTTCATTAAAGGCGTCATTAATAAAAGATGACGTTTCTTGTCTTTAATTAGAATTAGCGAAGGGGGAATTGAGTGAAAGGGAGAGCGAGGAAGGGAGAGACAAAGCGAGGGCATAGAATGGATGTCTGGCAAAAAAGAAATAAATAAATGGTGAGGACATGTAACTGAGAAAGAAAGTGAGAAACAATGAAAATAAAACGCCATAGGGGAAGGTAAAAACAGCAGAAAGGCAGGCGTCAATTATGTTTGAGGGTTTAGTGTAAAAGAGAGCAGCACTAAGCATCTGTCTGTCATCTGGTTAGACCTTTCACTGTATAAAAATATTCGATGTCTTTCCTGCATTAAGGGTCTTTTAACACAGTAAAAAAAAAACTAAAAAAAAAAAAAAAAAAACGTGGCGGCAGATGTGTGCAATTTGTTAGCTGGGAGGTGTAGCGTAACAGTGGTTGACTGGCTTTGACAGTGAAAGGAGATGAGACTTCAACCAGTTCCCTTGCTGCTAACATTCTGAGCAATAAAGTCACATCTCATCTTGTACTGCAACAGGCACAGACACGCAGTCAGTCTGCCGTCTGGCTAAGTGAAGATAAGTGACAACATCATATAGAACCTCAAGTGGAGAGATACTAATGTCAGTTAAAGAACTAAAAGTCACTGGAGCCCTACAAGGTACACAAAGCCTATCCATTAAAGCCACGGAAAAAGCAATAAGCTGTATAATAGAGCGCTGATTGGCCGCTGACATTTTTTCTAACCCTTGAACTGAGAGTCTCCATCCACACGATTGATTTGTTCTTATCTGCATCACAGAGAAATTTTCAATCACTTGATTGCAGAGGTGGAAGGTTGTTGCTCAGCCCATCAAATCCTAAAAATGACCCGGTGTCATTATCCTCTTTTTTTTGTTTTTACCTTAAACTGCAAAACCCCAACATTACATTCAGTGCCATGAGCCATGTTTCGACACAATTGCCGAGTGATTTTGAAGCTTTTGAAATGAAGCGAAATATTAGAAACAAAAAAAAAGAAGAAGAAAATGTCAATTACATCCATTTCCACCAACTGGAGTGAATAAACGAGCTTCGTCAGACGGTAGCAGTATAAGCTACAGAGCATAGCTGTAATAAACAGCAAAGAAGTAGAGCATTCCGCTGCTGTTTTCCTTCTAAAATGGCTGTGATGTTTTTTTTTTTCATGCCTGACGCTGAGGAAAGATTTAATCTCACATGACACGTAACTGTAAGCTGCTACTACCAACAATTTAATGTAATACCCAGGGAAACAGATGATCATTTCATTGAGTTAAATGTTCACTACACCAGTTTATTCAGAAAGGCAAAAACAAAGACATTTTTTTCAAGATTTACCATTTACATCAATCCTTTCTACTGCAACACTTCAAAATGTGCATAGACAGCTAGCATCTTCTCAAGATTCTGTCACATCTTCTGCCATGACCTCTGCCCTTGTGTTTATGTTTACAATGTTTACTCATTCCTTGTGTCTCCTGTCTGTCTGGCTGTCTGTTTGTCTCTGTGGGGCATCTCCTGGCTTTAATCTACCTGCATACCTGATGTTCACCACTCATCACCGCTGCACCATTTCAATTTTATATTGATCTCTTCCCCTACTCTTTGCCAGTTCGTTGTCTGAGCCAGTGCAGTGAACATATGTAAGCCAACGTTAAATTGTGCATTCATAGACTTTACTCCTTGTATGAGTACTTGCACAGTACTGCACACTTGAACATGTTTTTGAGCTGCAAACAAAATTATATTACTCTACTGTGCTGACATTTTATTGGAGAAAATGACCCAACACACCATTTTCTCTTTGAAATCATCCTAAACCTTGCAAGGCTGAGGCTGACCATTTGGGACTCCTATACATCGTGAAATCACGATAAAAAATGAATGTTAACACCCTCCAATCAAAGGTGTGCAGCCGGTCTACCCTTGACTGAGAGTCTGTGAAACCTTGCTCAGGTTCCCACAGGGAACTGAAGCTGTTATGATGCTCTCTTCAAAGCCACCAGACTTCCTTGACAAAAACTGTAATTTTACCTCCCAGAACCACCGCCTCGATGCGTTTGTTTGTTAGTTTGGATCTGAACTAACATGTTAAAATACAAATAACAGATGCCAACTTTACTTTGAAACTGATATAGATTTTTTTAGGCAGCCATTTTTGTAGGGTGCACAGCAATCCAAAAACCCCAAGCCATTTCAGACTCTGCAGTTCTACGTAAGACTCCTGGGAACAACTTCAGTCTCGCACATCCCCACGTCAGCCACACTGCGACTTTTTCAAAATCATGCAGTGGTTGGAGCAGGGGTAAAGTTACACTTTAACCTTTGTGTAACAATCTTCCTCCTCGTGTCCAGGATCTTCACTGCTGCCAGCCAGCCGCCACACTCTTATCATTCTGATCAACTCATCTGTTTCCTGCTCACAGGCTTCTCTTCCAGCCTGCCCTGCTCTCCAACCAACCACCTCCCGCTTCAGCTACTCACCCTCAGCTCAACAGACCTTGCTGGCTCCCTCTACCATATCCTGTTATCTTTACAATAAATCTACAGTTTGTGATTTTGACTCCTTTTCTGTGTTCAACTTTTGTGATAAACGGCAGCATGAAAGCAGATGCATATGAAAGCCCAGAAAAAAAAAGAAAAAAAAATGAAAGTAAAGATCAAAGACTTATGCATCCTTGCGTTGCAGTTTGACATTTGCTAACTTTTGCTAACATTTTAAGCTAACGACTGTCTCAGTTGCCTGCATCTTCAGTGTGCATAAACGTCTGCACACTGAATTCTATGTAGAAGACTAGAGTCGTTTTTTTTTCCTCAAAAATGCCCCGACTTCTTTAATGCCCCTTTTCAGCTTCTCTACAGCAGCAACAGTGTCCAGCGCTAGCTGCAAGTTATAGTGTGCAACACGTTAGCTTAGACATGAAGTCAGCTAACATCTGAGCACGACACAGAATCTGACGCAAACACAATGATGTTCCGATAAGAAAAATGGACTGAGACTACAAACTACAGTCATGAGTTCTGAAACAGATCAAACATCCATGGAACAAACTGTCATGACTGATAACGATTCACGCATCGCTGTAGTAGCTGTGAGGAGTTTGGCTCACGCGTAGCATACGAGGCAGGAGGAGGCAGTATGTAAATATTTTATTGGACACCTCGTTACTAGGGTCAGAGCACACCCCTGGTAAATGCCGACTTTGTTGTGACGCATTTATGTCCTCTTTGTTTTGTGTGAAAAAACAGCTTAAGATGCGATGTGATTATGCGAGCGCACCCCGATTATGTGAGTACAATGTGTGTTTACATCTTTGTGTGCGTGCGATTGTGTCGTCTGTGTGTTCTGCGTGCTCCACTGGCTTTGTTCATCCTCCATCCTCTCCATGTTGAGTCTATCAGGAAGGGAACTTGTTGACCTTGCAACTCCCGCAGAACAATGAGGGAATGCCCGCTGTATGCTAAACAATCTGGAAGCGTATGCCGGGCTGTGTGTGTGTATATCGGGTTGTATGTGTGTATAATATGAACCTGGCTGTGCATAATGAGCAAAGGCAGCACGAGCTGGACGACAAGAGGAATGAAAGGAAAGACAAATTATGTGAGTGTGAAAATATGAGTGCGTGATTTAACAACATATGACAATGTATCTCTTTCTTTTCTTTTTTTTTTTTTTTTGCCTGCGGGTTGAGAAACTCAGAAACAGCGTTCTGTGTTTCTACGGTACGTGTTAATATGCGATCCAGCGTGTGATTTGTGCCCACTGTGAGTGATGTGTTGCTAATACTCTATTCAAGCTATGGATCCTGTTTTTGTCATCACTTCAGTTTCCTGGTTTTTGTGAGTCTGTCTGACCATATGACTGTCTGTCTGGTACTCTATACTGGTCTGCCTGATTACATACAGAAATAGCAGCAGGTGTCTTGGCTGGGATTCTTCAGTAGTTCTCTTTTCCCTAATGCTTTGCTCTATATTTATGAAGGCTCTAAATACGCCAATAAAAAGCATATAGGGTAGAAAACGGTTATGGATCCCCAGTGGTAAGGTTTCAGTGTTTTTTTTTTTTTTTTATAGCAGAAACATAAATGATGTGTGAGGTTGGAGGCAATTAGAGACGGATGGAGCATTGTACATGTCTGCTCGAGAGATGAGGAGAAAAGCAGAGGTTTTGTCGAACACATACACACTGTTGCCGGCACATACAAATGCAAAGGCACAACCACCAGACAAAGACATGGCTGCTGTTAAGGCTATTACAATGATTCAGACGTGCCCATGGGAAAACATATGAGTCACCTACATGTAGGGTTTCTGTCCACTGAGTGAACTCTCTTGCGACTTCTGATAAATTCACTCGCACATATTGCATGCATTCAAAAGTATTGCGCCGCGTGTAATGAACAAAAGTCCTGTCTATATATTGATAAGGCAACGATTTTAGTTGTGTTCGTGCTTGTTTACATAGACTGTATAAAAGTAGTGGACGTGGCCATCGTGACATCACCCACTGCTTTGTGGACTACTGTGTGAACTTCGGCATTTTTGGTGTGGAGAGAAGTGACCGTAATTGGACAAGAGGGTGGGAGGAGTGAATAGGTGAAGCCTAAATGTTAACATAAAGTTGTGCTCAATAATGTCAACTTGAGTTAATTAGCATGCTTATTAGCAGGCTCATTGGCAGTGAAGGTGTCCATCAGAGGAGAAAAAAAACAAACCAAACGTTTTATGCAATATATATAAGCTCCAAAAGTCTGACTTAGCTAGTCGCCAACCTGTCACTCAAAGAAGCCACACCCTTAATTAGCTTAAGGAGTTAATATAATATAAATTGGTGAGTTAAAAATTCACAGTCTGTACAGTTGTCCTGAATGTTAAAATTAGAATTAAAGATCCCATATCTTAATGCTTCTTCAAGTTCTGTCTATACAACGTATATGTGTATATTAAAAGAATTCTCAACAGTTATCGACAGTTATCAATGTGCTGTACACGTCCAAAAAGACTGAAGATAAGCCAAAATAAAATCCATCCACTGGTCTGTAACATTTCTCTCCTTTGGAGGCTGTGCAGTAGTTTTGATTCACTGAGGTAGGATTAATACACTTTTCATAGATAGTTTTCCCAACACGGTCACTGCTCTATTGCTAGTAACTGATGGAGGCGGGGCTTTTAAAAAAATACCTTGAATGTGATTGGTTATGGATATGGTTCTACCTTACTACATCACAAGCAAAATATTTTCTAATTAGCTTGTTTTGTCAGGAGGACAACTTGTGGTGGAGGCGCTAGAGGACTGACAGTGCTGAGAAGTTCATGTTTTCACAGCTTTTATTTTAGAGTTTATATAAACCTAAAAACCCAATAAAAGTGCATTTTCACAGTACGGGAGCCTCAAGTGGCTTTTGGCACTTTCGTGTTTAGTTTCAGTCCCCACTTGCTTGTGTATCAATTTCTTTACATTATTTGTATTTAGGTATATTGCACGAAAGGTGATCCATCACTACCTCCATTTTATCAGGGACAATAGAAGAAGATAGAGGTTTCCTGGGAGATCATTAGTGTCACAAATACATAAATACAATATAAAGACACCCACAGAGCTTGACTAACACACACACAACGTGCTGTCATGGGCAATAATACAAGTCTAATGTATCATAATTAGGTTCAGCAGGTTAAACAATCAACTCCTGAAACAAGGGAGCCAATGAGATCCTTCGTTCCACAAAGCACAGTTCTCTCTACTAGACAAGGTGGTCAAAGGCCTCATTTGGTAAATGAGATGGCAGGCTCAGCTATTGTCATCCCTCTCTCTGTCTTCCCATTTCCCTTCCAGCACAAATGTTAAGTAATTACATGCAAAGACTTTCTTCCTTTGGTAATGTGACACAGCTTTTGCGGCCCTGTGCAAACTTGCCAGTGCTGAAATGAAGATAACTCTAAAGGCGGGAAGTGCAAACAAAAAGGGGAAGCCCAGATTAATTGTGGAAGCAGATAAGGCTATTTCTCTATGTACAGTAGATTAAAAGCAAAGAGTGTGCCCGCAATGGAGACGTCTCCTTTGACATGAGCATTGTTCCAATTATTGTATTTAGTCCTGAATTAGAAAGTCAGATTGAACGCTCAGTGGAATTACAAAAGGCTGCATACCAGGGATGGATGCATTCACACAATGATCTGCAAGAAAGCTACATGCTAGCAATAACAACGTATGCAAATCAACAAGCCATGAATATCAATCAATACCTGCATACAATAACCTCAACAGTCCATAAAGTTTCAGATGAGCTCCAGAGAAATCACCTTTACTCAAGGACATTGAAGAAATACTTGGGTAGGAGGTCTTCTTGGTGCTCTTTGGATGGTATAGATAGAGACTAAAAAACTGAAATATTTAAATGAATCTCGTGGACAGCATTATACAAGGGTGTTCTATGAGATCTGTTTGACTCCCTGACGAAGGCTTGATGCCAAAACACAACACGCAAAAGAGTTTGTTGATTGGGTTTAATGCGACTATGCGATGACAGTAAAATCATTTTCACTTTTTGACAAGAGTGTCTTGGAGTTTCCTTTCATTTTTTTTTTCTCAAGGACATATTTGCACACTGATTTGCACAATGGATGCAGAGCTTTGAACAAAGAGCATCCTCCATAATGTTCAAACACACAGTAAGCTTTCTACAAGTCTTTTTTTTTTTTTTTTTCATTTTATATAAATCTGTCAGCATGTGTTTCTCTTGCTATCACACTCTGCTGTCACTGCATACCAGCTGCTTGGCTCAGGGTGGTAATGGATCTTTAATCACACACCCACCATCCCTGGCAAATTACTGCCTGCTGATGAGAAGTGATAAACCAATAGCCAGAACAACAGGAGGGCTTAACCTTTTTAGGTGGCGGAACCTGCTGTGTGGATATGCACAAACCAGAAAGTAAGAATGGCCATAATTTAGAAAACCACACATAAGTTCTTTGTATTTCACTTGCCAACATGTCAAAAGCTGAGGAAAGATGACCGTAAGAGAGTAACGTTACTTATGTTTAAGCCTCTGGCCCTGGATCACTGAAGCCCGGATCAGACAAAGCAGAACATGAGAAAAATCCCTCAGCGTTAATGGTGAGATGTGGAGGGTAGAGAGATCAGAGACCACGGATGTGGAACAGGGCAGGGTATGTAGAAGTTTCAGCAACAGCTGCATGACCATGGCCATATAAACGACCTTGGCCTTGTGTACAGGCAAGACTGTAAACAAGAGTCTTGAGGATTGATCCTAATGCACTAATGATGCTGCAGCTGTCACAGACTTATCACTCCTCACTCTCCAATGCTCTTTCCACTGCTGCATGTAGACACATCCCTCATACGCCTTTGATCTCTCTTCAGACCTTCTTCCCTGCCTGCCTATTTTCCTGCGTTCTGTTTTTCCACCGTTCTCTCATTTATCTTGACACATTCCACCGTGTGTTTCTTTCCTTTACTTAACAACATCCAGGTAATCTTGTTTTCCTGGATGTTGTTTATTATTTTATCTGCCATGAGTAGGGCTGCCACAATAATGGTGAGAATAATTCTTTTAGCACGCAATTAGCATTAAACACTGAAACACATAAATGAAAATTGCATCTCTTTTTGAGTTTTAAAACAAAAACTGCACACGATTTTAAGTAAATAATAACTTGCATATACAAACGTGAAAATGACGGGTAAGAACAGAAGTTAAGTACCTCCGAAAAAAGGGGGTGCAATAAGGTGACAGCATTAAAGGAGCTATTCGTAATATTTCTACTTTAAAATGTTCAAAATTATCATCAGAGTGTGAAGAAATAACAGTTGAGGTTGCTAACCAAGTCGCCGTGTGCCCTCCTGTCTTGTAATACCACTTTGTAACACTAGAGTGAGTAGTGAGTCACTGTGGCGCTCAGTCTTCTCTCAGTCCAACATGGGACAAAGAAGTAGCGCTGCTGTTTATTATAATAAACAGCCGCTCGACTCTACTGTGATTAAATGTGCCACTACGCAACTGTGGTTCATTGCTAAGTACTACAGTGAAAAATGTGCTAATATATACTATATGATTAGCATCTCACTTAACACGCTATATCTTGAAGAAGCGGTACAATCCCCTGTCAGAAAGAGCTGGTGCACATATTTATGTAAACTACATATTGACCAGTTCTGGCATAATTTCAAAAATTACAAATATAACCTTTAAAAGAGTGTCAGTCAAAGCTCAAATGGTGGAAAATGATGTGGATATGGAGATGAAAAATTATGAAAAATTTTTGTTTTCATACAGGTCAATGGGGCCATTATCACGATTATGCAAAATGATTGCAGAAAGCTTAAATAATTGCAATAAGGTGATTATGTTCAGACAGTTTTACTCATGAGGCACAGAAATTAAATGACTATTGACTACTCCACTTATGGTACTGTCAGCCACTGCATAATTTTTCCTGTAAAAATGGAAACACAATATTATTTCTATCTCTTACAATGTGGCTACACATTATCTTCCTCTGTCTCTTTTATAAATGACATCTTTGAACACCTGCTGCTTGCTCTGCTTGAAAGATCCATCCCAATCTATGCTCTCAATCCCCCCACCTGTCTCGTTCTTTCAGAAGTTGCCTACGCCAATCTCACACATCAGAAAGGCAACAGACGTCTCCAAATGTCCAATTGTTTTCCACGGCCAAGTGTTTCACGCTCCTCCCGGGGACCAATTTGTCTGGTGGTGCCTGGAGCCCAAGTAGTGTCGTCTGCCTTGGCTCACTGCACGCCATGTAAGAACTCGAGACAGCAGCGTGCAATGAGCATCAGCGTATGGCATCTTTCTGTAGCAAGGTGTTCTCACTTTGATTTGCAATGGCAGATATTGAGTGACACCTTTTGGGAAGAACGCCAGAGAAAACAATGTCTCTGTAGCAAGCCATATTACTGGTGGCTGACAGTTACATGCCATGAAAAGTTTTCTTCAGAAGCGCAGCTGTTGTCAGATTTCAAGTTGTTTTTTTTTTTTCCCTCCTCTTCGGTTACGTCAGCTCCATTAACCTCACTTACTATATCAGTGAAGCTGAGTAGGACTGTATTTCAACTTCAAGCCATCTGCAAATAAAACATAAAGCACCAGATAAAAATGTAACCAATAGAATTTTATTACTTAATTAGTTCAAGGCAGAATTTTGACTAAAATTACAGAGAGAAGTTCCAGTAATCACCACTATCACACACCATCATGTCTAACCGGCTTCATTAAATTGTTACGGTCTTTGTGATATCTGAATGCTAGTTATCAACAGTGGTGGAAGACGTGTTCCGTTCCTTTACTTGAGTAAAAGTGTCCTTAAAGCAATGAAAAAAAAAAGAAAAGTCCTGCATGAAAAATCAGCCTTAAAGGCAAAATATGTAACATTTCCTAAAAAAACAAAAAACAAAACAATGTATAGTCTCATACGATAATAATCCCTCTCAATCATCACTTCTGACCCTCTGTCGGTGTGTGGTGGTGTATTTACCAGCAGAGAGCCTGCCTTCTGCCTCTATTTTCTATTTTCCTCTTGTTTTTGCTGTGCTCAGGATGTTTCTGTCAATTTTGGGGCAGTGAGTTTTTACGTCCAGCCCTTGCACAGCATGCACAGGCAGAACAATATTAAAATGAAGCAACTCTGGTTCATTCTGCTCTTCTCACTTACTGCATTACTGTTTGAGAGACAAAACCCTGGGCAAAGCACACACAGAGACAGAAGCCGCAGAGACAGCCTGTCGTCTCTCTAAGACAGAGACAGTCTCAGCAGCAGGAGGAAGCATGTGTTTTGGCTGTAATCCCTCTGGAACATTCCCATAGAGTTGTGTGATGGTGTGGGCGTCTTTATTTGTGTTTTAGAACATAACCGCTGTAAAAGAATAAGAAATAATGTTGAAGTTTTTTTTTATTTCATGGCTTTTTTTCTCATTAAGCTGCTCGCTCTTCCTATTAAGTCTATCACTTCCTCAGCCGTCACGCTCTCTCTCTGTCTCTTAATCATGTAACAATGTAAATACATTTTGGGATGAATTTGTGATGTTCTGCTAACGTTACATTGAACTGTGATAAAAATGAAGCAGCATTCCAGAAAATGAAACACTGGATTAAAACTGATCATTATTCACAGAAATAAAAACAAAGGTATATCAAAAAGATAACAAGTTTAGAGGGAAAAATCAGGCTGACTACACACTGGATTTTCTACGACTTCAGGAGCTAAAAAGGTTGGAAACCACTGGTTTAACCTTTAACAGTGTGTTCTATTTAAAAGGCTTGTTACATTATCTGTTTTACAAAATCTGAATCTTAAAAGTAGCAGCCTAACTCAAACTGACAAATACATGTAGTGGAGTAGAAAGTATAAAGTAGCAAAAAAGGGAAATCACCCATCTTCAGGTAAAGTACAAGTACATCAAATTTGTACTTAAGTACAGTCCTCTCCACAGGTTTCCACCTACAGATGATGTTTCATTGTTAAGGATATGGGCCAGACGTCTTTAACGCCAACTTTTAGTTTTCACTTCTCTCTACAGTGCTTCCAGATGAAATATTTAACTCTGCATATATACAGGACATTAAAGTGTAAACCCTTGCTGGTTTTCAATCAGTCTACAAGGGCAAAACGAAGTCAAAAGGAGAACAAAACATTTCTCTACATTCGTTCATGGCTTCCAGAAGTGAGAACACAGCCCCAGAACCAGAGCCAGAGGAAGAAGCATGGATACCATGTAGTTTACACAGCCATTAAATCTATATTCATCAGATCTCAGGCCAGTTGAAAACTGAGGCAGTGACCTGCCCAAAATAAACTAATTTTGAGCTTTAATTAAAAACAATACAAAGACTTCGTGTCAGCATGCAGATGAGAAATGAATGTCCCCAGTGAATATAACATAAATACTTTAGTTTCCCTTGGAAAAAAAAAAACACATGAGCAGAATTGACAAGTCACTTTATGAAGCAAGGGAACTAGTTTTAAAAAAAAAAAGCAGTTCATTAAAAAAGGACTTGGCAAAGACGCTCCCCTCAGTCATAAACGCACACCCAGGAGGTAGAACAATGGATGTTTGGATGTAAGGTAAAGCTGCCGGAGGATCAGATTTTATTGCATGGCTTGTGTGCTTGTGTGTGTGTGCGTGAGTAATGTTGTCGGGGATGTAGCCAGAAAACAAAACACTGGATCACAACTGATCATTATTCACAGAAATAAAAACAAAGGTATATCCCAAAGCTAATACACATTTTGAAAGGAAGACATATTAGAAATGATTACATACTGCACTGATATAGAGGAATACACAACGATTTGAAAAACACAACGGCGTAAAAATCCCAGTTTCTACCAATTCTTTTGGGATAAACCCAGCTGAGTGAAAGCAAACATTTTCCTAAACAGCGATGGATTCAGAAAATGCCCTGCCGTGTCTTCTGTGCAATGTTATTTTCTAAGATTCGAATTCTCCTTTCACTAGTTTGAATGTATGCAAAGAAAGAATTCAGCCAAATAGGACGTTCTCAGACATATTTATGGCACGCAAAACTCCACAGCATGGGATAATCTGAAGCAGACATGGTATGGGGTCAATCTTGGCTCCTGAACACAATGAGTGACAATAAACTGACTCTATACTTCATTAGTTTGGGTTTCATGCTGTGAAGGATTCCAAGAAGCATTTACACCAATAGGAAAATGAAGAATTATAGGTGTTGAAGGGGAGTAGGAAGTTCCCCCTGCAGTTATTTGGAATCTTCCACTGCTGGAAAAGTGTTTGGCGCTCACCCCGGCCATAAACAGACACATGAGGCACTGCTGCATGCTGGGCCCTGCACGCCGAACTCCCAGTCAATTTGATATATTAAACAATTATTGAATATGCCACCAAACAAAACTCAGTGACACAAAGAGCTGTGTAAATCTTTGGCTGCTTCCCCTAAATTATGTATGACTCATGAATTATTCATAAAAAAGGAAGTTGAAGAGTAAGAAGACGAGAGCGAAGTAAGACGACAGCGAAGTACGATGACAAAATGGGGAGTTGGAAATAAAACAATGGACTGCGCATGGAAAAAAAAAAGGGGGGTAAAAATAAATGTTCTGTGAAAGGCCTGGTTGCTTGTGTTTGGTGGAAGCCCATGAACTTGGCAAATCAGAATGAGTCAGTCAATTCAAATTGAGTTGGCTGTCATTCATGGATGAATAGAGGCTTATTATGATGATAAAATTATGGTGACGGCTTGCATGCATGACGGATCAGCAGTCAGCGTAGTGTTACAGGATGATAATGTGATTGGCAAATGAAAAGTAAAGGCTAGGGATGGTGTTAGTGTGTAAAGTGTACTGTATGTCGGTGTGTGTGTGTGTTAGTGGAGAACATTGGGTGATATACATAGGGCAGCAGACAGTTCACTATATATAGTACATTACATGGTTCAGGAAATATGCCCAAATCCAATAAATCCATCACAGCATGAATTCTAAGGACTACAGCAAACCTCCTTCAGACTACTGTCTGGATTTGGCGCTGGAAAGGCACGGACATTTTTTTATTTTTGTAGGAGTGTTCCCTTTCAAACCGCAAAATTTTGATGAGGAGAGTATTTAAACGAAACATGCTACACGGTTTGTGGCAGTCAAATTATTGCTAATTGCAGCATTATTTAACATTCAGTGTCTTAAAGGTTCAGTGGGTGATATTTAGTTGCAGATAGTGTGAAGTTGCAGATTGCAACCAGCTGAACTCCCACGCTCACCTACAGTGGCCGCAAAACCGCAGAAGTCCCTCATTATAGTCAATTTTGTTCGTTCTGGGCTTTTTAGTTAAGGGGATATTAACTCTGGTCCACACTCAGACATAATAGGTGATGGTAATGCAGCTTAATGCTGGATGCCATGGCTATAACACAGAAAAAAAAAAAGAAGAGGAAGTCTGTTTGGAGCTACTATAGAAACATGTCGGGCTCCTTGAAAGGTGACCAGCTCCCTCTGTAGATATAAACAGCCCATTCTAAGGTAATGGAAATACAGCAGTTCTCATTTTTGTGATTATACATTCATGAAAACATAATTATGGATATTATATTCCATTTCTGCAATTAGATCCTCCTAACCCACCCTAAATCGTACACACTGGACCTTTGAGCCATTTTGTGTTTGACATGGCTGCAATAGTTGTTCTATAGGAGCTGCAGAGAACAGAGAGCATGTGGTGGAAGGGCGAGAATTTTCTCCACTTGTGTTAATTTATTTGGAATGCCAAAGGAAGGTGTTATCAAAACATATTGATTATTATGGAACCTGGAAATGCAAGTCCCCCCTGCACCAAAATTTCTGGCAACCCTTATTTTTTTTGGCGTGTGATTCTGTCCAGTGTACCAGGTCTGTAGCTGGATTTCACAGCAGTTTTCACCTGCATTGTCCCTGGTCTTGAGGTCACTAATGGCCAGGTCTGCTTGTTTGTGCTGCTCTTGGTGGATCGTGTTGGTCATTATTGAAATGAACTGGCTATGTCTATGTTCATACATTTGTGCACCATTAGTAGATCACCTGCAGAAGTGCCCACTCCCATCAGCATTTTGTTTCGATTGCAGACTCATGCTAATTTGCCTTGCTTGGTAAATCTGGCCGTGGGTAAATTGCAAATTTAATGAGCAAAAAATCACAAGCAGCGGGTCTTACAATATATTTAGCCATCCATCTTTGTTGATGTCATCAAGAAACTCATCAGGCATATTTTGAAAGGCAAGTATAACACAGTGCAGAATGCTGATGTTTGGTGGCACTGTGCAGGTCGACGTTTAGTCTCTAAACATGACCATGGACCTGGTCTGATTGCTGGCAATAATTATGGCGAGGCAGGTGCTCTGGGCTGCACGGGTTAGCTGAGCTATCATTGGCCTCCTGCCTCACTTGCAACAGTGTTTTACATATAGATTGAATTACCTGAGACAGTTCTGCCCTATGTAAATGACCATTATGCTAATAGAGCGCAAGAACACATGCTGCAGTAGGAAGGGCAGAGGCATAGATATGTGTGTTACAAGGTATCGTACCTCAAATGGTTGTATTTTAACATTAAAAACACATTTTTATAGAAGATATTTGCACATCCAACTGTCTCTGATTTAGGTGTATTGGAGGGTTCACTTCAATCTTAAACAGTTGCTCAGCATCGTAATTTATTAGTCATACTAACATCTGGGCCCCTCTCTGCCTTCGTTAAGAGATATACTTAGGTTTTTCTTTAAGTCCATTAAAAACACAAACGACAAAAATGTGAAACATTCCTCTTCAACTCAAAGTCGACTAAAAAAAATGAAAACCGCATTGCACTTCATATCACTGTTTCTTGAGAAAGAACGAGTACGTGGTTGAGACATTCCTCTCCAAGTCCACAAACATAGAATCCAGACAGGCTGGATAACCTCGGCTTAGCTACGACCACAGCACTATGGGGAGATGAGATCATGACGGGGCCACACAGGGGACCCCAGGGTGAGAACAGGTGCAGGATACAAGGACAGAGGACAGCTGAACGAGTATAACTAATGAAGAATGTATCGGGGGGTGATGGAGACTAAGAAGAAAGCAAGAAATAAATGGAGGGGAATGGGAGGACGGGGGAGTCGACACATATGAACGAGCCAGACTACAAACAAAAGAGTAGGACGACAGAAATAAAAGCTCCAGTTTATTTAGAGGTTGAAAAGGCGTTCCATTGCATTTTTGAAACCAAGGAGAGAGTGTAAGTGATGATATATGCATGCTATGTAAGTTGAATGTCGTGGCTATTCAGCTTCAATATAAGAGACGATAGAGCAGAACTACTACACAAGAGTGTAGGGAGAAAAGGCGATCATTAGTTGAATGCCAGGCTCCGGCTAATGAAGGCTGAACTAGAGCACCGGGGAGCTGAGCTAGCTTTTACTGAACATTTCTGGGAGCAGAGGCCGTTGCGTTGCTACAGACTGCTATTCTGGTCTGATTGGAGTGGTCTGAAGCACCCAGCTCATTGTTCTGATGTTGGGAGGTGGAGGGGGAGTACTGAGAGAGGAGGAGGAGGAGGAGGAGGACCTCAAAAGAAGAGAAGCTTGTGCCACAGGAGATCAGGTTGCAAGGTTGAGGGTCACCCTATCTGGCCTCTTTCAGGGGCTGCATTCCTCAGGCCAGGCTAATTTAAAGCACATCTGTTGCTCTTGTTCCCACCACACAGCCTTTGGCACTTCTTTTACAGTTTCCTCAAACACCCTTTACTCCCATCATGCCCCGCTCTATGATTTGTGTTCCCTGTGTTTCTCTTTGAAGGTGTTCTTTTCATACTGATTGCCCATCTCTTTCTTCTTGCACTGACATCTTTTCCATATGACCTCCATCTTCTTTTATCACTTGTTGTCTTAACAAATCACCATCTTCTATGTCTTGTAACTGTTTTCATCACTGTCCGTCCATCTGTTCGTTTGTTTGTGAAAACATACATTAAAAAAAAACAAAAAAAAAGAACACAAGCGCTAATAGCCAGTTTAGCATAAATTTCCTGTGCACATCCACGCTTAAGAAAATAAACCTATTGATTCTGGTGCCACTGCCCCACACAGCCACCGTCAGACCAAACTTGCCTCACTACAACTTTCCTATCATCTACCAAAAACAACGCTGTCCGTAATAGTAACAGCTAGAATACCTGGGGAGATTATTAGGCCTCGGCACAGAGGTCTGCATCCTATTGAAGGTTTTCTTGTTCTTTTTCTTGTCTCTGGTCTTTGATGTCTTGCCAAGCAGACTGACCAAGGATGCCAAAAACTATCCCCTGGATTGATTCAGATATGATGCACAGTGATCCTAGTGTTCACTTCCATAACAACATGTAATAATGACCAATAACAGGGTGCAAACAGAGCTGTTTCTTCTTTTCTTGGCATAATCAACCCCCGACAGGATTCCAATGTCCCAATTTATAAAGATCCTCCATCTTGCTACTGGCAATAGCAGCGCACTGTATTTATCACATTGTAAATTAATGAATATTCACTGAGTTGATGCCTTACGAAATATTAAAAAAGACACTGATATTTAAAGCTGTCTAGGATTCTGATCATGTGTTCTGCTTTAATAATTGCAGTAATGTCACATTTCTAAATCAAACCTATGTTCTCTCCACAGTTATCTTGACAACTGTACGAGCAAAGTTAAGTTTTCTTTTCTCTATTTAAAGCGAAGGACATAATTGAACAGTATGTATTATAATATAGAACAAAGGTTTGCAGGGTGGTAAGTTTGTGATATTTAGACGAACAGACTGATTGACAGAATCACTGCTCACAACAGCAGACGCACAATGTCACTGAAGCAAAGTACAACGCCTCGTTCTGAGCGTGCCTTCAAACAAGAACAGAAAGACGTAGGTTTGGGTCAAATATCACCCTGGTTGAAGTCATTATTTGTAGATGAGAAAATAAAAGGTTATTCTTGTTCAGACGTGGAAGCTGTTCTGTTCTAAACTCGCAACATCGTACTGGATGTGTTGAATTCACGTTTCATTTCATCCACACCTCCCTCTTTTATTTTCTTCTTTTTGGTCCTGTGCATTTCTTACCAGAATAAACCAATCACTGATTAGACGCACTGTAGAGTTGGACAAATCTTAAAAAAAGATGGATAAGGTGGACACAAAATCCATGGAGTTAAGGTTTGGAAAAGGCATGGTTTGGGATAAATATATTACTGAATACATTTACATTTTCCATCGCACCTTTTGGACTTTTTTTCTGTATTAACCAAGTGCTATTAATGCCTAAACTTAAACACAAATAGACAAATTTCTGACAGACAGTTGAACTGCACCATGAGCGGATAAAACATTATAACACTGATATAAACGTATCTACACATGCTGATGTGAAACACATTTTTTTTGGTTCAGAAATCTTGAGATTAGATGTATCTGTAGTTTGCAAAAACAAATAATGGCAGCATTTGATTCTGGTGAATGGCATTGTACTGGACGTGCCCCCTTTCGTTTTTTTTTTTTTTTATTTCTCACTCTCTTGTTCTGAAAATGATTAGACTCGGTGTAAACTATGTACCAAAAAGTTTCACAATACTGCCAAAACTACAGTTCCCTGCAAATCTCATCGATGATTTAACCTACTATGCGTCTTCAGTGACCGGTCGGGTACGTTTATTACTGGAATGAAGTAGTTAAGTTAAGTTGCTCTCTAGAGTTGGACAAATATAAAAAAAAAAAATAAAGAAAAAAAAAGAAAAAATACAGCAGCAGCAAGTGGTAGGCCCTCATGTAATTACTCAGCGACAACATGAACTGTGTAGGACTCCAGGACTGAGGTTAAAGAATGAGACAGCTCAACAGGGTTCAGCTGGTAATTGATTGGGTTGAGGCCAGAGTAGCAACATTTCTATCCACTCAGACAGCGCTCAAGCAGCGAGAGTCAGGTCAGAACCTGCTTGGAGTTGACCACATGAAACATACACACTGAGTACATACTGGGCTTAACAGAAGGCTAAGCACTGAAATCAATACTGAAGAGGAGCTACTTATACAACAAGAAACTGGTAACAATTTTTCTTTAACAGCCATGCTAATGAAACGCATTGTCACGACCCGTCCGTTAAAATGCCTGCTTGTACAAGGTGCGGCGGTTCTGGCAATTTGTAAGTAAGCACTTGTTTGTCATTTTTCATGCGTGGTGTTCTGCACAAAAACGGTAAACCTTGTTCGCAGCTATCACAGTGCTACAGGACAGTTTTTTGGAACGTGAAAACAACTTTATATTTCAACAAGAAATTAACCAAGTGGATCAAAATGCATTTCCAACCCCTCTCAGTGGATCAGAGAGTTCCCTTTGAAGTGGATAACGAAGCCTTAAAACGACTGCGAAAATACTCAAAAGGCTCTCCTGACAGCTTTTTTGATTGATTTTTCATTTGTCCCAGATATTTCATTTCATTCCCTTCTACGTCTCTAAATGATTAAACAATATCTCTCTCTCTGTGTGTATTTCTCTTTGTCTCTTGCTTTTTTTAAACTTTGCGTGTTTACATAGCTTATGCCGAGAGATGACAGCGCGCGACAGCTCACACAAAAGCTATGTTGTCTCAATTTTTGTCTGATGAAATGTTTTAATTTAACTTCCCTCATTAGAAGAGCATCAGGGTGATAAATATATGTGGCTTGTTTGACACAAGAGTAATTTACATGAGGATATTAATAGATTCATCATCCGGGCTTAAGCACATCAATTATGAAAGGCCTGTAACCTGAGAAAAGTTTCAAAAAAAAAAAAAAAGACCCATTGAAATGTTGATGAGAAATATAATTACTGCAAGTACAACTGAGGCAAAACACACACATTAACAATAGGTAATAAACACCGAATAATGAAATCAAATTATGTATAAATAAATATGCTTATTTATGGACATAATGTTTCATAAGCACTCAGGAGTAATTAGTAGCTGCTTTCTAGTGTTTTGATTAATCATACAGTGGGCATTGGGGAATTCATATTTTATCAGTGAGACATCTTGTGTTTACAAAACTGCTTCAGCGACTGCTATTGACATTTTCATATTTTATGGATGTCAAACTACTGCAGACAATACAGAAGAAGGATATTATCATGCCAGTAAAGTTTTTCTTATCATATTTTAATCTTCGGAATTATTTTTTATTCCACTATCACGGAAAAGCAGTAGACTTTGTCTGTCCATCAGCGTTGCAATTTGCGGGTTTAACGATCCAATTGTGACAGTCAGCAGAAAGTCAGCAGCAGTTAATTTATTTCTCTAGCCGCCCTTCTAACCCTTCTAAAAACTTCATGATCACTGAGCTCACTTGTATAGAACTCACTGCCTGGGCAGCAGTCACATGAAGATTTACATTTCAAAAGCATGTCTCTTTAAACCATGTTTAACCCTGAGACCCTGAAAAAGCAAGCAAGCAAATCCATCCTCGCAGTTTCCCCATGAAGTACAGGCGCCGTGTCAGGGTGGGATTTTAACCGCATTCCTTGCAGTAAATGAATAAACCGAAGCAGCACCTGAGTAAATTTGGTAAAGGAGAGTCTTGCCAGAAGAAGGAGCTGCTACGGGGATTAGATGTGTTTGGAGAGAAAACAAAAATGCACCAAGAGGAAACATCTGTGTCAGGGAGTGTAACCTCCTGAACATGTGGGGCCACGGCCCCTGTGGTGCAGGACCACGTGGTGCTAGTGAGAGTTTGGGTCCACAGGGAAGGACGCTTGGCCTTGGACCTCAGGGAAAACCTCCATCAAGGTTATCAGATGGCTAAAAAGTGGAGGAAAGCAACAAGGGGTAAACGGTTTAGTTTGACTTGGTTTTTTTTCTGGTTCGGTTCATTTTTTTTGTCTTTAATGCTGTGTCCATTTACCTCGGAAGTTGAAAGTCATAGCTGGGAAAGCCATCAC
The DNA here is from genome assembly GCA_037367275.1 of Coranthus polyacanthus. Taxonomy (NCBI): domain Eukaryota; kingdom Metazoa; phylum Chordata; class Actinopteri; order Kurtiformes; family Apogonidae; genus Coranthus; species Coranthus polyacanthus. The sequence continues at coordinate 13,877,640 of JAPQRN010000012.1, forward strand.
ACCGGAGTTGACCGCGATCCAGTACAACAAGTCGGAAAACAAATCATCAGCTCTAGCCAGGTCAGCCCCTGTTAGCAGTACCAGCAAAACATTATGCCTTATTTTGCAGATACAAATGCTGTAGACATGTGTAGTATCTGGCATGTTTTAGGCTATTCATTCAAGTCTTAAACGTGTCCACAGATAAAAGTCGCGTGTGCTGTACTGGTGATTTAATGAGACACAAATCAGACAGAAACGCTCATAAATAGCATATTACTACAGCTTTAAGTGGAAGTACAAACCATACATGTCAATATATGAAATTGCTCTAATAGGTTCCATATATACTTTATACATTGTATGTACGTATATTTCAAGTATTGAAATCAAATATGCAGTTTCAGTTCTCTTTTTTTTGTAAAGCCTTGTTTTAATTTCTTTATTTCAGCTGTTTTTTTCACTCATTATTGTATTGTATTGTGTGTAAAGATAATAACCTCGGCATGGACTGCAGAACGGAGGAATGGATGATTGAGCCACTATGAGTACGTGGGTTGTGGTAAAATGGAATAACACAGATGACGGCTGTGTGTCTGGAATTTTTAGACTATGAAAGAAGTCACGCAGACTGTGTGTAAAATGAGACGACCATTGTGACCATGCCATCGCGATTGAGGTACGGGGGGGGGTAGATCAGACACATAATAATGCCCCAGCTGTTGTGACAGGAATAGGCTGTAGATGATGAGAGCAGGCTGCTGTAGGTTCCATGAAGGCGCCATACCACCCCCAGCCCCTCCATTCTGTCTTAATACCCAGTTGGCACATGATGCCACATGGGGCCTGATGTTGACTCCAACGAAATGGGCCAGCGAGGTCCCAGAGGTCCACTGATACAACTGCTTCATATGTGTTCACTTCACCCACAGTACGGACATGTCCTCATCCGAGTGGCCTCTATAACTGTACAGACCGTGACATTTACATGCAGAGGGTTAGAGTTTGTTTGTCTTACTGATAGATAGGCGACCTACTTAGGAAAAGGACAGCACAACTGGATTTTGAATAAACCCAGGCCATAGAAAACTGAATCAAATGTGTGACCAAGTTGCCACGGAAATTGTGCCCTGCTGGAGAA
>JAPQRN010000012.1:13878770-13897043 GCA_037367275.1 Coranthus polyacanthus
GGGTGGGTGGGGTGGGTGGGGTGGGGGGGGCTGAGGAGACGGAAGAGGTGTAAAAAAGAAAAAATTGGTAACCTATCGTGGAAGTGGTATGGAAAAATAATACATTGAGAATAAGTGATTTCTGTCTCGTGTAAATTCCAGGTGACAGGAGCTCATTTGGTTCCTCGGAGCCTATGAATTCATAATGCCTCTCACGCACACCTCTACATGTCAAGAGTGTGAGGGGAAAATAACTGAGCCAATTTCAGCCAATACTACCCTCCTGCAGTCATAGTCTCTATCTCTACCTATCCTTCTCTCGCACACACCCGGTGCAACCGCCGCTCTCTGCCAATTCTTATTTCTCTCTTCAAAAAAATGCCTAAAGTCGGCATACTCTTTAATCCCTTTTTGGAACAGGGTGGCATTTACAAGTCAAGTTATAAGGGACTTTTATCTGCAGAGGCATAGAGAAAGTCGACACACTAATTCTTACTAGTTTATGAAAGTTGTCTTTGCTGTCGGGTGCTGTCTGTATGCCTGTCTTCATAGAGCCTTTAATGGCAAGGGCCCCTAGAGAAGGGTTGGGCGAAAAAGATGGAACCTTAAGTTCACGTCAACCAATTTCTAGGATAAGCATGCTGGGAGAAAGCCTACTTAATTCTCTTTTTGCATCATCAATCTCTCTGACTTCTTTTTTCTTATGTGTGACATTTTTTTTCATTCCCCTGTCACTTTCATGTGTGGCCTCCATCTTTTTCTGCTTCTCTTTCCTCCTTTTTTCTCCTTCCCCCTGACACCTTTACATGAAGGAACAGCTGGTACAACTCAGCGTGTGTGTGTGTGTGTGTGTGTGTGTAGATGTTTCACAAATGCCTGCGCTTTAATGTGTATTTTTTTATTTATTTTTTTACCTTGCTTGTTAGCACGTTATTGGTGAGAGAGCCGATGCGCGCATTCAAATTGTACATGTGCGTACAGAAAATACGTTGAAACATCTTATCTGCCCCAAAGAGCCCTGCGTCTCGAGGGATGTGCTCTCCCCTCTCGCTTGCTCTCTCTTCAACACAGCCTAGCAAATGCGACTGTCACTCCTGATCTACTTCCAGCAAAGGGGAGCTTGCTTTTCTTTGATATACTGTTGTACTTAAATTCCTCCCTTTAAATACCTTTGACCAGGCAGTCGCAAAAACAGGGCCAATGACATGCAGTAAGGGTGTTTAAGCAGACAGACACTGGAAGGCATTCTTATAAGCTCGGTCTAAAAAAAAAAAAAAAAAAACAAAAAAAAAAAAAACATATGCAGCAGCGGTGAGAGTAGGGGGGTAGGGGATTGATGCAGTGCTGTTTAATATTCAACAGGGTGAATTTTAACACCGCATCATCTAAACTATGAGATATGTATGCCTGAGAAATAAAATGAATGGAGAGAGGTTTTAAAATGATTTGGCTTTCCATGTTTGGCTAACGCTCTGAAGACATTTAAAATAAGCATGGGTGAGAGTTTATGCAAGACAAAGTACATCAGCTTGTCTCCATCCTTCTTTCTGCCCACTCTATGCTTGTAGGGTGGGCCACACCCAGTCCAGCGCCAGACAGGCAGTCTGCCCTGACTTTGTGGTCTAGCTGCCTGACTATATATGGAGATGAAATAGCAGGGTTGAGCCTTCACCCCCTTGTAAGGCCTGAGACCTCAAAACCAACTGAAACCTTAAAACAGCTTGTAAAAAGCCACTTCCTCAGAGCCCAGATGATTATAGTCCAGAACAATGCAACTATGCAAAATAAGTGAAAAAGCAGGAGGGATTTTTTTGCTATACTTAGCTGCTGACACATTTGCAGCGCTTCCTCTCTCTGACTCACTTCAAGTCATTTGTATTTGATGATAGTCAGTGACATCCTTCTCTAGCATGAAGATTTCTCACATTTTCCTTTACAATCAAATCTCCACAAAAAAAAAAAAAGTATTCAGTAAAGGGGGCTCTGGTGTTATCAGGCATTATTGAGCTAATCGGCATATCCGCCATGTCAGCATATGCATTCAGTTTCTTAAATCAGTTTACAATGATGAATGGCCCTCATTTAGGCCCACAGCTGGTCCTGTGCTCAGTGCTGTCCCTGTGTTTTCGTTTGTCTCCGTCTGCGGGTGAATGGCTGTTTTCTAACAGGATGGGCTGGGTGGGTAAAGCCATCAGAGGCTGAGAGAGAGAGATGGAGACAGAGAGAAGAAACGTTTACTAAAAGAAACTGCGTATGATCAGGTCAGGCCGTGGTCAGACTTGCAGGACGGACTGCTTGCAGGATAAATAGTAAGTGCTCTGCCAGCAGTCCACCTGCAGCTTGTAAAAATATCTTCTGGGCAAGTGATGGTGCGGCAACTAAAACCAGAAGGAAAGTAAGTGCCGTATGCGCGGCTTAAAGTTTGTACCACAAAACACACCTTACAGTAGCCGCGTTTACATCGGTGTATTTTTATGCACAGTTTGTTGTATGGCATTAGAAGACATGGCAATGGAAATGGCAAACAAACCAAAAAAAAAAGTAAAAAGTCCTCAATTTCGCAAAAAAAAAGTTTTTACATTTTCGAGGTGGTCTTTTGCATTTTTTTGCTTCATGGGAAATGGAAACACCTTTTCCAAATACGTTCTAACACAGAAAACATTTAAGTTACTGATCAGAGGTAGCTTCGGGCGCTTTAACAGATATTCTTAGAAAGCGCGAAAACATGGCTGGTTGTGCCAAACGATACATGTGGACTGATGAGGACATCAAACGGTTTGTTTCTTCTTCTTCAAAGTTTCGTGGTGGGTAGCAAGCAGCTTGTTTTGTTACCGTTTCTCAACTTCTGTTTCTTTTTGCCCTGTTTATTACAGTCATGTGTCAAAACCTTCTGACGACAACACACCCTGGTTTATTTGCTCCAAATCAGTTGAAGGAAACGCACGTAATTCACATTTTCTTTACCGTCTTCCAAAAGTTGGCTTCAAATTTGCTTGAGAATTACAGAGAAAATGGCTAGTAATTGCCCTCACATAACTCCCCGCCATCTACAGTAGGGAGTCAGCCAGGCCAAAAAGAAAGCTTGAAGTTAACGAGCCAGAAAAGCAGCGCATTCTTTGCCTAACTTCTAAAAGACATTACAGTGATCATTAAGATACAGTATATACAGTATATAGAGATGACACCATATAAATGACAAAGCACAGGAGAAGAAGGGATCCAGACTTGACCGAAGCACGTCTGCACCTTTGCATGTTATAAGGGAAGGGCTTTTGACTCTGATCGCATATCTTTTGTGATGATCGCGTTGCAGTCAGCGGTTTCCAACAGCTGTTTATCCGTCAATAATGAGAGGCTCAACAGCAGCAATCACGGAGACTCTGATTGTGTTTGTGTGAAACACAAGAGGTCTTTGTTGGATGGATCAGGCGGAATCACATTAGGGATTTTTATAAAAGCCTTTGACATCTGGACCAGTGTCAGCAGTCTTTGTCTGTGCTTCCAATTTGAGTAATGGGCTCCAACACTGTTCCAAAATAGCAGAGTAGCACAGAACACAGCAAGAAGGATGTCTGTTGTAAGCGCCCAACAATGAAATTCACTGAGTGCAATATGCATCCAGAAACAAATGATTTTAATCTCCTAATTAACTGTTGAGCTATTTCTTGCTAAAGGGAATTGGTCCCCCAGTACCTGTCTATCAGTGCCGGCATGTGTCATTATATTGCTTGAGATTGTCATTGATTTTGACTGTATGGCACTGTATTTGGGTGATAAAAGATGTGCCGCCGTGGGCTGGACATATCTGTCAACCCGGAGTGAATTTATACAGTACGTCTCCTACTCCTCAACAGAGAAAAGATATATCTCTGTGGGTAGATCTATTGAAATAACATTAAAAGTAGTATCAATATTCACTTCATCTCTTATGGCCCTTGGTTTCTTAACCATTGGAATTTAATGTCAATTCAAAGAAAAAATATCCAACCAGCCTTGAGGGTTTAAACATTTTCAGATAGATTCTTTGAAAAACCTGGTTTAAAAAAAAGGTTGTATGTGCAAGATTTTCGTAAAAAAAAAATAAAAAAATCCACTCCTCCGTATCCTCTCCAATTCAATAAAACAATATTGATAAAGATCTGTGATCAATACACCCACTTAGCATGCGATTTAGTGAGGTACACTGAGCTTTACTCTTTTACTTTCCAGCTCTGCTCCACTTTTTCCATTTTTCTTGACCATCTCTCCAACGCAGAGACACTGTCACCCACGCGATCAAAATCTAACGCATACCCTCGCCACACCTCTGTCGAACACTGTTGTGGTAAGATGCAGTAACACCATTTCCGTGCTACAAGGTCCAGTAGTTTTCGTTCCAGTTCTGTGCTTAATCGCGCATCGTAGTGGCTGTTGGGGTGTAAAGCTGTCCCATCGCCCCGGAGTCTGAGGCAGAGTTACTAATTGAAAGGTATCGCTTAATGCTGCATGGTTTGGCACTCAAGAGCTGGAAATATCTCATCCCCTCACCTCACCTCATGTCAAGACAACAACAGTGGGTGTGCCATTTTCAAGTAATTTATACTTGCTTGAGTGGATTAGTTCTTAATTATGATGCAAATGTCAACACACATAATTCCAGACGTTCTCATTTACCTTTACAAGTGTCAAGATATGTCATTGTAACCAACCAAGGACCCAGAGATTTTGTGGTTTTCGCTGCTTTTGCTTTGAAGCTTTGAAGATAAAAGGTCTTCGCTTAAGAGCACTGAGGTATGAACCGCATCCCTTTCATGAACCATCACATGTTACTGCTTTGACTCATCAAGGTGCTTCATGCCTCCCGTTGTTAGTCCCTTGTGATATGATTTGAAAACACGTTCCACACTCTTTTCCAGTCCTAGTTCTCTAAATTGGTGCAGTTTGTATTATGAAGCCACCTGCCAAACTCCTGTTTCAGTCAGGTGATCACTGTCCTCTTGGTGGTTATAATGATCAATACACAGTTAAGTCTCAATTTACCTGCGGTTGGAAAATGGCTCAGATTCTGCTACAACAAAAATAGCACATTAGTTGGTTAACCTTTTTCTACAGCTGACATTTGATTGTAATTTGTAGGTTCTGTGAGTACTGCAAATTCTCTTTTTAATGCTTTGTACTCTTTTGTTTTTTTTTTTTTCTCTAACAATTTCTCTTCCAAGCTCCGGGCTCCATTCAACACTCTATCTATCTTAACAAGGTACTGCAAATTTCACCTCTTTCAAAACTGGATCAAATCCAGTCTTGCACAGTTTTCGGTGCTGAATTTTTATTTAAACGGGACTGAACTGAATCTATGATTCAGCACCTCCTGCGTTGCTTGTACAATCCAATAGGAGAACTCCAGACCTGCTGACCCTCATAATCCTCCACCTCACCCCCAGCCCCAATCCTTCTTTAATGCATCTGTGTGTGTGTGTACAAATTCTGACAACTATTGGGAACAACACTGCAGGAGCAGACTGCTAATCTACAGGGCCATGACCTACCACAGAGGTCTAACACCTCAACCATATTGATTCGCCTTATACAGTACACATCTTAAGCTGCAGCAAATACCAAGTCACCATTTGATCCTCTGCCCCAGAGACCCTGTCTAATGAGCACATCCAATGTGCATACATGTATAATTGGTCTTTAAATTAACAAATAAACACAAGCAGATACAGGGTATTCCTGAATGCCTTTAACACATAGCTGAAGTGTGACAGGCAGTGCACAGGTGTTGCTTTCGATCTATTCATATCATGTTCCTGTGACTGTCTTTAAGAAGGAGATTTTAACCTTTTAATATCCACCACTTTCATGAAACTCTATAGGGTTCGGGTCATGGCGGAAGTGCTGTGAGGATAAAATGCACGTATTAGACTTTGTGTGTTAAGAATATGGCTGAAAACACAACCTAAACTATATCAGATCACACATGGCTCAAATGTAACCCTAACCCTTAAATGGGTCTCTGGAGACATTGGGGGACGTTAAGAGCTTTATATAGATTATCAATATGATAATAAAATGTCTAGACACCTCCTATTTGGCCTATTCACTGACTTTAATTTATCCATCTGACACCTCAACTTAGTTCTAAAAATGTTTTGCCATCTCTGTTGTTTTGCAACATTTTGAAACGCTTCTGTGACAACTAGCACAGATGCTTTTTGCAGATATATCCTTGTGTTTAAGACATTGTATGATCTATCAGTCATTCGCTCTGACACTTAGAACCAAAACACCAGTTCTAACCATAGCAACAGCGCTGGAGGAGAAAAAGCTGCACCATGTTAAGATGACAGGAACTTTTGACAGAGGAGGAAAGTGAGGGAGCTTCCTGATTGGCTAAGAGATTCCTCTATGATGTTAGGGCCTCTCATCCATAAACAAATATGTGCTCCATTTTAAGATGCATCTTTGCCTTGCGAGGGGGAAAACTGCTGGAGTGCAAAGCACAATGGGAGCAGTTCGCATCCAAAGCGTGATCTTCAGATGGTCTCCTGAGAACAATCACTTTTAAACTAGTTTCTGCTCCCACATGCTGTACCCAAGTGACGTTTATAAAGAGCCTTAAGTACATATAGTTCAACACTGCATCACTGGAGCTAAAAAGTGAGTTTCCAACATAGTCGTAACGGAGCGTCACTTATTGAAATAATGATTTTCAATCAAACGGCCAAAACTGTTGCTTTAAAAAGTCTACTTTTAATTTTTGGATGCTGTGATATAAACAGGGGAAGGCATGTTTGACTGATGAAAGTCTTAGAATTTAGTACCCTGCATAAGCCAAACCATGTTTGATCGCTTTTACGCACTGACATTTGTTCACAGCAATCAAAAAGCATTTTTGTCAGTCAGCTTTAGAATTGATTTTTTTTTTGTCTAAAACAGCACACGCTCATGCTCATTAGTGACAACCATCCATCCTCCTGCCACAAATAATGAAATGCCATTTATTTCATGCCATTTCTATTGAGACGTATTTACTATGAGTGACATTAAAAGGTTCCCCACAAAAAGAGTTTTCATGTGGGGTGTTTGTATCTTCTTGCACTTCTGTCTTTGTAAGAACCCATTTAAAGCCTTGGGAGTGAGGACACGTTTGCAAAAGTACAATATTGAGGCCTTTTTCAGGATGACAGACGGTTTTAGACCTCTGCTCACGCTCAAGGATTCCATCACTTCAGCAAGTAATAAAAGGACGGAAGTTACATGTAACTCAATCTGAAAGTCGATAACAGACTGGTATACTGTTAGCCTGAATGCAGACCTTCACTTTGTCAAGCTTAATCAATCCTGCTAATTTCTGCAGTGGCTGCCAATCAATAATAAGCTAATGTGAGCGCTTCTTGTTATGAATTTTTCGGTCCATAAGCAGAATCAAACAGCTGCAAATGTGTTTATGGTTACTTGCCAATAATTACCAGTGTCATTTAACTGAGGCAAGAAAGTAACACATTGTCAGTGACAGCTTTCTTGAAAGTCTTTGACATGTCATGTGCAAATGCTACTTTGCTCAAGGCCTGTAAATCTCAGCAAGCTTCCAGAAAGAACATGTTTACAGAGTCTGTAAAAGAGTCTTCTAAAATTAGGCATTTGGGATTCCACAAATGGCACAGTTAAACACTGTCAGCACGACTGACAGCCAGTGTAGTATGTTGCATTAATCTGAAAAAGGAATATATTATGTCTATATATATATTTCCTTTGTAAGATAAACTCCTGTACTGGAAATAGAAAGGAATATGGAACACAAATGAGTTGACTCTATGAAGATGTGTTTGGTGCGCTGTCATTTCCGTTTTTTTTTTCCTGCAGGTGCAAACTGTGCTCTTACTGTTAAGCAGTTACAACACATGACACCTAAGCATTTCAAAACGAAAGCTTGAGATCATTCCTGCGAGATGTAAAAGACCCTCTGTAATTTCAACTGTGATTTTGTTGTTGTTTTTTTCCACACGAAATGACACTTGTTTGGTGGTAATTTAAATTAATAATCACTCCTGTGAGGAAAAAAAAAAAAAAAAAAAGAATCTTAGATGTGATATGTGAATAAACAAACATCCCTTGCTTAGCCTAGGGGCTTGTGGTTTAATCTCTCAAGAAATTCTGAAAATCTCTTCATGCATTTCCTAAAAGTATCAACTCTTAACTGGTAACTTTACGAATTTAAAAGGGGACACAAGAAGGGTAGGCATCAACATCATTAAGCCTGAAAAGGAGCCCAAACACCACGGGCAGTTTTATTTAGCACTGCATTGGTTGCCTGCAAAATTCAGCATCATTTTGTTCAACCTTTGATGCATTAAGACTTTTTAAAGGCTGGAATGCCAGAAACAGACATCTAGGTCATGGTCATTGGCAACAACACCATTAACCAAACCAGAGTGCCATCAGACTAGACATTTCAGTCACACATGCAGAACAGCAAAGCCTCCTGAAGCATCTGAGAGGAAACACCCCCTGCAATAAAATATGGAGTGCTTGATATGTTCTTCACATCTGTCCATTCCATATGGAAGTCAGAATTTCCCTGTCATCGGAGAGCTCTGAGGATATTATGAGAAGCAGAACACAACACCCCCACCAACCTTTCATGGCTGCATCCACACTAATAAAGGTTCATTTGAAAGTGTTTTAGGAATATTCTCCTAACATTCTAACACGCCTGAAACGCAAGAGCAGATAGCACCGCTCGACATGCAAATGGTCTCAAATAACAGTTTGTCTGCTGTGAATGTAGTCCGTAGTAGCATGATAAAATGCAGAAATCACTGCAAAACAGCTGCTAACAGAGACAACAAGGGCAAAATCGCCTGTAGTCAGTATGAATGTTGAATTAACAGCTGGCAGTCAAGGATGACGTCTAGTTTTCTGCGAAAGGGGCACGACAAATCAGGGATGGATATGTAGTTACTTATATGACCCAATCAGGGATCGAATGCAAGTTTCCGTGCATATTACAGTGCAACCTCGGAGTTTCCAAGCTTAAACAAAATCAAAAAACAAAAGTCTCCTTTTAAGGAATCCTAAAACTCCATAGTAGTGTGGATGCTAGGAGTAAGCCTAACATACAGAAAGAGTTGGTAGAGTGAAGGAGGGCGCTGCTCTAGATCAACTTCTTCCGCTTTGGACAAACCTCTGTAATTTTGTTTACCAGGATGATGTACACAGCCATGGTTGCAAAGTTTTCTTTACGTGTAGCACTGAATCTCACACCCTAAGGCAGGTAGTACAGTAGATGTTAAGGCTGGACTTCTAGAGCTCTCTAACAAGCCACCCTAATCCCTGTGATCCCACCTATTCTTCCTCCGTCAGCAGCTTCACTGCTGTGCTGACAGCCCATATACAGGAGTGGCCTGATTTCTTTCTCTACCTCTATGTGTCTTTCTCCTGTTCTCAAAGTTCATCAGCTTACACAAAGCCAGTCGGAACAGTGACCTGCGGCCTCTTGCATTGACTGCTTAAACCATACCGTGATGGAGCTCTCTTTGGAAAAAAATGCTCTTAGTCCTACATATGCGAGGTCATGATGTTGAGGAGCTGATGTTTGGCTCATCCTCATCTGCATCTTAATTAGGTTTAAATACAGTGCTGTAAGTGCGTCAGAATCAAAGAGGATTTCTTCTTTGTTATATCACGTGGTTGGACACGTTGTACTGCCAGCACCTGCAGAGGTGAATTATCTGGCTGAGGAGGAAAGATGGGAAAACAGTTAAATGAATTCTGCACACTGAGTCCCCTTGAGTTAGATATCAAAAACAAAGCAGAACGCACAGCAGGGTGTTGGCTGAGGAGATGGCATGAAGATAGAGGCGAGAAATAGATGAAGCAAGGAGAGGAGAGTTCTGTGGGCTTGGAGGAACCTTCAGGGTTGACTGTGGGCCCATCTTTAATTGGCAGGCCAGTGCGCGCCTGGATGACCACCAAGTAAGACCAGCAGAGATGACCAGAGGGCAGAATGGGCACGCCACCACATGGCACTAGCTCCCTTTCCCAAACCGTCATCCTAACCCTTTCCTGAGTCTTCCCACAATCCCACAGGCAATTCCATCTGCTTCTGTTGTTCTTGTGCTCTCATTAAGGAGGCCTGGCTGGGGGAAGCAGCACCGCAAAACACACCCAGACAGGACAGGTGCCAAGCCCGGCAAATATGCCATACATGGCAATGCATCTCATTGACCCAGTAGGGCAATATCCAAGTCCAAAAGGGCCTCAGGTTACAGCAGCTATCATTCTGAGCCAGAGAGATTCAGGTTTCCCACTAGTTCAAATTGAAAAGAACTTGAGACATTAAATATAACACGTTCAAACCTTTACAACATAGACTGCTATTTCCAGAGAACTTTATAAAGAATTCTTTTCCGTTTTTTTTTTTTTATATTTATTCGTTCAGCAGAGTTTACAGTATTATATTGCAATAGTGTGGTAAAGCTTTAAAGGACTCAGACAAAGACGGCAGTGTTCACAAGTGAAATGAACCTTGAATTCAGTCAGAATAACTGAAATGGACTTCACCAGCCTCATCCAAACAAAACAGAGTGAAAACCACTGGTGTAACTTCCCACTTTTCTCCCACCCTGAGGAGTATGTGTGTACATTCCCCAGCCACAAACACAGCTCTTTGGTGCAGGGCTTCGTGACCATCTATTATCAAGTGTTTATTTAACTCCAGGGGAGCAGACAAAACAGGACGTCTGCAGAGTTGTTTAGAATAGGGTGTTTGGATTTGAACAACTGAGACGAAGAGACAGTTAAGTGATGAAGGTCTGATAACTCAAATCCCGATGTGGTTTTAACAAGCACTGAGCGCTTAATCGATAATTCTGAAAAATGTTAAGCAACGGTCTATGATGCAGAGGTTTCGAGATGTGAAATGCATACAAAAGTTTTCTAGGATAATTATTTCTTTTTATTATTATTTCTCTATTTCTTCTTTTTTTTTCATATTTGCCGGACTGCTGTGGGCCTTTCTGCAGTTCAGCTGGTACTTGAACATTGAGCACATATTCTGATCATTTTTATTAATGCATATAAGAAAATACGGCCTTCTAAGCTGATATATATTTTAATGGCCTTAATGCTTCTGAAATTCTACTTGCACTCCCACAGCGAGTCCTAGGTTTTATTATTTATTATTTATTATATGAGAGACAACCTGACAGTCAATTTTGATGGCCTTGGTGGTTTTATTGGACATCTGTATTACATAGGAGAGTGTTCAAAGTTTAAAAGATGCCATTTGACAGTAATTTGCCTTGATTCTACATTCCATAATTTTATAATTAAATATCCTTTATGCTAAGCATATGTCTTGATAAGAGAAAAATCCTCAAAGAAAAGCCCAAGAGATGACATTGAATTTTGTTTTCAATTGAAGTTAACATTGAACGTCCCACTCACTACTGAAACGTGAAAACTGAAGTAAGGAAAACACATGGCTGATAATGGCTACAATGTGTGCAGAGCTAAGATGTGGACTTTTTGGCAGTGCAGGATGTTATTTTGACTGTACTGACAAACCTGTTGAATGGCTGAGTCAGGTAGACAGTGTTTAGACTAATTAACATACCCGTGATTTAATGCTGCCTTAATAAAACACTATATTTAAACAAAAGGCACTGACAGCTTTAGAGCTTCACTGGTCTGGTTGGAGCTGAGGGTGCATAATTATTCAATTGTTTCTCATGAGGAGATTTGTGCTTCTTTTTTTTTTTCCCCACTGGTTTTGCATTTGTTAAATGTATCTAAGACTAATGGCTGCGCTTAGCCGAGCTTCTTCTCATGAATGAATAACAATGTTAATCAGCAGGGCTTTGTTCCTCTGCACTGTATGCTGAAGAAGTGCAGCTAGCTCACCTGACCCCTCTATCAATTCGACACAATGCCTTTGCTAATTCTTTAACTGCAGGGCTGTCCTCAATACTAATGAATTAACACTAGTACGCCACGTACATCACCGAACCGGGGTTTTAATTGCACTTTGTGCGGTTTGTACAATCTCCCCTCTCAACTCGGCACTTGTCAGGGTCATTCTAAACCACTACTGTAAGGATCAGGATAAGAAACAAAAAGGATTTGTGAGAATCTTCTTTAGGGCATGACTGCGAGTGAGAGCTTAAGTTTGATTGGTGGGAAGAGGCATGAATTATAACGGCAGCTCCTTATCCCTCATGTAGCTTTCACCCATCTCTGTTTCAATTAGCAGCACGGAGTCTAGTCGACGGTCTTTCTGTAAATCCACAACTGCTCGCTACTTCACCCCAATTGTTAAAAGAGCAAGAATTGATTAATGGGAATTCTTCCTTTCTCCTTCACTTCTCTAAATTTTTCTCCATCACGTCATTTGCTCTTATTTTCCGTACTTGTTCTCCATCTTTCTCTTCTGTTTCTTCCATCCTTTTCCATTAGCTGTAGAGTGGAGGCTAGGGATATTAAGTCTGTTCAAGGTTACAATAAAACATGATCTTTAGGCTAAAGGACAGCACTTAACAGTGCTCTGCTCCAGATGTGCTTTTCATTCTAATTCTTACCATGTTTTTACTCTGAGGACATGAGGTTGTGTTGTTTCTGCAGTTTCGGCTGTTATACACCACGGCACCAGAGGCACGGCATACTAATGCCTATCAAACAAAAGAATTGAAAGCATTTTCTGTCACTTCCTTCTCATCTTCAATTAACGTCCTTTTTTTCCCCTCCCGTTTGCCACTCCCCCTCTTTCTTACTTTGAGCTAATGGAACTATAATGCAACCATAAGTCTAGAGAGCTACTGAAGGTAGTTCAGTGAATGGCAGCTCATGCCTCAGTCATTCAGAGACAGTGTTCAATGAACGGCTATATTCAGCAGTTTAACATTTGAACATAAGGGAACAGAAGGGAGACAGAAAATTCACAATATAGCACAAATTACCAAGCACTAGATTAATATAATAATAAAAATGAAGCAGAGCCTACTGAGTGTTCCTGTTACAGTCATGGTCACTGCTACATGTTTCTGCATTGCAATAGCCTCAACTTTTGTGTTTCACTTCTTCAGCAAAATCAGCAAATGAATCAACAAATACTTTTTCGGTCGATGAAAAAGTATCTCCACCCCATTCATCTTATGTTGGTGGTTTTGGCTGTGGGATGTGAATATTTAAAAACTCCTTCAGACCATCTGTAATGAGGCAAAACAATAAGGAAGCAATTAATCCTATCACAACTAAACTAGAAAACAATAGCACACAAACGATAATAGACTAAAAAGCTTAAACTGGAGTTTATTATAGCTTTCCTTCTTACAATAAAAAAATAATTTTGGCACCAAAAATCAAACTTACAAAGACCCAATTGTACATTTTAAATGCTTTTGTGTGTTATTAAAACTTCAACATGTAAGATTCATGCGCGTTTCTGTGCTAAAGACTAGAGTCTGTCATTTGTTGATGTACTAGCTAACTTCTTTCCTAAGTTAAAAACTGTCTCGATTGCCTATATCCACGATAAGAGCCTGTACACTGAATTCTATACAGAGGACTCGGGTTGGTTTTTACTTTAAAATACTTACGCTCACTCCTGAGTTTTTCCGCGTGGCTCCACAACACTAACTACCGTTAGCTTAGCAATGGAGTAGGCTAACGTCAGCAAACAACAGGCTACCAACACAACGCAAACTCCAACACGTGCATGAATGTTGCATATTGAAACTTTAAAGTAGTTTTGTAAAAAAAAAAATATATATATATATATATATAACTTCTGATAGTCAATGGTATGAAACCAAGTCAGTCTCTACCATAAAAGTATTGTATGCGACGTATCCTGCAACTATGAACGCTATTAATCGTCTCTTTTTAACCAACGGGCAGTTATTTTGTCAAACCATGCAGGCCGACAAATCCACACCGAGCAGAAACAGAGGCTCTGAACCTTTTCTTAAACAAATAGCTCTGTACCATACCATTGTATGTATATATATATATATATATATATATATATATATGCATGAGAATACATACATGCGTGTAGCCTTGTTATACACCAAGCGTGAGGAAGCGGCTCTCATTTAAACATTCTCCCTTGCAGACATAGGTGATGCTGTCTATGTCTAGCCTGAGGGCTTTGATACAAGCGCTCATACATTTTTCACACCTGTTAGACAGATGCGGACCACATGGGCCGAGCGCCGCTAACTTCTATTGACAGCCTATGGTAGTGCAACGTACTGTATTCTCAAGTACAGTGGGGATATAATTGAGGTTTTTTTTTTAATCTGGGGGGGAAAAAAAAAAAAAAAATGGATTGATTGATATAAGAAAAACAAGGAAAAAGCAACCTGGAAAGTCCTTGAGGGAGAAGAGGCAGCGGGAGAATAAAATGATAGAGCAGATGAGGGAGGGGGTATGGGAGGATGATGGAGATGGGGAGAAAAATATGCCTGTGGCAGGAAAAAGAAACCAAACCAGCTCATTACTGACCCACGCACATACAGGGAAGTACATGGAGAAAATAAAAGTCAAAACATACTGTAGGACAAAGAGAAAAAAATGGAGCCAGGATGAGAGCTAAAGCGTAAATATTTTTGGATTTTGGTATGTTTATATGGTAGTATATCCATTGTTATCGCGATTTCATCACAATATGACAGCAGCATATTTTGGTGTGTACTGTCACAGGCAGTTCCCGGGTCAGCTGAGCACGGCCTGTTAGTGGAGTCTGCAGGGTCCTCTAATGAGCAGCATACCCTCAGAATAGCAAACAAGCTTACTCTTGAATACTACAACAGAGGAGAAGATGAAAGAAGAGACTTCATTCAAACACACACACACACACATACACAGCAATGTGTTAAATGTTTCTTGTCTCCGCGTTCTTTTTTACACCTTTTTCCTCGTTCTGCATCTGTTTTTGCTTACATCTTCTCCTCTTTTGTTCCGACAACCTTCCTCTCTCTGAGTCTCTGTCTATCTACCTATCGTTCTCTCTCCTCTCATCTTCTCCATCCTTCCTCAAACATAACAAGCTCACTGACTCCCACTCTGTGTGCACCAGTGGTGTCCTGTTTTTATGGGGTGACAAATTAGCCCAGTAGAGAACCATGCTGCCAGTGCTGAGCAGTAAACAACAAGCTCGCCTGAGTGGAAAAATACAGGGTTCGGAGCTGTGAAGGATCCTTTCACTGCCACTGCTCTCCATACTGACTTGCTTCCACCCTGCTCCTGCCTCCCTCTGGCCTGAGGAGCATGCCCGCTGCTTCCACATGGCTCGTGCCCAGTAAGCACAGCCACAGTGCAATGAGCCACAGCTTAACACCATCTCAGATACTGACAGTGATTGCAGCTACGGGAAATGGAGCAGAATGGTGACTACGGAAGCCAAAACGACAAGTCAAACAGGCCTTGAGAGTGGGAGGTGGGTAATGAAACAGGGATATTTTCTGTTGATTCGCGAGTTAACTAAGGAACCACAGCCTAACGCACTGCAACACACGGCGGGCGTGATTTTATTATATGAGTCGAATCAGCGACTACGTTGTAGGAGGAATGCTGAAGTTGCTTCTGATTCGCAGCTTCCATTTCGGCCTAATGCGGTCTAAGCAGCTGAATGTCCTTTTTGTATTTTCACAAGTAGAGTAAAAGTTTCACAAATCAGAAATGTTGTAAAGGGTCCTGTCTGTGATTATCCAGTCCAGATTTGACAAATTTCAAGTACGGTGGCTTTGGATCTTTATCTTCGTCTAATGTGGACTAAATATAGAAAAAAGAAAGAAAAAAGGACGAAGCGTCATGTCCTCTTTTTTGCATTTTCTCAAATGGAATAAAGTTTCACAAATCAGAAACTGTTTTAAATAATCTTCAGCCTATCTAGGACAATCTAGTCCACATTTCACCTAAGTGTAGTGGTTTTTGGCATGTACCTGGTGAGCTCCCTTTCTACATTTTCACAAATAGAATGAAAGTTCCATGTGAAATGTGGATGTGGGTTTGCCTAAAATGTTGAATATGCTTTTGCAACATTAAGAGGTGGGGAAAAAAAAAAACAGAGGATCGGTCGCTCAGCGCTATAAGTTACGTTTCACCTTAACTTTACCCTTAACTGCCAAGTCAGAAATTGGACGCTTATGTAGACGTCCTATTGCAAACTAATAACAAACTGACCCAGAAACAGGTTTTCCCATCGTTTACTGTCAATCAGAAAGGTCAAAAAATACACAAAGGCAGGACTATGAAGCATTATGCACAGCAATGACTGCCCCAACAACCAGCTCTCAGTCTCTAAACAACACTGTAGTCAAAATCAAGCTCTTGACACAGGAGGGATATATTTCCCATAGATAATGAAGAGTCAATGAAATTAAATAAACTGTTAAATATTAGGTCACCATTAGACCAATGTGTAAATACAAAAAAGGTCATTTTGATAGTGCTCCATTTACATTTGGTTGGAACCAAATAAAGCAGCCGCGATATATATTAAAATCATTTCTACGTATAACAAAAACTCGTCCGAGTAAAGGGTCATTCGGGCGTCCAAGCGGTCAGAAAATCGGAATAGAAGTCATTCCATTCAACCAAGAAAAGTGCCATTATCATTCTAAAGACGAAACTAAAGTCACTGTAAATTTAGCTGCCTGTGCATTATATTTCAGTTCATATAAGCCCGTCCTTGAGAGCAAAGGGCATGACTATATTCTCCTACAATAGCATACCAACAACTCCTGCATTTTTCTCACTATGCAGGCTTACAGATTACAAACCACCTATGAAAAACCAAATAATAATGAGTAAACAAAATCCTATTTCATGAAGCCCTAATGGGAAAACAGCCCTAAGGGGAGGGCAATATATTTTAGCAAAGTAGGCAGCGGTGGTGAAATCTTAATTGTGGTGAAATGGAGGTCCCCCTGGAGTAGAGCGAGGGTCATCGTCAGGGCAATAAAACTACAGTACACGAAGAAAACATTTGTTGTGAAAATCGCTCTCCGAAAGATAAAACAAATACACACTGTAGCAGTTCCTACAATTAGGCATCATATTAGACACATCGGGCGGTTAATCCACATGGCCTGGCTCAAGGAAGGATAAATTAGGCCCAAGAGCCATTAGTCATGTGTGACCCAGTCAGGCGTAATCAGAGCCTAATTCAACAGAGATACCACCACTGAGGCTAAGGCCCGGCCCTCATTAATCATTACAGCATCAGCTACAGCTCCGGCCTATGGCTTTAGTCTTTATTAATGGTACCCCATTTTAACTCCCTCTGTTTCTGGTCAAGCTGCAGTGTTGCAAAGTGCCAAAAGATCTAAAACCTCGAAGAGAGCAAACACGTGGTCTCCAGAACAAACCAAGAGAGGCAAATTAACCCCATGTGACTAATACATTGACTATTAATGAGCACAAATGCTCTCAATTAAATTTTATTTTTGAAAAGCGCCAAATTAGGCGTCAACTAATCCGCTACAGTGAGACTCTATCTCAGATAAAGAATTAGCTAAATATAGAGAGGAAAAGAATGTCTTGGGAATGCACTTGCTCAGTGAATTCATTATGCAGCAAAGATGTCATTGACACAGATTTCAGGAGTTTAGGGGGGTTTATTTGTCATTTTGTGGGCTGCACTGTGAAATACTACAGTTAATACATTTATTATGAGAGACATACATGCCACAATTCATTTCACGTGGGATTTTATGAATAACCCTCACCCAGCAGTCATGTTGTACTCTACATCCATGTCTGTCCGGATTCATGTAAAATATATAGTGAAGACTTTGGAGGAATGCAAAAAAAATGTAGGCAATTAAGTATTTTTTGGTGAAATGAAAGTCATGAGAATAAGACAGACGTACACAGCACAATCACACAAAAAAAACCCCATATCAAACCCCTGTGATCACTGCTACACTGCTATTATGATCCTTATTTATTTTCTTTGCGACTCATGTATATTTGGTGACTTACGGCAGTTCTGTCACCTAAGGACAGGTTTTTAGTATCTCCTCCTGCCTTTTGTTGCCGTATGTTTTGCCAAATCAGTGTCCTATCAGTAATTTCTGTAAATAAATGGTTTGGCAGCTGGTATAAGACACAGGTGGTATTACTGAAGAATTCAAATTGTTTCTCCTACTTTCCTTCAGGCCCTTTTTTTGGGGGGGGGAACTGTTTCTGAACACTACAAAAATTGCAAGTTGAAACATTTTCAACCCAAGTCTTCACCGCCTGGAGCGAAGCTGTGTCTGTTCACCCCGGTTCACGTCTTTCCATTGATTCCGTATGCCATCTCGC
>JAPQRN010000012.1:13905039-13916759 GCA_037367275.1 Coranthus polyacanthus
CTCCTCCCGTAACAGACCGAGAGAGGTAGTTTCTGATCACGGCTGTCAATCAAATTTCAAAAGAATCGTCTCCCAGTGATAACAGAGGGAAAAATGTCAGTCAAGGAGAGAACAGCGCGAAACGGAGGAGTCCCGTAAGGGCTCTGTTAGTACAACATCAAACAGCATGTTTGTGTTTGTCAGTTGGTACATTATCACGGCGAACAACCGCATCCATTGACGTGATGATGTCTTCCGGCCTAGCGAGCCAGTATCCAACTTCTTCAGTAGTGACGGATCAAGGCTACACGTCTATTTTAAGGGAATCTAACAGGACTTTGTGGGTCAAGGGATCAAAGCCTATATGGATCTGGATCTGAGGCAGAGGGCGGCAGCTGCAGAGGCAAAGTAAATGCCTTCTATATGTGGTCTATACAATGGACAATGAGGAACTTGAGTCATTGCTCAGCTGGAAATGTTCTGTTTTAAAGTTTAGAGTACTTTAGGACAAAATGGTACAACTACTTTGGCTGTAAGACTTGAGATTAGCAGCAGCATACTTTTAAGAAGAGCAGATAAAACACAATTTGGAAACTGTCCTATAATTGTTTTTTCTTTTTTTTCCTTTTTTTTAAAAAGCGGTTCAATATGTAAGATTCACTAATTAATTAAGAACCAAAGGTAGCTAGTGTTGTAAAGTGTTGACACAGAGAGAAGCAGAGGAGAGGCGCTGAAAAATCTGGGAGCAGATCTTTCATGGAAAAAACAAACGGGTGTACACGCTGTTATAATGGATGAAAGTAACCGAGACAGTCATTTGTTTAGAAATGGAGTCCCAGCACAAAACAGACTCCGACACACACTTCACATGAGCGCACAAGCATGCGTGAATCTGACATACCCAACCTTTAAGCAACACTGACAATGTTACTCGCTATTTAACGCCTGGGACACACTGCCCATCTCACCTGGGCGTGACGGCTGCCTCACGCCACTGTTGCTTCATTTCATCGTAAATTTAATTTAGAAGAAGTTCAAGCAGCCACGTGATTTTCTTTCACACACAGACAGAGAGAGATCGTGCAACAGATTTTTGTCAGTGACTGTGATGCTCTGCTGCAGCCAGGCCTGAGTAGCCGCTCATACGCATCTCTCGCGCACCTTGTTTGGCTCCTCGAATCTGTTAATAAGGCCACCGAAATAAAAATCAAGAGGTAACATCACTGCCATGCTCGTGTGAGGTAACCAGTGTGTCCCAGGCCTTAGCCTGAGATTTAGGCATGTAATGTCTGTTGTGTTCTGCACGCTTTACACTTTGACTGGAAACAGGAGGCAACCACTAGCTCCGTCGTAACAATAAACCTTCCAACTCCAAAGTAACTTTAGGGAGCAATTAACTCAGGCATTAGTGTTAATATCATACGATATAATGAAAAGGTACTTAAAAGTTCATGTTAGAGTGGTCAGTATGGAGTTACAGCTTTCTTTTTTGTGTTATCTGTATTATTACTAAGCTTTCTTCAGTTCTTGATTCTAATTAGCCACTGATGCCATTCTACAGTCAATTATTTCTGCACGGAAGTCCATTGCTATGATTGACAGACTGTTGCTATGCTACTATTATTGCAGTTTGATTCAGGTTACTTTACCTGAATTAGTCTCTATATCCTATGCAGGGCTGTATTAAATGGAATTAAATATATAAAGCACATCTCAGATTGCCAGATATTCCAAACGAAAGAATCTTTTCTATGTAGGACATTTATATAACAAACTCAACCTTGTGTGCCAGATATCAATCTTCTCATCTTACTGTGGATAAAAAAGTAAAGGAAAAAGGGACATTTCCCCACAGTATTCAGCTTTCCACCCAGAGTATTCATTTAAAACATACAAAAACATATTAAAATGTAAAAAGTGGCACAGCAGGCCACTCCCGAGTTACCTCTTTCAGCTTTGTGACTCATAGAACTGATTTTCCTGCTTTAGCTTTTTTCGGTCCGTCCTTGTAAGTGCGAGCGATTTTTTTCATAGTCTGTAAAGACCACCACATCCTCATACAATCATTTCCTGCATCCCACAAGGGAAGAAAGAAACAGATGGGGAACGAAACAGTGCTGCTCGTCTGTGTGCGCTCAGTTCCACAGAGTGAAGCGTGTGTGTTCATGAATATATGTGAGTGGTGGGGGTCTTAAGAATGCAGCGCTGTGCCTGTGTGTTTGTCTGTTTGTTTGTTTTTTCAGATGATGTTCACAAGAAAAAAAGCTTAACTGCATATAAATGTTTTTGGTTTTTTTTTTTGTGCAGCGACATATTTGTACATTTGCACGTGTGTGTGGTGGTGGTGGTGGTGGCGGCGAGAAGCTTGAGGACCTGAGGGATGGAGAACCTGTGCGTAGGTTGTGTTGTCTTCTGCAGCTTTCAAAAGGGATGAAAGAGGAAGTAATTGGCCACCACAGGAAACCATTTTTTTATGATTGCAGTCATCTCAAAATCACCTTTTCACTCGTCCTCTAACTGTGTTTTATTGCCAGTGAGTGAAAAGGGATTGCTCACAAACGTTCCAAACATTTTTTTTTTTTTTTTTTATAACTGCCTGCATGAATGCATAAATGATTGAGTGTTACCTATAACAACCATTACTGCTGTGCAAAAGAATGGGGACTAGTGCAGTGTGCCTTCTGTCCACCCCGGACTACCGACATCACTCCATCACCACCTGCGCAATCATATTTTGATACTTGAGCACGAATGTGCTACATGATTGGGAGAGAGGTCAAATCACACTTCAGAAATCAAAACATTAAAAGCAGTAGTTTGAATGTAAATGTTCAAAGTGGTGATATGGTTTTAAAACAAAAAAAAAAGGAACTAAGTTGTTCATAAACCTGATTTGAATGTCTGAAATAGTCACCTCGCTGCTATGCGGGTTCACAGAGCAATCTTTTTTAGTGTTAAGTTTTAAACGTTCTATTTAGACATTCACTCCAAAGGCACTCCTTTCAGAGTTACAGCACACTTTTTCACACATTCAGCACCTACTTTTCAGAGATTAGACTCTACTCTTTCAGCTCCGCCTTGAGGCTTTTCTGTTTAAACAGGTAAAACCCAGATCAATCTAGCCTGAAATACTTCTAGACACACTTTGAACGACATGTCGTAAAGTGGAGCAGCAGCAGCAGCAAACCAGTTAAGTGTCTGGTGAAAAGTGGCACACAGTGGCACCTCGTGTTTTTCTTCTGAGTATATTTGATGCAGATGGCTTTTAAAAATGCTACTGCAAGTAATCTTTCTTTTCTTTTTAGTCCTCCTTCTTTCTCTACTTTGCTCTAGACAGCATTATCTTTGCATGTACATGTAACGGGGTTCGTTTCATAAGGGTTCAAACATTGCTCTTCAGGGAATTTTCCTTGTGTTTTTGGACATTTAAGTTTGTGGTATCGGAATCGGACATGAACAAGTGGTATTGAACTGGATATAGAAGGAAAAAAATCCCACTTCACCAGAGCACAGGTGTGCATTGCACTTGCACAAAAATAGGCTCCTGTGTATTTTAAAGCTGGTATTTACAGAATGACCATATAAATACCACAGTAGGCAACACTTTACATAAGTCGCTGATGTATAGCTTTCATGACAACCTGTCTTTTGATGTATATTCGTATACTATCGCATATTTCATGTCACATAATATATACTACGTCTACGACTGGAGTATCGAAAAATACACAAACTGTATTCACTGGAGGTGTTGGACATCATTTAACAAGTGCAAATTAATAGATTTTTTTTTTTAATTCTCTTCAGTGAGAGACAAAAAGTAAAATTAGCCTCTATAGATGTCTCATTTCATGTGGACTCAAGCTGTGGAGGTAGACAGTCTGTTTGGCTGTGATACACAGCAGCTGCAGAGTTCTGTCACTTTATGAGAAGACTTCTGCCAGGAGGGAAGTTAAGATTTAGAGAAGGTAGCGGTGCTAGCCAATCCAACGGGCTGTCCTCACTTCTTTGATCACCGGCGTATATTGTCTTCTAAAATGGCATTAAAAAAATGTCGGAGGCCATTCCAAGAGACAGTTCAGCAGTTTGAAAAACAGCCACACAAATTTAAGCTACGGTTGCGAGTAAAAAGGTCTCTGGCTGCTTGTGCCTCCAAATCTCTCGCCCCCTTTAACTGTCACATAATGGGCTGCAGTGATGTAGCATCGCCTGCGCTGTGCTCAATCATTATCCATCGCGCTACAGTAACAACAGGCCTCCTCTCCTTAACATGCCACTCCACGGTGGCTCTTTTTTCAAGCCCAGTTATTACACAACACTAGTGTACTTGCAGGTGAAATCTGTACAAGTGCAAACAAAATACTCAGAGGAGGAGCTGGCAAAAAGAAGGTAGTGGGCGAAGAAAGAAAACTGCCCCTTTGAACACAGCAATTAATAAATTAGCCAAAGCTAGTCAATACTCCCCACCCGGCCTGGCGGGCTGACAGCACTCAGGTGTAATTAAAATTGTAACTATTGACAAATCAAGATGGAGGGCGCACTTCTTGCCTGTTCTGCTCAGCCCTGAAAGAGCGACTATCTCAGTGTCACCAATACAGAAAGAGAATAAAAATATGTGTACATGTTTGTGAGAGCAAATGTTGCACTCGCAGATTTAGCGCAAGGTACCGGCCATGCTACCTATTAGTGTGCTTGACTTGAGGTCAAGCCCAAGTAATGCAGCGGGTCAAAGCCCAGCATCCAAACATCTATCTCACTCTGTCACCTTAAATTATCTTTGGGTCATTCCCATTACATTGAGTGTTAAGAGAGTTAAGTGGCTCCGTCATGTGTGAAGTGCATCCATGCAAATGATAATCAAGATGTTAATCTAACAAATATACATTTTGGTCGTGAGAAAAGTGCTGTGAAGATATGCCTTTTCCTCCCAAACAAAGGCGTCTTCCAACCCATTTGAATGTTGCCAATATGCGTTTCTGCAAACCACGGATACACATGTGTAGATTTCAGGGGGGGGATTTGTCCCCCTCAATATTTAGAACATGTGTCTCCGCCAATAAAAACATGAAAGACGTGCAGGACTTTTATTCAGAAAAAAACGATGTTACTCATAGACGCAACAAAATATGAAAGCAATACAGAATGCCTTAAAGCCTCACTGCATTAAATTCCATTATATTTTGAACTGTCACCTCGTGGCTGAATTTTGTGTTTCCTTTACATAACTACGCATTTCCATCAAAAACAGTTTGGTGCATAAAAATTCAGTAGAATACAGGAAATAAAGTGTTCTAATAATGTGTCCCTCCCAATGTTTGCAAAAATACATTTCACATTGACACTCCTACATACATGTCAATAATGTTTGGCAGCAGAATGTTACACACTTTTGGCATTTTGAGGTATGTTGTGAGACTGTATATGAATATTTCCTGATTTACTATGTGAAAGGTAATCATACAGAACTGCGATATTATGTCAAACAAGGGTAAAGGGCTGATAAGTTAATACTACTGGTTCAATCAGTCCCTTCTATCTGTCAGAGCTGGTGTCACGTTCATGTTCATGCACTGTTAGGGGCGCTGACTGCATTCATATCCAAGCCCAGTCAATGAGACTAACATCAGATAACAGTCCTTTCCTCTGTGTCAAAACAGAGAGCAGGAAAAATGAAATTTCACCAATAAAGCAGGGCTGTCACAATACTGAAATCTGAGTCGACGATTAATTATCCTACAAGTAACTGCAATAACTGTTAACTTCATGCCACAGCTGCGGTATACGTCTGATAATAGTTTAATTATGAGACTTTTATTGGCATGGAGAAATACATAATGAAACATATTTCTGTTTGCCTTTTGTTCATAACAGTTGGACGTGACAGATATGACATGACTTAAATATACAAAGCCCAAGGTACAAAATCAGCTGCACTAGTTCTCCATTGATCTCCATTGAATAGGATACGATACAATAGTAAGCGATGTGGAAACAATGCTAAAATATGTTATTTCTGTTAGTTTCACCCAATTGTTATTACACAGGGGAATGATTATCTATCACTATTTCAATGACTGTGATTTAGAGATTATGTAATAATTGTGACGGGCCTATAATAAAGGATATATATCCTTCAAGGATTGGCAATAGTCAGTAGTGTTGGTGACGCCAAGCAGCCAACCACCTCCTGCCTATTGAGGAAACGGCAAAAGAGCAGCAGGTCCCTCAATGACAAATTACATAACTGTGGTTTAAAGAAAGGCACGACGGCAACATTTTTACTCTGGCAAATGGTCAAAGCAAAGACCGAGCTGCGAGGTGGATGCTGTAATATGGAGGCAGCTGAAAAGGGAAGAGATCAGGAGGGTGTCAGTCTGCAAGTGACAAAACATCTCCCTCTTTCTGTCTCACACACACAAAATTTGGAAATAAAGCCTTTGATTAGTCTCCGCGTGTCACTATCCTCACTTAAGACATTTGTGAAGTACATCTGCTAACAGAAAAATAATTTGCTCGGTGTTTACATGCTGTTTGGCAGGAGTCAAAAGCATCACTTCAAAAGCAATATCATAGTCATCCATGATCAATGCCCAAATACCAGCAGAGCAACACTCTTTTTCTTTTTTGAGAGAGATGTGAGGCATTTTCTATTGCCTTAAATCTCTTGAGACTGGCCCTTGAACGTCAAACAAGGACAAAAAAAAAAAAAAGAATATAACTACATGTTTCAGAAATTCAAATGAGAGTTTGAGTTACAGTTTTAAAAGCAGCAACTGGGAGCTGTCATTTAATGTTTTTTTTTTTTTTTTGTAAGGACGAAATGTTGGCCTCGCAAAGTTGATGCAATAAGAAGGAATCATTTTTTTTCATGAAACGGTTTTTGGTTTGTAACACAATTGGCGAAAAGTTCATTCGCTGGCTAATTACATAAAGAAAAAAGGATTCAACAACTGCCAAGAAAAACGGTCTATCATTTAGGATATTTCTTTTTAAAAGTTCCAGAAAAGAAATTCAGTCATTGTCAGGCATATGAAAAATTCAAACAGCTATATACCCTGATGTAAAAATGGGCCTGGATAATTGAGAGCTCAACACAGAATTCTCGTCACTGCTGAAAACATATCAGATCAGACCAGAGATACTCTCTTCCATTATGGTATATTGTACATTATGGCACATCACAGTTTCAACTTTACTGTCATATTGCATTTGATGTAATTACCTCAGCAATGGAGGTAATGTAATCACCCGCATCTGTTGGTTTGATTGTTGGTTTATTTCTCTGTCAAAAAAACAAACAAAACTACTCCGTCGCATTGCATGTAACTCGGTGAAAAGGCAGAGCACAGCTCAAGGACACACCCATTACATTTTGGAAGAGATCCACTTTTGAAGATTGGGATTTTTTTTTCACTATTTCTAACAGTGCAAGATAGGGAGTTTGATTGAATTACAGAAATGCGAGGCCTTGAAGGAGGCATGAGCACTACCGTTTCCCTTCAGGTTTTCAATGCTTGCCACTTGCAGGATATCTTGCGATCTCTCTGTCCTTGTCGTCATCATGTCTGCTGCTGTAAAATCATCTTCAGTGGTCAGTTGAATCTTTTTGGTGAAAAGTAATTGCAAATGTCTTGACGGCATGCAAGAAATCATTTATTTTTGACTGACAAGCTCTGATATTTTACTCACAGTAGACATTCCTTGTCTATCAGCGTTATACAACGCAAGTTTAGGACCTATGTTATATTTTTTTGGCTGGGAGGTTTAATCTGCCGAAAGCTGCTTATTGAGTTTTAAACAACAATGTTGGTGGGTTGAATCAAACAGGTGCCAAATATCAACATTTATATTAAAACATACAGGCACTCTAGACAGATGGCAGAGGTTAATAACTTACCAGTCGCTATTCTTGGAATGTGAATGTGAATATGGAAGCTGCAATGTGTGTGCTTTAAAGAGGCACTAAGGTTAAGACTGTGCACTCTGTGAACATGGTTTCATCTCACTTGTTAAATTCTATGAAAGATAAAAACCACAATGCAGGGAATAAATACACAATTCCTGCTTTTGCCTTCAGTTCTTCTTCGGTTACACAGACACCGTGATGCGCTGTAGATGGTCATCTTGATGCCAAGGTTATGGTGGGCAATGTATTGCGATAATATTCTAACTTGAGTAGCTCTGTGATTCCCACCCCTAACACAGGATGCTGCGGTGCTAAGGATTTCATCTGATGCGACTGCCTCACCCGGGGGATTGGGGAGGAACCTGTGTATCAAAATGTTAAGGAGCCGCCATTGCAAAAACATATTCAAACGTCGCTTAACGAGTGAATCTAAAACAACTTCCGAATATAGAAATCCATTCAAGCCCAAGTGAATAAACATAGTCATTCCTTCCATAATGTGTGAGTAATAGCTCATAACAGCAAGGTTATCCTCCCAATGCATCTGGAAGCTGGAAGCGGTAAAAAGTCTCATGTTCTAATAGTTCTCTTCATTCAGAGTTATTATTATGTAAAGCATAAAAATGTGTTCTCTCATCAAATCAAAGCACCCTACAAATCAAAGTTAAGGCAATTACAATCTTATTCCACCCTTTCAAATGGCAACAGCTGTTTCCCTTGGTCAAAATTGCAGTGTAATTGCACACGGTAGCATATGGTTATGGCTGATTAATCCAACTGGGGGTGAAGGCCCCATTATTCCTGCATGGGATGGGTAAATAGGCAGCGGATCCAAGCACTGGATAGATGGGTAATGGGATGGCAAAAAAGGGAATGGGCCTTTGATGAGATGTCTGTTAAAGATGGGGTGATTGTCAGGATCGATCAGGCCTTCTACCATGCCTATGTTAACCATTAAATTGATTTGCTTGTCATCCGGCTTCTAGAAGAGAGAATCATGCCAGTGATATCAAACTATGCAGAGCATTTTCCAGTGAATCCATTTTCATTCCCCAAATATATGGCTCTGAGCATTTTCAATTTAATACCCCTTCATGAAGTTCATGAACTAGAGTTACAAGGGCTTTTTTTTTTTCTCTATCTTTTTGTTCATCCAGAAATACAGGGGGATTGTTATAGCCTCGGGGAGCGCAGTGTGTGGCAGCATGTCAGGGACGTAATGATAGTTAAAGGACTGCTTACTGGCCTGCAGGCTCAGAAAGGCTGCCACCACTGCACGGGCATACACATGCACGCACGGCGACTCATATATGCATATGTATTCACAATACATCTGTGCACACACAGTCACACAAAACACCGCCCTAAGGGAACAGCAATTACAGGGTTCAGAGGTGATCTCCCAAGCCCCCAGCAAATCTGAGTGCTTTTCTATTATAAACACACATGGAGCTGCATGAGGTAGTCAGGCATGGAGGCCTCCTGAAGATAGTGTCACACTAAGGTCCACACTCATTTCCATTCGGGCAGATGAGGGATGCTGCGGGTAAACAAGTCTTGACTATGGCCCCCCCTCCCCCGCCTGTCGCAGCATGCATAATAGCCTTCTTGAGAAGTGGGGAAACAGATCAAGTTAGTAATCAAATCTGCTGTTACGGCTTATTATTTTTTAGGTCATTCTGGGGCCCATGTTAAACGTGCATGTGCAGGAGCAGCAGCAGATCAGATCGCTGTCAGTTACTGTGCAACTGTAAATGCTGCATGGTGTGAGAGTGCCTGAGAAGGTTGGAAGAGTAAAGAACCGTGGGTTGTCTTTGCTCAGCAGAGATAGTAACAGTGGATAGTCTTTCATGACAGCGATATTAAAACAAGGTCCTGCTTTATATCCTTCAATCCATTCTTTGCGCCGAACCTTGCATAGATCGAAAAAAAGGAGCCTCAAAAGAAAAGATGTGCTCTTGCTGAAAAGTGAAGTACAATGCACGTGTAAGCTATCAGTATCCTCCTTACTGTACATCAAAGGGTAAATTCTTCCACCTGTAAACGGCAGTTCTCGAACACGAGCTCAGGCGGTGTGAACGCACTTGTTAAACATAAGACGTGCTGTACATGCACTCACAAACACAAGTGACAGATGAAGCAATAATTCTGGCGCAAGTAATCCAGCTTGCCCTTATGCGTAGCTGAATGATCAAAGAAGCTGTTTCAGACCACGTTTGGAAAAAAAAAAGACAAGCAAGAATACAAGCGTAATCTGTTTCAGTCAGAGGCCCAATTAGGAATAAGGGATAGAGTGAACTTTAATAGGGACAACTGAACAGTAATAATCAGCTTGTCACTTACTTAAGCAAGCAGATACAACTGGATCTTCTTTTTATTCACAAGAACTTTCAACTAGTTTCTGTCCAGCAGGTCATTCAACACTGACCCTTGTCCATCACAGTGTTTTGTGAGCATTCCCAGCTGGCCCGGGTGGCCTCTTTTCCCAGTCTGCCCAACTGTGCGAACAGAACCCTAATTAATAACCATGCACAGACAAATAGGACAGCCCTGGCAAATACCAACCAGACTCCTTTGTGCCATGTTCCAGACAGTGGGCGAGATGACAGGGACTTGAAAGAAGACTATTTGTGAATAAGGCTGCTTCATCTTTGCTTAAACCCATGAGTTTCTTCTTCTGGTCAAACTGTCTGAGCGGCATGGTGCTGAAAAAGGAAAAGAAACAGTGCAATCCCAAATCTTTTTTTTTCTCTTTTCAGTCTAATAGTAATTTTGGGGTTACATAACTAGTGTTTCATGTTACAGGACTGGCTGAATTTTTAGAATTAAACTTCTTAGAATGTACTCTATGAGATGAGAGAGAAAAATTAAGAGTGGCTGGCATGCCAATGAGGGCATTAAGAAGCAAATGCGGTCACTGAATAGATAGCTGTGACACAGGATTGATTATGCCGCCCCATTGTCACCTAGAAGCACCCTCTTAGGAGTGAGCTGTTGCTCGTGGCACCATTTTTATCTCACCCAAGTTAGGCTGACCTTATCTTTGTCTGCTGCATTAAAGTATTAAAGCCAGAGTGGGATTTTTAGAGTTTTAGAACCACAAAATCCAAATTCCTCCCAAAATGCTTGCATATTCTGAAATAACAGTAGTGGTCAGTAGTGATTTGGGAGCGTGTTTTTTTTTTTAAACTTCTGTCTTTAAGAATATTTCTATAAATGCATGATGCGGTACATGGTCAGAGGGAATGTTACTTCACTGACGGCCTCAGACAAAATGTTTGTCAAACAGCATTTGAGAATTTCCAACACCTTTCTGGCGTCAGAACTGGGGAAATGCACATGAATTATTGGAACTTTCCAAAGCTGATAATCACGCATAGTTTCTGAAGCAATTAGCTTGGTGTGATACGCAAGATTTGCAAGATCTCTTAGACTTTCTTTGACTTGTTTTTTCCACACCTACTACTGTCCCTTTGGTGAGTAAAAACAAGTGCCAACACCTCCAGTGCCTTTTGAGGAGAAACGACAACATGAGCAGTTATTTCTGTCTGAACAATGATGATGGCTTTAATGTGGCTACATGGAGCAGCTTTAAACACTTTTAACATCAATAAAATGCTTTAGAATGGCCTGGGTTCAAAGCCGCTGGCAAGCTGGGGCCTTTCTGTGCTTGGTTTGCATGCTCTTCCTGGGTGCTCCACATTCCCTCCACAGTCCAAAGACACGCTGGTTAATAGGTTAATTGGTAACACTTGATTACCCATAGACCTGAATGTGAGTTTAAATGGTTGTTTGTCTCAGTGTGTGAACCGGCCCCCCCCCCCCCCTCGCCACA
>JAPQRN010000012.1:13926866-13972752 GCA_037367275.1 Coranthus polyacanthus
TGATAAACTGAAAGCTCAGAATGCTAAGCCTTTATCAGGAGAAGCAATTCCTTTTTAACATTTAGTGCCCTGCGTGCACGCCCTCGCATTAATTGCTGCGCATCAATATGGATCTGTTTGCGCGGCACAAAGTTTCATTTCCAAGGATTCGTTCATCTCGGGTCATTAGTCAGATGAACGTTTTTAACAGGCGCGCTTTATTAATGACACATTTATGACACACGTTCACATCGTAAACAGAGACTTGTGCAGGACATTCGTGGAAAACTTCTTACATTGTGTTTTGATACGATACGGACAAACAATAACTTGCTGCAATACGCTCGCCTATTTGAAAAATGTCTTTGAACGCCACCATCACCTGAACTTGAAGTTTGGATTTTGTGAAGTTGCGTGTGCGTGTGCGCGCGTGTGCGTGCGTGCGTGCGTCGTACAGTTAAAACAGCGTGTGTCAGAGAGATGTGAAACCTAATGAGGATATTACAGGCTGCATGCGAGAAGCAAAGTATGATGAACACGTTATGCATCCGACCCACGAAAAAAAAAAATAAATAAATAAAAAAATCGACCACTCGGTTCAGTATCACATAAAACACCACAACAGCAGAGGCGCTACCGGAGGACCCGAGCGATGACTAATCGGCACCGTGCCGAGCGAGTGCCCCTCTTACCTTGAGCTCGCGTAGAGTGGATGAGTGTGGAGAAAAATAAAATCCATGTGGCGCGCCACATCGATCCGCTCCAGGAGCCCTCGAACATGGTCCCAAACCGGGCGAACTGGACAACAAGTGCCCGGTGTGGTCGAAACATGATACAGTGTCAGTCCTGGTGCGGTTCCGCCTGCTGTCTGGTCTCTCTCTCTCTGTGTGTGTGTGTGTGTGTGCCTGAGAGAACCACTGCGAGCCGGGCAAAGTGCGCGGACCCCGAGAGCGCAAACCCGAGCCCGAGGACGCCGCCGCCGCCGCCGCCGCAGCCCAGAGTAAAAGCCCGGTCAAATTCTCAGCCCCGGTTGTATTTCTCTCTAGTTCCACGGACTCCGTATAACAATTAGTTGTTTTCTATTCTCCAGTGAGCGGCGAATGTGTTTGAAAAATAATGACAACTCGGTCAAATGAATCCGGTAGGTTCAGTCCAAATACAGTCCATGTCTATGCACCTGTAAAGGAGGAAGCTGCACCTCATACTCGGCGATACTTTTCATCCAGACTTCTCTGCTGTGCTTTGTGCTTGAGATGATATGATCTTCTTTTCTTTTCTTGAAAGTTCAGCTTTCCCTATCGCCGTCTACAACCGAGTAGTTACAGTCTTTCGAAAGCAACGGATACAATTTCTTCAATTCCTTTTTTTTTTTTTTTTTTTTGAAGAGAACCGCCAGATCCACGGAGCCACACTCTCTCAAAGTTGCTTCCCCGCAGCGCGCTGTCAAGGTCGGCAATTCTATTTGACGGGACCACTAAGAGGAAGTTCAGTGGGTCTGAGAGCAGAGGAGGAGGGCGTCGAGAGGAGAAACTTGCACGCAGTCACACTGCCATGGTCGGAGCCTGCCGTGGAGAGGAGCCCGGCTGCCGGTGTGCGTCGGATGAGGACGAGTCCCGGGTTCTCTATGAGGAAACATTAGGATCTGATGACTGGGAGCGCAGCGCAGGTTGCCACCATGCGGCCGACCTCAAAAACACACTCTCCGTTACAACACAGCCAAACACACACATCCCAGGATTTTCAGGAGAGGATTTTATGGCTTGCCAGATCACAGAAAGGTGTAATGAATGTGGCCCTTTGTTAAATGATTAAGAACACGTGTTCTGCCTGCGTTTCGAAGGTTTAGAGCGGGTTTGTTTGGGTGCCTGAGGACAAATCATTGTAATCATTTTGAGGAAACTTGTATTATTTGCCTTGTATTTTCAATTCCCATTCTACCAGAACGCGGATGGGATTTTTACCTCCATGTTACCCTTTTCGGCAATGATGCTGCGGTTTGTGCAGCACTCTTCTGAGCGTTGTTCTTTTCTTTTTTTTCTTTTTTTTTAGCTGGAATGTAATTCCCCACACTATTTGAGGTGCATTACATAAATAGGAAAAGACACAAGTGGCTGTGCCGGGTCTTTAAACAGTCAGGCCCGAAACCGCTGCATGTTATCTTGTCTGTGTTCACTGTGGAAGGACGACAAGGGGGAGGAGAGGGTGAGAAATGAATGAGTGGGAGACAGACGGAGGAACAGCAGAAAAAGAGAGAGAGAGAAGGGGGGTGATAAAGAGTGACTGAGCAAATGCTGTTTCCAAAATGACAGTATCGCTAAAGTAGAGGCCGAGGGAGAGAATGAGAGAGCATGACTGAGCAAATGTCCCTGTCTTGAAAATGACAGTGCCTTGCCAGGAGAAAGCAGGAGTGCTTAATGTTAGTAATGTTTTTTTTTTTGCGAATGGCGAGTCCCATCTAAGCCACCACAGGGCAGCAAGAAAATAATGCACCATGGTAATAGCTTCTGTTGTTTCGCCGCATGATCTTCGAGCTCCTATTGGCTCTCCCCTCCTTATCCAAAAAAAAAAAAAAAAAAAAAATGTGATACCTTGCACAAAAGTTAATAACAGGGGAGTTAACATCAGGAAAACCAAGACAGAGTGCTTCCTCGGCCACCCCCAGGGCTGCTCAGGGACCCGTTTATGATTTTTCAAAGTACTTACTGTGACAGAACTCAGCAAGAGGGTAATTTTAAAAATCCCTGGACACAGTATTTTGAGCCACAGCTTTCTTCAAACAAGTGGCAAAGCTGTTCGTTTGTGTGCCCCCCCCCCCTCCGTCCTTTCCCTGCAGATGCCAGTGCCGCCAGGTGTTAGCACTTGGTGTTGTTGAGCAATAGCTAGTTGTGATCACAGGTGCTAAAGCAGCTTACTGCAAGCTGTATTCACCTCAGTACGAGGCACACTCTTTTTTATCCAGCCCCTAGAATTAACAACACGGCTGGTAATGATGATTCTGGGTTATCTGAAGCAGACCGCAATTATTTTAAGTTATTCTGACATTTGCCCCGGGCATTTCATATTTAACACCTCAAACCATTTGATGCCATTTTTGGCACAGGGGAGGAAGATGGAGACGAGTGCAGAAGAAGAAGAATTGAAAGTATTTGGAGAATTATGCTCCCGAGCAAACAGGTGTCTGACATTAACAGTAGTGCCACCGCCACCGTGTAGACTCCAAAACCGCCTTCACCATTCCCAACAAAAAATATCCACACCTTCCCCAACCCGGTCGCCACAGTGGATGTCGTCACTGTCGTTTGCGTGAACCACAGATAGGTATAATCCCAACATGTTATCGTTCAGAGGCAGGTAACTGCTGCCAACTGTCGCCTATATATTTATATTTCATTTGTATTGTGTCACGTTACATTCTGCTAAAGTGAACTCTGTCTCTATTTCAGTCCAATTCAATTCATTTCAAAGGTCTGTTTTGAAAAATGTATGTAAAAAATTTGGATTTCTTATATGTTTGGTTGGTGTCAGAACATAATGGTAAATGGCAAATGCTTGTTGGAGGGACCACCTAGGAATTTCTGCCCTGGGCTCCACTGTTTGTCACTGTAGGTGGACACAACGGCGACCAGAATACACTTTATTTTGCCGTCCTTCAATAAGCAGAAGGTGGTTTGGGTGGATGCTACAAAATCCAGGAATTTGCCAGCAAATCCGACAGTAATCATTTTTTTTTTATTTCTACCCAGACGGTATGATTTTTAAGTCAGGCTCTTTTGTTGACTGAATCTTAAACAATGAAGTGCAACACTGACAACCGAATAATACCACTGTTGACATTTCATTTCTACAAATAAAGTTACAGAGGTAAAGGTCTGGGTGAAGAACTCCCTGTGTATCTTCTGAGGGCTGCAAAAGTGAGCGTGAGAGAGAAACAGATAAGGGGAGGACCAGCATCTTTGAACAACAAAGGGCATCAGTGTTTGAAATCATCTGTGATACATTCAGACCAGTGCACTGCGCACCTACATGCAGCTGTGAGAATTTCACTTGAGATAAAGGAAGATCGCAAGCGTCCGCGTAAACATGCACGTAGCCCGGAGAAGAAAATATCAGAGAAATGGTCTGCGTGTTGGCTGTCTGATAGAACAGCAGAGGTCAAATCTCCAAGAGGAACACAGACCCGAGGAGTGCTTCAAAGGGCTGTGTGAGTCCACCTCCACTACCATGTCCTGACGCGAGACACCGGATGAATTAACCTCCAGTGATATTTTATGACAGGACGGTGTCGCCATTATTGTCGACCATTTTGAATGATTATCTTCCTTACGAAAAAAAAAAAAAAAAGAAAGGAGAAAAAAGGCAGAAGCGGAGGCGATGTAAATGCAGGTCTTCGAGGACTCGTTACTATTTATCAAACACTTCTCAGACCATTAACATTTCGCTGTCAATTAGCGCCCATTTAAGGAGAGGCATCAAAAGAACAGGGATCTTCTTAACCAAAATAAATGCCTCATCCTCTTCCACCACTCTGACCAATCTCACTGGAGGTTTAATGAATCGGAACAAGCAGGGGGATAATGGGAATGGGAGCTCGGCGGGAGGCCAGTGGGGTGATGAGCGTTGCTTATTACCTCCAAGGCCAATTACAATAAAGATCTGTCATGGTCTCCCTTTGATAGATACTTGTGGTCTCCCACGGGGCTCTGCTGACCATCTGACAACCTCGCACGAACACAAAAGGGTTTTAATGCGCTGTTGCTGTTAACGAGTTTAGATCAGTTTACTTGATGAATCTTATAAGAGCATTAGTATGAAGATTAATTATAAGCATCTTACATCCACCTCTCAGTGCTGGAAGGAGTACACAGATCCTTTAATTAAGTCAAAGTATTAAATAAGTACTAAAATACTCCACGATGAGTGAAACATTCGAAAAGTTAAGTCAAAGTATGTAAGTATTATCAGCAAAATGTACTTAAAGTATGAAAAGTAAAGCAGTCGTTGTGCATTAAAATGTTCCTGTCGGTGTTTTACACTGTGATGTGTATTAATGTGTATGTGTGTATTTTACTGCTGTAGATGTTTAAGGTTGAGCTCATTTGATCAACTTTATATACTGTCGTGTAGTTTAGTCGACACTAATGCATCATATTCTATAAGATCGTACGTTTGTAGGGTCGACTGTCCTGTGAAAATCACCTTTCTCTAAAAAGGAAGGGCGCCGTCACGCCAATCGAACAATATCCCAGCACCATGCAGTGCACGTCAGTCAGCCCACTGATAACAATATCCAATATCACTGCCCTAAAAAAAAACACAAAACAAAACAGAAGGAACAGAAGGAATAACATTAAAGGTAATACATCAATTTTACCTGCAAGTTAAACTGACTTGTTGTTTTGATGGTGCATGTGTTTTTAACATTAGAGAAACAGAGAGATCATGAGTCATGGTCATTCAGTCGTGACTGTAAGCATTCAGTTTAAATATCAATTTGTGAGAACACTGTTAACTTATCCAGCTCTTTGACCTCAAACTGTAGTTGGGAGTTGTTTGTTTTCTTATTGTGCAACTAAACCTTTCTCAAAGTATTTCTTTTGTTGGTGCAAGCTAAGATTTCTATTTAATAAAATGTGCTTTTAGGGGCGAAATTTTAGGCACAGGACTGCTTTCAGCTTTGTGACAAAGCATTTTCCAGCTAATCCAAGAGGGTTTAAAAAGTTTATTTATCTTAAGAAACAGGAGAATTTGCTGAACCCATAAAGGAACACTTAATTCTTCAGTTGTTCACAAACTTTCAAAATCCACACATTTGGAAATATGTGGTTTTCAAGGGAAAGGACGAGTATGAAAAGTAACTAAACCTGCAGACAAAGGTAGCGGAGTAGAAATGGAGATATTCAAGTAAACAAATACCTCAAATTTGACCCCGTGCAGTGGTTGAGTTAAAGTACTTTCATCACATTATTCGTTACATTCCAACACCAATAAAGCATTAAAGTCCAATTAAGGAGGGTCATCACTAATATATATATATTTGTAATAGTTAAACGAACCATAAAACTTGATATACTATATAAGATGTCCTTCTACAGTTTAATTACCACTAAGTTGAGAATCAATGTCCAAGCATATTGATATGACTGTTGTTAGTGAAGCAGGTTAAAATGCACAGAATTTGTAATAAAGTGATATTAAAAAAAAAAAAAAATGAAACTGATGAAAAGTGTAATTTATGTAAGGCTTTTTAAAAGCAGGCATTTTGGCAGATGGAGATGAGTAAAAGAAAAATCCAATAGTAGTCATCAGAGAGCAAGATCTGTCAAAAAGCAGAGGAGAGAAAAGCAGAACTGTATGCATAAGTGAGACAGATGGTCAAAACAGAAAAGAAATATGTTTGGTGGAAGCCGATCCAACCTTGGCAGAAAATGGTCTTCCATATCGAGAAAGGTAAAGAGAGCGTACAGTAAGTTTAAAGGTTGAGTTTTCCAGAACCAGAGGAGAGGGAAAGTTTAAAAAGAGTTTACACGGACCGTGTTCAGAGCAGAGGTCGGTCACAGGCAGTCAAACAGAGGGAAACAGAGGGATGAGGGAAAACAAGAAATAGGTAGAAGTCATAAAGAGGCAGCCAGGGAAGTGGGATTTGAGCTGGACTGCTGAGGCTTCAGAACATAATCAGGATTACAATCAGGATCGCAATCACAGCGGGAGGCGAGGCGAAGAATGAATTCTTATGCAGCAGGAAGAGAGGACTGTGTGTGTGTGTGACGGTGGACAATTTGAACTCACCCTTTAGTCAGAAAAACAGGGAGATTTAGTTCACCTGGAGGGAATTTTTAAAGGCATAAAATGTAAGGTTCTCCAGTTAATGTTTGTTAACACACAGTTCAAATTTGGCCCGAATGAAAAGTTCACATGTTTGATTTTCACAGCGGTTACATTTTAAATCACAAATAAACATGTAACTATTTCCTGTTTTCCTGTTTTTAAAAGGGTAGCACAAATAGCAGACAGACAATGTCAGTTTCTACAAAAGATGATTTATTAATAAAACACAATAAGATAAAAACTATTAAAATAGGCATAAAATGGCCTAAAATAATTAAAAAAAAAAAGACCAGCCTAGAGTCTCTTTAAAATGCTGCGCTTCGCCCTTTTGGGGTTCCAAGATGATCCACTCGGAGCCGCCGTCACCTGGCCACGCTGCGCCTGCTCGGGTGCTAGGGCCGCTCTCAAGCCGCTCCGACCCTTCTGCGTCTGGTTGGTTTTCCAGCTCAACTGTACTCACGTCAATCTTCGCCTTCTGCTCCCCTCGCACCGACTGGCCGCTGATGACCCCTTTATCTGGCTTCCCCTGCGCTCTCGATTCAAACACCTGTGTATAAAAAGAAAACCCCGGAAGAGCCTGCACCCCCCGCCTGTGCGCCAATCACCAGCTTTAATTTACTGTGTAAAGAGACGTTGATTGTCAGTGATCAGGAGGGGAAGAGCAGCCCTACACATCACACACAGTCATTTACAACCTGTGACAAACACACACACCTTCACACAACTCTATAGGAGGGAAAATCTTACTTATTATGCCTTTAAGTTTCCATTAAATGCTTAGTGTTTACCTACAAAAATACCAACAAAAGTTGTCATAGTTGGGCCACACGGTATGGGCAAATTTCTGCATTTACAGAAATGCACAAGTGAATGAATGTTTCTTTGTCTGTTCTGATTATTGTAGGAATCTGCTTTACTTCCTGATCTCTATATAGAAATCTGTTTTTAGAAAAGCTCAATGCCTTGATATGAGAATGCAGCACCTGAGCAGTGATTTCATCTGACTGCATCACCCACTGATTCACATATGTACTTTGCTCCCTTTTTTATCCGTTCAAGAGACTGCAGAATAAATTATGAAGCCTTGAGCAAACTCAGTATTTTCCTTGAAGGGTTGGATCACCCAAATCACAAACCACACACCGACATATACACATTCCATACACACAAGCAACAAAAATAAAACCTGTGAGATTTCTGCTGAAACCTCAACACAACAGAAGTGAACGTTTGAATTGCTGATAGGCTTGAAGTACAGCGTGATCTAGAAGGCGCCTCTAGTAGAGAACATTTTTGGTTTTTCTCCTTTTCCAAAAGTGCTACATTAGCATTTTGTCAATGGTCATTTTAGTCATAAACATGTAATACGTTAAAATATAGCATTTAACGGGGTTATTAGTGAACAAACACTAAGACTAAAACTAAAAATAACAATGAAAAAATGATTCCATCGAGCAATGTTAATGATTCATAGTGCGCAAGAATAAAATGGCTTTGCACGATGTACGACCTTTAAGACACAATGGTTTTGTAAAGCATATTTGAAGTGCATTTTTACAGCTTCTATAAGTGGAAACATTACTCATAATATCTGGAAAGCGCACAATAAAAGCGAAACTAATTCGAGAATTAGAGGGAGAGTCGGAGCGCTGCGTACAGTCTTCTCCAGCGCGTCCCAAAGATTCTCAGTGGGGTTCAGGTCCGTGTGAAAATGATGTCTCATGTTTCCTGAACCATCTTTTACAATTTGAGTAGATGAATCCTGACACTGTCGTCTTGGAATGTAAAAACCTGGTCATTCAGTATATTCAGGTTTTCAGCTGACCTCATTTTTTGGACATGTAACTTTGCTGAACCTCGACCTGACCAACTTAACTCTTCAAACTCTTAAGATGGTTTGACTGACAACGGATTCTATAATAATAATATTATTAATAAATACACTGGACATTGTTGTTGCTTTTTCAAGTTCAAAGTGTGTGTGAGTTTTTTTTTTTTTTTGATGTTGCACTTTATGGGTGAATAACCTCGCTTGTGAATTCTTGTTGAACCATTAGAATTGTAACAGCGAAATCTTTAAGAAAGCGGAGATTGTCATGCAAAACAGCACCTAAACATTTTCATTTCCATCGGCAGTCAGCCTGCAGTAGCATTGGCTTGAAGGCTAAAGACAGAAGTTTTAAAACAGCTTTCAAAGACTTTTTGTAAGGTTGTCAAGAAGCACCATGGAACAAACTAAAACGTACATGTGAAAGAATCTTATTTGTGATTGCAAGTGACAGTTAACCAAGGCCAGCCTACATATAAGTCCAGAAAGCTCTTTCACTTTTATTAGTAGCAGGAGGAAATAAATGTAAAGCTACATCAAAGCTAAAGTACAGCATCATTCTTCTAGACTTGAGTGAATCCTGGGCTAGAAGCCCATCTGACAGATCCAAACTGTCACTCAGTGTGGACCCAACATTCTGCCTGAAATTTGTGTTGAAAAAATGCCAGATACTGACACCATCTGACTCAGTGCTCAGCTGTAACCCTTTGCAAGCCATCAGAGCAGTTTCTTTATCCATTACAAATTACATGTGCCCCTGCCACAGGAAATCTACAAATGGACCAGAGGCCATGTGCACCACCACATAAATACGCACACAGGCACATTCAGCACCCACTGGGTTTATTTCTTGGAGGCATCACAGATCAAACATCAGTCAATGCTGAGCAGTAATTGGTGCAAACGTGAAACCCTGGGCACCTACATCAGATGGAGCATTGATGTTTCTCCACCTACTTAAATGTGTTTAGGTCAATGCATGTGTCATCGAGCCTGCAGCTAGGAAAGGCCTCCACTGCCCACCGCACTGATGGCAGCATGTGGATCAGGCTCCATGTTGGAGCCTTGACCATCACACCCCCGCACTGTAGAAGGCGGACCAGGGGGCTGCAGTCAGATTTATTTCTTCTCTTACTTACAAAAGGAACATTCTTAGTGTTTGATGGTGAAATATATTGAAGCAATGATTTGAAACACAAATTCCCCAGTTGAAGAGCATTGCTTGCACTTTGATTGTTACAACACAGCAAAAATGTGATCAAACTTCAGTGTTGCGGAGTAACGACTTACATGTAAGGGTTTCATGTAATTAGATTATAATGTGCAATTGTAATTTGTTACAATAGGAAATTACAATATCGTTACTAATGAAAAAAATGGATTACAAAGGGATTATATGTGAATATTCAGATTCAGATTCTTTCATGGATTTCAGTGTATATTTTACAGAAATAATTTTACAAAATAAACAATACACTGCAAACCAAACTAATTACACCCATTCCATGACCAAAAAAGAACAGAAAGATAGTTTCAGAATAACAGACACTTTTTTTGCTCTCCTGTTTTCTCTTGCTTTTAAATCAACTGAATCTTTAAATTTCAACGCATGTGATTTGATAAACAGTCTGCAGGTAGCCTCCTCCATACACCTTATCTCCACATCTTAATGCTCTTTTCTGTAAAACACGGAAAGGTTCTTTTCAGCCAAAAGATCCTATGTAGAAATAGCACTCATTCTGTTGTTTGCATCTCTTCACTGGGAAGGAACGCCTTGTTTTGCAAAACCGGCTCTGCGCTGTTTTTGATTGGTTCTTGTATCTACACTGGTTAAATGAAATGAGGCATCATACTGATGTTTATTTTCTGTCTCTCCCTCTCTCCAGCAGACACTGACAAAACTGCAATAAAATGAGCATCTCTTATTGTTTTTAAAGACTCTGAAGCTCATGTCCACTGACAGACATGAGCCGAACATGTTAGCACAGCTGATGTGTGAAGGAATCACATTGTCCTCGTAGGCATATCAACAAACATGGGCAAAATAAATAAACAACAATTCCAAAGTTAGTGACGCCCATCAATAAACTTTGTAGTCTGTATATTGAATAAAATTTTAAACAAAGCTTTAAAGTTTTAACATTTTTAACAGGGTGATTAATAACCTACTACTTTTCAAAAGCAACCTTTAGTACGAAACTTTGTTATGATCCGGTTCCGTGTTCGACGTTAAATGCGCATCTCAACAAATGCTACACTTCCTTTACTGCTACAAAAAAAAAAGCCCTCCAGCGTTTCAGTGGACAGAAACCATTCACTGCTCAACAGAGCTTTTATTGTGTAAACTCTGTCTTCCTGTCACACTTGTAACTTTCCAAAGGTAAGACACATCTGCGGTGACTGAAATCGGACAACAGCACTTCAGATGATGATCTAGAACAAAGTGTTGAAAATATCTGGATTATATTGTTGAATGTATTAAATGAAACTTGTAGCTGTAGTAAACTTGATGTGTTGTTAGTGTTGTTTGCTCACTGGTTAAGAACAGCAGATAAACTTACAATGTTAGCAGCAGCTGTGATGTACTGACAACGTGAGACATTTGATTTTTTTGAATAGGAATTTATTTAGGATATGCATATAAATTCATATAAATATAATATGAAATATGCCAATGTGAACATGTCAACAATGTGGAATTTAAAAAACATTTTTAGGTTATTACGGAACGTTAGCGAGTTACATTTACAACAGCTGAGTTTTTCAAATCAGTCTCCGCTATGTCATGAGCTGCAGGTTAGAACTCTTTTAAAATGCTGCTTTTTGGCACTAAATTAATAAGAATAACCTGTGTAGATGGTTTTTATAGCTGTGCTTTAGACATTTTTAAGGCTGTTAGGGAACAGGAGAATACATATTGAATCTAATACATCTGAAAGTACTGTATATTCTATTACCTTCTGAATATGTGTTTTCCTTTACTTAAAATCCCACCATAAACTGATGGCATAAACTGATTAATAAAATTCACCAGAATGCAGGAAATGATGTGCTGAATGTTCAAAGCTTCCTGGGTGAGGACCCGGAGACCCCCCGCTGGCCCCCCATGTTCAAATGAAAACTACGCCCACGCCCACGCAGACCACACACAATACGTGTACATGAGCTTCTATTACCTACTGAAGTTCATACAAATGTTTATATAATAGCAATCTGTCAGAGCAAGGACACATAGATTCTGTTTTAAACTAGCTCTGCAACCAGCAATGCCTGCCTTTCACCACATTAGGTTCTTGCAAATGTTGCAGCCTGTGTATGTTTTGTGTCATTCTATGAATTACATCTCAGAATTGTGTATAGATACATTGAACTCATGTGCATAATAGCATGTAATTACCTTTGGAATCCTACTTGGTAACAGAACCAGTGTCCTTGCCCACATTTACCCATATTATTTACTTAGCCACATATTTATGAATAATGATGAAACTGCTTTTCTTTTCCAACATCCTGAGATTCACTGAAAATATTTTTAAATTAACCTGGGTAAAAAGTGTTACCAAAATGTCATCACATCAACCAAGAAGCTTTACAACAGTTTGCTAAAGCTTTACAATTTCAGAATCTCTTCAATACATTAATTGCAGTGGGCTGATTTGTGTTTCCGTGACAGTAAATTTCAATGGGATTCTAGCCTGGATGAGTATAATTTTTACCATTGCTCAGGAATCTGCAAAGTGGAATCTTTATCTGCTCCAGACCATCGTAAGGCTTTCTCTGGGTCCAACATCAGTTTGTGAGCGCCTGGGGTTCCTGATCCTCATGAGGCCACCATCCCTGTCCAGAACAAGTTTCATAAAGATCTAGCTTGTTTTTTTTAATACTTAAAGTTATTTCTCACCAGTGTGATGCAACAATGCAATGCAGGAAAATGGAACATCTGCAGGTGAATCTTCTATATTACAGCAATGCGGTGCAAATTATCCAAATCATCATGTTCCATTTTTGTCAAACAAGAACCAAAAGTTCAGTCAGATGTGTCCACTATTATTGCATCATAATCTGTTTCTTGCAGTTATCTCAATTCCTAGCTGTTATGGCCAAAATTGTGTTTTGTGAGGTCACAACTACCTTGATCTTTGGCCACCAAAACCTAATCAGTTTATTCTTGAGTCCAAGTAAACGTTTGTGTTAAAGTATAAAAAGAAAATTCCTCAAGGCATTCGTGAGACATCGCATTCATAAGAATGGACAGACATGCGGTTACAGCAACCTTGACCCTTGACCTTTGACCACCAAAATCTTTTCAGTTCATCATTCAGTCCAAGTGAACTTTTGTGCTAAATTTCCAGATGTTCTATCAAACCATTCCTGAAATATTGGGTTTTAAATGTAATGGGGACCCACCAATGGACCGACCAATGGACCCACCTTGTTATAGAGATGTCCTCTGGACACATCTAAAAAAAAAGGGCATTGAAAAGTGTGGATATAGCTGTTGGTGGGTTTTCATACAATAATTGATAAGATCAGATGGAACAAAGGATTTTATTGTTGAAGTGTACACTTCCGTATGCAGAAATCGAGGTCCATCCAAGTATGCTTTTCTCTGTACAAATTTAGAGAAGAATAAGAATCCATGAAATTACTTTTAATGAATTTTTCACTCTGAAAGGAGCCCTCAAAAAATCTGGAACGAGAAGGAATTCTGTTTCTTAATTTTTTTAATTTCTAAGTAGTGTCACGGCTCAGTTTCAGTTGGTGGCTGTAGGGGAGGTTCTCTGA
Organism: Coranthus polyacanthus; assembly: GCA_037367275.1. Classification (NCBI taxonomy): domain Eukaryota; kingdom Metazoa; phylum Chordata; class Actinopteri; order Kurtiformes; family Apogonidae; genus Coranthus; species Coranthus polyacanthus. The sequence continues at coordinate 13,940,284 of JAPQRN010000012.1, forward strand.
GGCCCCTCTCGCTCTTTATTAAAAGTACAAAATGGTTTAGTCCACTTCTGCACTCGAACCGAGTGGCTGCCATTGGTGCTGATTAATCAGTATTACAGTTAGTCCATCCATCCATCCATCCATCCATCATCTTCCGTTTATCCGGGACCGGGTCGCGGGGGCAGCAGTCTAAGCAGGGAAGCCCAGGCTTCCCTCTCCCCAGACACCTCCTCCAGGTCTTCCGGTGGGACCCTGAGGCATTCCCAGGCCAGCCGAGAGACATAGTCCCTCCAGCGTGTCCTGGATACAGTTAGTGTCAGTCTCAAATTACATTATGTCAATCAACATTACTTATATTGTGAAAGGAGGGCTGATTTCAAACTGTACAGACATACATACATTGCAGATTATTACTTATTTTTATGTGGTATGAACAGTTCACTACTGGATATCCTCATGAACACTACAGTATAGCGTTAGCTTAATTATTTATAAACTAGAATAACCGCCTGTAAGACCCAACAAACCAATGATGATTTTAAATTTTAAAATATTATTAGACCAGTGTGATGTGGTGTTGAAATGCTCTTTCTGCCTCTTTCTTTGTGGATCAGACTGTGTTTTCTTTCTTCTTTTGTAATGGACAGCTGTTTTGCCAATTCCAAGTCTCTTAGCAGTGACTCACTATCTATATATCTCTTCATGAAGGACCAAAATTCTCCTCATCACACAACTCTCTTCTCTTGATTGAGTTATAAATTATTTTACCTTAACTATTTATATGTAGCTGATGAACATAACAATAGTGTCTCACTAAAGTTTTTGGTAGTCTAGTGTAAAATTATTTCCTGTTTTTATACATAATTTATTGAATGTATTTTGTTATCATCAGCTTTTATCATGCCTTTTATAAATTGTAATTATTTAAGCACTTTGATGAATTTCAAACAAAATGTCCAGTGTCGAATGGTTGTTATTGAATTTCCGCAGAAAAATCACAGGTGGTCTAACAATTTTTTCTGAAGCTGTATGTAGTGAAGACTCTAACCAATTTAATAAAAGGTATTAATTGTATTTTATGGTGAAATGGATGTTTCACACAGTGAGAAACATGCTGTATTCAGAATGTGATTTATATAATGAGAATAAGATGAATGATGGACAGACGTGTGTAGTTGCTCTTTGTGATAAATTTGAAACAGTTACCTCAAGTTGTTTCTGGGGTCTTGATGATCATTATCATCATTTTATCCTATTACACATTTGTGTGATTTTGTTTCCCATAATTGGTGTATGAATTATTGAGTTATTGTCTGTTTTGTGAGGTCACGGCAACCTTGACCTTTGATCATCAAACTCTAATCAGTTCATCGTTAAGTCCAAGTGGACATTTGTGTCAAATTTGTAGAAATTCAATCAAGCCGTTCCCGAGATATTGTGAGAATCAGACAGACAGCAATTATTAACATGATTAATAATAATAACAATGTAAAAAAGATGCATGACAGACATGGATCAAAAGAAAAAAAAGGGGCCCCACAGGGACTGCTTATGTATAGGGTCCAGTAAGTAAATTGTTGGTTCTCTTTCTTGTAAAACTGCTTTAGATAAACATACAAAATGTAAGCACAAAAAGCACATTGCTTTTTAGTCATACATTACCCTGAGCTTCTATTTTTAGCATCAAACACAATGGCAGCCTAATTGTTGGATGAATTAAATAAGGAACATGCAAAGCAGTTGTAGTTGGCTGTAGTGCATCTGTCAGGTGGATTATTGTAACAATCAGGGAAAATCACAGGACATGGTGATGGTGGTATTCTAATTTTAAACAAACAAATCTTCTGCCCACTATGACTCACTGTAGATCTGGTTCATGACGCCAGGATGCAGCTGTCACTCTCCTTGTGGCAGAAATGAATCCGCTCTGACATCTGCAGTGGTATTTTGAATGCCAGATATATGGGACCATTTCTGTTCGCAAAGATTAACTTTGGCCTAAATCTACTACTGCCTTTTACACCAAAGCAGAACCTGCCATTGTCAGGTGTACCATCTACTCTGGAGAGATCTGTGAAGATGGAGGACCAGGAGCATTGTATTCATCTGAGAGGTCATTTGCAGACACCCCAGTGAAATCAGTGTGTGAGCACAGAGCTACTTATATGACCCAGTGGGCAGACAATAGTCAGTGCTGACACCTCCAGGACACATTGCACTTGATGATAAAAGACATGTCTGTGCTCACTTACCCTGGTCTGGCATGTGTCTCCGGGTTTATTCTCATATCTCATTCTGAAAAACCAGTATACGATCCGAATGCATACTCTCCTTTCAAGCCAACCTTGCCAGCTAAACGACAATATTGGTCAGTTTGCAGACGTATGAATAAGTGTACAAAAAAGAAAAATAATAAGGTGATGATGTTACATAGTGACAGGAGGTAGTTGGTGACGGATATGACAGAACAAACTTTGTGGACTTGTGCCTAAACCTTATCAAACCTTAGGCATGACACTGTCACATCCTAAATGCAACCTTTGTGTAGTATTTTTTAAGGCTATCAGTGGTATTTCTGCAAATTCCAGCATATATGTCGTTTTGGGAGCGAAAGGCAATTGATTCTGTCGCACAGGTTTGAGAATGTGCTGCTCCTTTTCCTCTTCAGAATAATGGAAATATCTACATAATGCTCAGTTTCAAATTTCACTAGAGAGCCAATTTTTGCTACAGGGAAGATAACGCTTTCACAACAGCAAACGGAGCACCTAAACAAAAAACTTGGGAGAGGTAGAACCAGACCTTGAGTTTTCAGTCATTTCTCCATACTTCAACAGAAAGCTTCAGAGCCGACAGAAACAGCCGAAGACAGTTAATCAAAGACAAATGGTGCTGCCAGAGCTCAAAATATCCAATCTGCTGAACTCAGCCCAGAGGACCAGAAACTAGTTTTAAAATGACTGCAAAGGAGCTGACCAATCAGTATGCCTCCTGTGAGGCTATGATGTTAATGCTCATCTCCATAATAAGGTGCAGATCCCAGATGAAATGAGAAACACATTATTTACTGCCAAGGAGGGAAAAAAGCAACATATACAAAATACTGACACCAATTTGTCATAACTTCATAATAAGTGTGCCCTATTCACCCTACATGTAGAACCTCATGTTACTTTTCTTAACAGTGATTTCCTCAGCTGAAACAAGACAGCTTGAATAATTTAGGTGGGTTGTAATACATTTTAGTTGGGACACAGTCTACTGATTCAAATATTAGCATTTTAAAAACAAGCTGGGGTGAGAACATGTCTGTCGTATAATGTGTGCTGCATCTTTAAGCACAGCGCTCCTAGTAAATATGCACTTTTTAATACTGCATTTTCTGTATTTTTATTGAGACAGTTATTGTTTCTGTTGAAAATAAAATTACAATGGGTTGAGTGCTCAATAAAAGCAGTGGGACATTTGTATGACCGTAGAAAACATTGAGTTTTAGGAGGAATTTTATAGAACATTGTGTCATCGCTGCCAAACAGCAATCACACAATTACATGCCACGTTGGAAATATGATAACCACAGACATCAGAGTGCCATGATACAGTGTACTGTTCTAATTCAACTTGGCAAAACCTGTTCTTCTCAATCACAGTGATGGATTACCTTTGCTGAATGCCTCAGACATCTTGGAAGTCATTCTGCAGCCTGGCAGATGTTGCAGAATTCGTTTAGAAATATAGTTGATCATGTCTGTAAAAAGCATCAACTTAAATGTGGATGCTTTCATACATGCAAAGCATTAACACCTGCATAATAATAACACTTAAACGCACACCTATAAAACAACAGGTTCTCAACAGGGATGCACCATTCCAATACTGATATCGGATATTGATCCTATACCAACCCAAACAGCTGGATCCTGTATTGGTGACAATGGCTCCGATCTTTTTATTATTCTTTTTTTTTCAAGGTGCTGATATGTTATTATTTTAAAAATAAATAATCCAGTAATTTTTTGTGCATGTATTTATTTGTTACATATTGTCTGTCTTGACCAAGTTAGAACACAGTGTTAAAAGTCAAGGACTGATGTTGCTTTACACGTAATAAATAATAATAATCCCAGTCTTTTCTGCACAGTGGGGTATATTTAGTATCATTAAATAATGGCATCAGATCTGAAAAACTAACACCACAGCTTAAAAAAGAAACTGAACAAAAAAGATCAATTCCTTATAATATAATAAGGATATTTATGCACTTGTAAAAATTGCAAAAGCATTAATAACCCTGCTCTCTCACAGCAGCACCAACTGCAACTGCGGTTGCCAGTGCCAGTGCTGCTTCCAACAGACCCCCAGGCTCCCAAAAATCACTGTCACTCTGTGAACAAAGCAATAGTCTTTCATATGTTATATTCAGTGGTTAATTTTGAAATCAGGAGGTGTAGATGGCGCTATTCTTGTGGGTCAGATAGAATAGAAGTCACGGAATGCCTCAAAAAATCCACAGTGCTTGGAACACAATGGAGAAAGCTGTTTCAGTACTATGGACAGCGCCACACCTACATACACAACATAACTGAGATATACTCATTTCTCCATTTCCACTCGCTTAGCTGTGGGTCCTAAAGTAATAATAGTCAAAACATTTAGACAATAAAAAGCATTAAACCACTTGCCATCATGCAGTGCATCTGAGTGATCAGTGTGTTTGCATCAGTGTGTTGTGAGCTAAATGTCCTGGCATTATTGGAGGAGGAGGTCGCGAACCCCAACCTGATTATTCTGGGGGGGTCATGGTTCGAAAAAAGGTTGAGAGCCACTGCTGTAAATAGGCATTCACGTTTAAATGCCACTCACATATGCTTTGTGAGTGACAAGACCTATATGTATGACTTTTCCACATCTCAGGAATGACTGTAAAAAAAAAATCCCCTTCACTTTAGCGGTGGCCGCTATATTTGAAGAAAGCAAACACAGAGGGGTAGAAGGGTCTAGCTTCTATCAAAAGATTTTCAACATCCATCTCCCTCAACTCAGCAGTGACTGATAAGCAATCATTTCTTTCAAAGTTCTTTTGTCCAATTTACCTTTAGCCTGAACTTCATTTTGTAGCTTTTTTCCCCACCCTCCTAGTATTTTATTGTGTTTGCTAAGCATTGTCGTCAGACCTTTTAAGAGGGTTTTAGTGTTGCTGCAGAATGTAACCCTCAACATTCTGTATATTTGTCACAGACTTTGCAAATATTGAAATATAGAGTTTTCATTCTTTACAGTGTCAGTGTTCCACTTGTCATAATTGTTTTCTTTACTAAGGCAGAGGTTTCTTCTTATTGTTACTATTGCTAAAGGTACTTCATGAGCCTAAACATATTTTCTTTTTAACATGAGACAAGGGCTCACTGAATGATTTGATGAGTATCTCTGCCAAGAAGATTGCAACCATCCTAGAAAGAAATATAAATACTTAATCAGAAAGGAAACAGCAACAAAAAGTGGCCATGCAGCAAGAGCTATAGAAACAACTGTTTGACAAAGGCTTTGACAAACTGAGATCAATTTTGAGAAACAAGTGGAAGACTATGAAACAACACTATATGATCCAGAGCAGTGGTTCAGTTCAGGGGCAAAAGCTAAAGTTAACTTCAGGTTTTTTGACAAGATAATTCTTACGTCTATCAGCTCCTCAGTCAACAGCTGAGGTAGCAGGTTTTTGTATGAAATACTACATCTAACTGGCAAAGTTTTAAACCATGGTGATGATGATGATGATGATGATGATGATAACCAACTCTTGATAACAGTGGTGGATAGAAACATCAATTTTCTTTTGCAGATTTTCTGAAACTGTACCTTCAAGACAACACAAGGGTTAAAATACCTGTCATCTGGGGCCAATCAGATAGAGGACAAAAAGGTCTAAGGTCACATTTGTTTGCCTTATCACTTCTGAAAGTCACCTTTGACTTGCCTTTCCAGCAGTCAGTTGCACTAAGAAGTGTTTTATATTTACTAGTTATGTTTCCAGCATACAATATATATATATAAAATCATAGGAAATGTCAGTGTTTCTGAATTAACACAAAAACATTACTTTTTGTGGGCGGAATAGTGCTTTAAGCCAAATGCTAGACTTCAGCTTAACATGCATTGTATTGCTGTAATCAATGCTTTATTTCTTAGAGCTGACTGAATTGTCAACTTATTGACAATTCATTTGATCAACTCCTACACTCTTTGTTTGAGCATTCAGATTCAAATGTTCTGCCGTTGCGTAGGAAATTACAGACTGTGAAAAGTAGACCACTAAGAGAAAGTCTGCCTGAAAAAAAAAAAAAACCTGGAAAGTGCTTCTTAGAGACTTTGACTTTGATAAGATATGTAAATTCCATGTTAGAAAAGATTTTGCCTCAACATTTTCAGCCAGGAAGACATCAGCTATGATTCACTGTGCGAGGATTATCATTATCAGTCATTTCAAAACCCTCGCATTTGAAAAATCTAGCAATGTTATATCTGCACTATCTACTTTAGCCAAGTATTAAGAGTATGGGAGGTATGATAGAGAAAGAGAGGGAGAGGGGGGTGAGGCAGGGAGGGAGGAAGGGAGGAAAGGGTCCTTGATATCCCCAGTATTCCTACACCCTAATTGCCATGTATGGGCATCTGAGCATACACGCCAGCCCCCTTTATCCACACAAAGCTCCTCATTAAGAGCCGGTTGGACAGTGGGCCCGGTGCCAAGGTGAACGCTGGCTGGAAGCGCCAGCCTGCCATCCACATGCAGGTGCAGAGCCGCCTGCTTTAATTGACAACAGAAGAAGAAAACGCTCTGTGCTGTGCATGACATACCGACTTTCCCTCCCTCTCTCTCTCTCTCTGGCTCTGCATTTCCGATCTGCCTTAACCAGGTTATGGGTCTGTCTGAAAACACACTGGCTCAGCTCCTATACTCTCACATTCAGCTCCAACTATCTCTCTCTCTCACTTAAAATTTCAGTGTCTCACAAATCTCCCACACTTTCCAAAATGTCAGTTGGCTGTCTCTTTGCAAAAACATTGATCAACATTGAATGTTGTTCGGTTACTTCTAAAGTAGAAGTCTAAGTATAAGAATCTCACCTGTGCATGCATGTTTTTGTAGCCCGGGAAATGAGATGCAGCACAATACTGGGGTTCGTGCAGAGAATTTTATTGTCAACGACGACAACTGAACAGTGATTTTAGTCACTTATTTTACGTAATTCACTTGTCCTGGCGAAATATGTCCAAAAACTGCCTTGACAGTTAACACAGTTCTCAAAAAAACGTGTGGCTCGAAGTCAAAGAATGACAAATAAAAATGCATCCAAAGAAAGTACAAAAAAACGTGCACAGAAAATACGGCAGTGGGCTATACACAGAAACAAAACACAAAAAAACCCATGCTTAACCAATAACCCACTAAAATAACCATGAAACGTTAAATGTACAAGCTTTACAAACACTTACATTTCACAGCAGTTTCCCAAATTTCACGTTGGACACTCCACACCAGCAGCTTCAAAAATACACCATCCCGTTAAAATAATGACAGTTAACTTCTTAAAAGTATTTACACAAGCATATTTTAACAAGTTACGTGCATATTTATCTATTACTTCACAAAACAGGCTCACACCACCGCCCTCCATGCATCTCCAGCTCGGTCCAAAGACCAAGGTGCATTTGGCGAACTTTGGGTGGATAAACCACTTCCTTACTAACCGCTGCCACCTTGTGAACAAAAATTGTAACAGCGGGCAAACTTGTAACACTGCTTGAAATGCATATTGGAACATAAATGAACCCCTAACAATGCTAAATGACATTACAAATGGAAAACAAACAATGTAACATACACATGTACATAAAGAACACCTTTACTTGTTTTCTGAAACACATCAAGTGTATAATAAATTTACTACATTACCACTACATTTTTATCTCCCATTCAAGGTGTTCAAAAGGAAGTACAGTTTGATTCATTGATTTCCAAAGTGAGATTGCTTTTTTTTTTTTTTTTAAAAGGACCTGTTTCTGTTCTTTCTTTTCTCTTTATGATGTACGCTTTGAGATGTACAGCATTCTTATTTGCTTTATTTTCAAAAAACAGACTTTTTTTTTTCAGACGCTTCAAGTTTCAATCGTAATAAAGCATATGTTTAAAGTGATACTAAACACTAAAACATGTTTCTTTTTAGCTGTAAACTTAATTATATGACTCAGTTGTGATGAGACACATCAATACGGGTGATAATACACATAAAAAATCGACAAATACATAATCTGCATTTTCTAGGTGAAAGCGGCTCACCAGCTTCAACTGTTTTAAACTTCTCGAGCCTTCCCACCGTGTTGATGACCTGGAGTTGTACATTAGTACTAATGTAGAGTACGTGTGTGTACGTGAGAGTGTGTTGAGTCCACCTGTCCTTCAGTCAGACTCTGCCAAACCTCATTCAATTTGTGATGGGTCAACCTGAAGCCGTTTTATCACTCTGTTCAGAACTACCGGACTCCCAAGGGGGGGAGGGGGCAGCGATTTTGCCTCGTAAAACCACTGCTTCGATCGCTTAATTTGTTTGCTGGTTTGAATCCGAAATAACGTATTAAAACACCACTGTGACACAACAACACAGGCTGCATAATTGCTCTTTTTGTCTGGGAACTCTGGTAGGTTTGAGAAAATAACAGATATTGACTTTTTAGGCTTGCCTTTCTCAGGTTGTAAAACCAGCACGAAAACTCAATCTAACCCTTTCAGAGCCTCATATGGTTCTGCATCGGTGTCTTGTGATTCTCTTTCATTCCTGAACTACTCCCGCCACACACATCCACACCTGGACATTCAGCCACTAATCACCCCCACCTCTTTCCGACTTTGTAATTTTCTGCTGCCGTGTCATACTACGAGTCAATGTGTACATGTATTAAAGGTTCAGTGTCTAATATTTAGTGACATCTAGTGGTTGAGGTTGCAAAATGCACAGCTCTGCCCTCACCTCACCCTCCCCTAAGGTGGCTGCTAAAAACATGATGTATTGATTTATTTGGGATATCATAATGGATAGTAAATCTGTTGTGTGTTTAATGACCCAAAATAATAAACCTAACTTGAATTCGTTTCTATTTCCTCTTTTTTTCATAATTTAATAATAAAAAAAGTATTCTAAAGACCGAATGGCACATTGATCAATACGGCCAGGTGAAAACAGGTGAGGAGGTGAGGAAGGCATTCAAATATTCACCAACACTAATGATTTAAAAAGAAAGTGTGAAAACTTTTTTTGTATGAATAGGAAGTGAGTTGGACCTGTTCCAGCTATAAATGCTGTGTCCATTTGGCTCACCGCTTAATGAAAAAATAGAGTATGGCTCCATACAAAAGGTCTAATTAATTAAATGTATTTTCCCACCACTTAACAGTGAGAAAAGGAAACCATTTATCTTCAAGCAGCTGCAGAGTGTTTTTTTTTCTTTTTCTTTCCTTGTATCAAAGATCAGACATGTTGGTCCACTTTACCTCCATCTCTTTATTCATTTCAATAATTCATGAAATTTGCAGAAATCATTTCAGGGAAAGAGCTTTTCAATTAAGTATGGAGTGCTGAGCAGCTTTTTTTGTTACAGTGACAGTGAAGTGCATCAGGTTCATGAAATGTCTCCATATCAACTTGAAAACAGGCATTTATTACAATCTGAGAATGCATTATGCATGATGAACATGAGCAGGTATAGGAAAATCGCAGCTTATGAAGGAGGGAGTCGAAAGATGAAAAGCACGCATTTTTAAGATGAAGGAAAGGGTGTGTCATACACAAAATGAGGTTTCTGATAATGTTTCAAGGTTGCGTGGTATTTAAGTAAGGTCATTCTCCTCGATTCATCCTCTCTCACTCTCTCTCTAATTGTTTGTAGGTGCATTTATGTTTTTTAATAAATCCTCCAGCTCCACGTCCATGACTTACGGCTTGGTCTGTGCCTTAAAAAAAAAAAACGATTTTCCAAAATCCATTTGATGAACAGAATTGAGTAATATCAATTACACAGTGAGATATGATAGATTTCCGATATGTAAGTGTTGAATCTGCAAGCAACGGTAATCTGTCTATAGTTAAATCACAAACGCAGCGGTGATTTTGCACATTTCAATGTAATCTGCATCATTTTGTGGCATTTCTCATGTCACCAGTAGCGTGATAAAACAATAGGCCCTAGATGCTCTATAGCAGTGGTCCACAACATTTTTTTGTCTGGTACCCAAGGGGAAACAATGGCTTGAAAGTAAAGCCAATGTGGAAGTACACTACATGACCAAAAGTTTGAGGACACTTTAAAAAACATCCCATATGTAATCGCTGAACATGTAATTCCAAACCTCAGGAATGCTGTTGCTGCTGTTTAAGTCCCATCATTTCTGGTTCTTGCTTTTAAGAAGATTTTGGAACCTGGCTGCAAGGATTTGCTCCCATTCAGCCACAAAATCAGGGTGATAATGCCTGGCACCCAGTGTGCATTCATGTTCCTCCCAAAGATGTTGGATGGGGCTGAAGTCAGGCAGCTGTACAGCTCAGTTCAGCTTTTCACCACAAGCTGTTGGGGGTACACTGTTGGCAGGTGGTTGGGGTTGTTATGGTGGAACACCAAAGTTTGCTGACTTACAGTAAACCAAGGTTCACATTCCATTTCATGCTGTGTTTAATTTAGCATTTTATGTCTTTGTCTTTCTTATTTTAACCTTTCCCAGACCCTTTTTCAAACCCTAACCAAGCCTAAGACTGACTAAACCGTATCCATGGCATTATCTGTCTTATATGTCTTGCGGGCAACCCTGCAAATTAAAAAAATGACTCCCTGAAAGTGTCACTGAACCTTTAAACGGCACAAAAAGTGAAGAGCAGTTATTATTACGGAAAAGTGTTCTCAAACAAGAGTGAGTCACTTCTAGTTTAATGCGCTGCCTTTTTCAATCAGTATTCATTTAAAAGTGTACATGTGCTGTGTGGTGTCAGAACTGTAGTCCTACCTGCCAGTGTTTATTTGTGTAGACTGTGGGTGTACATCTGTTTTCTTGCTCCCCAGGTGTGCTGAGTGGGAGGAAGGCGGCTTTGTGTAAATACCAAGTGATATTGTTAGTGATAATGCCGGCATTTTCTTTAGTGTTAAGTTCACACGCTTTCTTTCCATCTAATGTGTATTTCAGATAATATAACCACCTTATACAAGTTCATGATGTTATGTATTTCTTTTCCAGGCCCTGGCTTCATGTTTAGTTCATAATGAATCCAAATGTCCATCTTGTGGTTCCAGAAAAAAAAAAGAAAAAAAGACTTTATAATTTCATGGGTCTTTGAAAAACCAGTTACTGATTGGATAATCAAAGGGAAACATAACTTTTTCAGTGAAGGCCACCAGGCCAAGAATGAACTCACGCGTTATGCTTGCCAATTGAGTTTTCACTATTGAATCTTAAAACCTTGATTTGTAAATGCCCTTTTACTTTGTTGCAACGCTCATGCTGTGAGCTGTTTTAAAATCCTATTGCCGCTTATATCAGATGGTCTCACTGAACCTTATTTTATCTTCTTTTGGGTCGGAATTGAATTCAGGTCCCAAATGTCTTCATCAGATACATGTTAATTTCCATCAAACTGTAATGAATATGCAATATCTTCTGAAAGCTATAAATCGCTGAATAGCATATGAATGTTGATGTCTGTAGGTAGGTGTATGTTCTTAAGTTTCCTGAAGGTCAGCATAAACTTTTTCTCAGAGATGAAAATGAATTCATCGCTGCTGAAAATGTGCCCACCTAACGTCTTGAGCTATTAAAATCTATATTTCTCTCGGACGAGTTGTGTCTAATTTGTTGTTGATCAGCACTGATTTAGTCCTGATGGAAGATACACAAGAACAGTGTTCCATATGTTTCTATGACCCTGATGCGCATACTGTACTGTACATAAACACCTTCAGGCATACCTTTTTCCCATCTGTATTTGAAAATTAATTCAAATTAATGAGTTAGTTGTAGAACCAATGTCTATCTTTAAACGTATTTCCAGTGTCATACATTACATAATATTTTACACGAATATAGTAAGAAAACTAGTTTCTTTCATAAACATCTTTCTGTGCGAATTGAAAGGAACCTTGACCTACATGCAAAACGATTTATACCACGAGCCGTGGTATATTTCCTCAACTCTAACCGGGTGTTAAATGTAACCATAAAGACTTACATAACGCTGTTGTCAAAAAAAAATACAAAATCGTGGGAAATCGAGGGAAATCGAGGGAACTTTTGGTTCCGCGAAATTCCGACGATTTACTTTTATATTCAGGATCAGCATTGTTGCAATTACATTAATTAACAATTATTTTGTTGTGATAAAACATAATGCAGGTGACATTAGGTTTATAACATTATATATTTGCAGTTTCAATTGCAGGTAAATGCTCATTAAATACTCATTGGCGAACGCGTTACATGACGACAAAAAATCAATATCAACAAAATAATAGTACAAAGATGAATTCACAAAAGAGACAAAACACATTTTTAACTTAGTTTAAGACATTTTAACAGGTTTTAACAGTCTCTTCTCATTTTAACGATTTTTGTGAGTGTTCCACTCATTGTATCGAACTTTTACATTTGTTTTTATCCTCACTAAAACATTGCTTTACATGTTAACAAGGTATGAATTTACATTTTAAGCATCTCTTTTAGCAATTATTACAGAATGATACTAATGTCTTTTAACCGGTCACACTCCCTTGTAAAAGCAGCAAAAACACAACACGTTTTCAGATGATTACACACTAATGAAAACATAATTTTTATTACTATTATTATTATTATTCCTTTATATCCTACACACTGCACCTTATTAGACTATTTTTCTCCTTTCTTCTTTTGTGTGGTCATTATGCACCGAAACTTTTTGCTCTAACAAGAATCAATAGTCAACAACGAAACACACATTCTGTTTTTTTGTTGTTGTTTTTTTTATTAATGCAAATTTGGTATAGAGTAGAAAGGATGTTTCGTGTCATGTCAGGGAACGTGAACAGAACTAGCATTAAAAAAAAGCACAGCGTACAAGTCGAGTTTAAACGGAGTTACCAAAATGTAATTAAATACAAAGCAGACTACTTTTTTTTTTTTTTGGTGGCTCATCTCTCCAAATCCATACAATGATTGTAATGGCACGTGGTGTAATAGAGTTGATGGGTGATCATTTTGTCACACCTCTCAAGCTACATATCGGTTTGAGTTTACTTTATTTATTCTGATCCGCTCATGTGGGGAACAACTCTGTACATGGTAGAATAAATTGCATTCCGTGCGAGTAATTTATTCACGGTCATTGCTAGGTTCATTTTCAATGTCAAATTTCCAATTATAATTCTCTGCTGTCTTCACATTAAACAGTGTCGATGAAATCTATTAAAATGGAGGATAAAGAATTGAGCAAACAGAACGAAAGAGAGTAACTGCTGCATTTGGAATAATAAAAAAAAAAAAAAACTTCACATCTGCATGGGTTTCGGTACGGAAATCACAGTTACTTCAAGAAGTCAGGAATCCTTTCCCTCCTCTGCCTCAAGATGAAACGCATGCTTCGTATAATCAATGTATTGTAGCTGTAGCTTTGCTCTCCTCTCAAGGTTGCAATCAGGGCTATATTGTGAAAGAACCTCGTCCGCTTCATTGAAAACAACACAGTCCTCCAGCGCAGACTGCCTCCGTACATATCTTAGTGAAAGCAAGAACAGCCATAGAGAAAAGTGCAGAATTATATGTAGAACAATAGAGTATGGCAAGTTTTGTAAAGGCAAATCTCAGGAGCCGCGATACATAAATCTCTGAAGGGAAAAGCCTGACTAAAAGTAAAAGGAAGAAAAGGACAGATTTCTAATTAGACAGGAAAAAGTGAAGAAGCGGCTCTAAACAGTAATTAAACTTAAATGGAAAATGATTGAAAATGAACGATTGGAAACAACACCAATACACTAGGAGAAAATGAGGGCGAAAGAAATAATCTTGTAATCAAATACAATCAGCAGGTAGCTGTAACAACGAGCGAAAAATAAGTAATGGCAAAGGCTTTGTGAAAGCACATTTCTGATAATTTATCTCAAGGGGGAAGCATGAACAAGAGCAAACAAGGAGCATGCGTTTACAAAAACAGGCAAAAATGTAATGAGTGTATTGTTCACGCTCGATTAGTACAAACGCTCAGATTGAAGAACAGAATGTGAAACTTCATTTTAGAGAAGAGAGGTTTATGAGATTGAATATAACGCTCTCTGTGAGAGGCAGTTAAACTGATGGCTAGAGAAACAACCACTGCTCTGAACAAAGAAGTTATAATTTCTCTCTCAGAGACCAACAACAAACTTTCAAAACGAGGTGAAAGAGAAGTTAGAAAAATCTAACTCTGATTGGGGTTATTGATTCAGAACTCTGAAACATTAACCGTTCTACAACAAAAGATCTTGGTTTACTTCATTTCAAATGACTTTTGTGAAAAACAAAATTACACTTGCACTCTGGCCCTTATTGGAGCCAATAATGAAAATGAGAAGAATAGAAAGTTACTTTGTTCGTTATAGTTTGTGTTTTACTGTTGTATTTCTCTCAGTAAACATTGTATTTTTCATTACTCTTTCTCTTAGTATCCACCTGTAACTACCTGCGTTCGCTGTTAAAAAGTCAAAACAACCTGCCAGAGAAGCAAGCCTTCTGTGAATTGACTTAAATGTACTACAGTATCTCAGAATACTTTGGTTTTATGACTCATCAATTGTTTTTTTCTTTTCTTTTCTTTGCGAAATGCTAAGTCTTCGACTTATTGACTACCACCAACCCCTGCAACCAAACAGTGTGCTGGATTAGTACAGAGGAGTTACTGACATATTGTTTTGACCGTGTTACATCAGACTTGCAGAGAGGAAAAGGTGTTTGATCTGACATACAGCACATGTATGTGTATTTTAAGCTCACGGTTGTTCAGTAGCAGTAAATCTCTGAAAACACCTGGTTACAACTGTTTGCATTTCAGATTTCAGGTTTCTTTCATTTTTTTTTTTTTTCGACCGATGCTTCAGCATAGTTTGTTCTCGTGTTTCCTTCCTCTTCCTTAAATATTTCCTCTCACACTTTTATTAACATTGCACAGAAAGGGCCGTCTATCAATGTTAAACACCGATGCCACTAGCCATATTTCCATACAACTGCCAAGCGAATCCAAAGTGAACATTGCAACAACAAAAAAAAAGAAAAGAAAGAAATTGTCACACTTTGACACTGGTTTGGAAGAAATAAACCACATGGCTGTAATAAGTAGAAGAAGTAGAGAATTCCACTGCTGTTTTCCATCTAAACTGACGGTGATGTTTACTACTACCACCAGCCATATTTTTGCGATGCATGGGAAGACCCCACGGAGCTGATCAGTCACGCGAGTTAAAGGTTCAGTGTGTAATGTTTAGGTGTATCTAGTGGTGAAGTTGCAGATCCCAGCCAACTGAATATCCCTTGTCTCACCCTCCCTTATGGTAGCTGCTAAAAATACAAAAGGTCCAAAGAAAGAGTTTGTTTTATCCATTCTGGGCTTTTTAAATAAGGGGATTATACCTCTGGTCCACACTCTGACTCTGGCTCTAACTGGTAATGTGGGAGGTTTACAGATGGATTGATCTCGAGTGATTGGTGCCGCCCCGATAATTCTCAAACATGTTTGATACTTTGGTGCGATTACATCCTCGTTCAGACTTGTTCAGCCTTCTGCTGTTTTCACTGTAAAGCAGCGCTACAGCAACAGTTTTTGTTTGCATCTGCATCCTCATATATATATAATATATATGAGGTAATGACAGCAAATAATGTCTTAATATTACATGTTTGGTTTGTGTCAGTTTGTGTCAGAGTATATGTATGTTTGTATGTATGAGGTTTTGTATGCACTTGGTTTTGTTTGTGTGTATTTTTCTATATGTGAAGCACTTTGTGACTATGTGTTTTAAAATTGCTAAATAAAAGTCTTTCTTTTATTGTAAACTGGTTTACAAACCTTGTCCAAATGTTGGCTTGTTCTCACACTTCCTGCCGTGAGACAAAACATGATAATGAGACATTTTTGCATCGCATTGCTTTTTAAGAGACACATTGATGATACGTCTTATTTTTTAGGTGTTTGAGAGACACTTTTAGGTCTCTAAGCTCAAGATAAGCTGTTTCGCTTTCAATTCCGAGCGCCTTCTCTGACTTTTTCAGATCACTTAACAAGTGAATTGTACAGGTATACATACAGTGGAAAATACAGTAAGTCCTTAGCAGCAAAAGGGCACTGCAATCTATACTATGGAACTGGATAAGAGCCCTGAAAAAGCTGCAGCCCAAACAAGGGACTGACATTATAAAAAGTACATTTAAACCTTGCCAAGGTGCATTAGGCAACAAGGAGTATTTTCATCCACAGACTAAAGGTCAGTAAAGGGACATGGAGTGGATCCAATGTGTCTCCCACTCTTTTGCCATGGCGGTCACAGACGAAGACAAACTGTGGTGCCAGCTATCAGTGCACACCCACTAGCGATCGGTTGCTAAAGATCAATGTGAACTACTCCTACTTACTCCATGAAAAGTCCATAAAGGTGACGGGCTGCTGCCGCTGCTGGTTGCCAAGTCTTTAGAAATCAAGTGATTAAATTAAAAAGAGGCAGAGGAGAAATAGTATCTTAGCTAACGTTATCCTTCAGTGTTTTTGTTGGTGCACAATTCTGAGGTTCAGTGGAGTCCAACACGGCCACACAGTAAATTGAGTAAACCAGTCGTGCAGCCACCCGAGACACTGATGTTTTAGCCTCAAAAAAAGAAAAAGTGCTACTTCCTTTTCGTATTCCCAACTTTCTTTCAAAACATCCTGCCTTCAATATATTTGACACCGGGGCTGGGAGGGTCTGAGCCTCTTGCCTCTCATCAAAGTGGAACCTCGCGTTCCACAGCTGTCACTCAAACTCACAGAGCCCCTGTGGATGATGACAATTCCTCTGTGAATTAGCATCCCCTCGTAGCATCCAGCTGCATGAGGAGGACAGGCAAAACAAAAAGGCCTGGTGGGCATATACAGTATGAGAACAGTCTGCCAAGTCTCAGCTGTGCAGGGCTCCCAGCCAGTGGACCATTACATTTATCTGCATCAGGAATGTACTCTCTATTGTAAAGGTAACAATGGAGATGGATAGAGAGAGTTGGAGGAAGAAGATGAGGAGGAAGACAGGTGTGATGGAGAAAGTGAGAAATGAGAGAACGGGGTCGAAATGGAAACAAAGGTGGAGAGACGGAGATTAATTTAGGACAGGAAGAAGAAGAAGCAGCTGGACATACACTCAGATCTTGCCTCGCCCAACCAATTTTCCAAGAAAGATCTAACTGTGGAACTTTTAGCAAAACCAAATATCAATTTCTGGCTAATCTCGCATAGACACACCTATCTCCACACTTTGTTCTAGTGGCGGAAAAAGGTCTGGTTGAAAGCATCATGATTCTGGAATAAAGGAGAAAACTCTCTGGCTTGTTTTTTTAAAAATTTCAGCATGTAGCTGCTAGCCTGGAGGTTACTGCTGTGTCTCGTAGTGGGTTGGACATTGAAAACAGTGACACGCAGATAGTGGAAATTGTGGAGAATTGCAGCTGAATCCAATGCCAATGGCAGGCTTACTCACAGACTGCTTCATGTGAATGTGATTTGTTTCTAACTGCTGAGTTTGGATCTGTATTGGTCCATAATTACAACATAAGTCACAGTGTTATCGCCAAACACCAGACCAGACAGTGAAGGATGTAAACAGTAAAAACAAGGGAAACACTCGACCTGCAACAATGAGTCAATTAATTGATTAATCCATTGAAAAAAAGTATCAACTATTTTGACAATCATGTCATTATTATATTTTTTTTCTTCAGCCTTTTTTAGTGTTTTTTTGTTTGGTGATGCAACGCATCGCACTGTGTTGAGGTAAATGTTTCTTTTCTTTTTTCTTACATTTTACCATCAAAATTGTGTCTGATTAATTGATCATGTAATTTTACAGGTTGAGTGTGTACGATTTATATGGATTTAGGAGAATCTACCTACAGAAATATGTTGTTATTAGTGTGTACGCACTTGAAAATATCAATCTGCATTTTTTGTTACCTCAGAATGAGCCATTTTTATCTACATAGGTAGTAGGTCGTCTTCCATGGAGCCATGCCATGTTGCACTACCATGTTTCTAGCCAGAACGTAGACAGAACGTTTACAATTTTCTGCTTTTTTACCTTAAGTAAAAAGCAGAAAACTTACAAAACAAACCTCCACATTTTCAGGTCAGGGTGAAGCGAGGGCAGAGTAGCACAACCTGCAACTTCAGCTTTAGATGTCAATAAATATTACACATTGAACCTTTAAAATAATTTATTTGTAATTCTCTATCTGAGATTTATTAGTTATACGTTCTATCTCTTTTCAAAATATTTTTCTATTTTATTGTTTATATTCTCTCACACGTACTCGCTAACACAGCTACACATGAACAAACCAATATGTTAATTGTAATATAATGCTATTGTTTTTACGTTTCTATGTTTTTGTTACAGAGGAAAAAAGAGTCTAGTGCATGTCCAATAGAAAGCAAAAAATTTTTTTACTTGAAATCATTTAGACCACAAATAAAGATGATCAAATTGCCCAAATGTTTCTGATGTGTTTGACACGTTCTTGTCATATTGTGAAAAATAAACCAACAAGTAAATAAAATAGATTGTGTAAATAACCACTACTTTCAGCTCAATTTTCAAAAATGCATTATTTCCAGATGATATATTGGTGTATAAGAGCTGGAAATGACACTGTATGTTTACAGACTTTTAAGTGGGAACAAATCAATTAAACTGCGTAAATACAACGTTTTGTTTTTATTGATTTAATAAAATAAGACATAATAAGAAAATAATAAACATTTACTTTCCAGTTTCCTAGATTCCGTTGAACTCAACTTATCAGGCGTTACAGTGGTAGGAGATAAAGCTGTGAACAATCTTGTGGCGGTAGAGGCAGGATCCTGTATTTATTCTTCCAGTGTTACTGCTAGTAAATGTTGTGGGGTGACCTGCAGGTTAAAACCTCCGCTTCCAGGCGGATCTACCAGGACTAATGAGGATCCACTTCTGTGAGGAGACCAAGCCG
The DNA here is from genome assembly GCA_037367275.1 of Coranthus polyacanthus. Taxonomy (NCBI): domain Eukaryota; kingdom Metazoa; phylum Chordata; class Actinopteri; order Kurtiformes; family Apogonidae; genus Coranthus; species Coranthus polyacanthus. Next base: position 13,959,527 of record JAPQRN010000012.1, read on the forward strand.
GGCAGAGTAGCTTGCGTTAAAAGGCAGACAAGGCCACCTTACAACTTGAATTAAACAGTACAGATGCCTAGTTAAAGTATGGCGATCTTAAAGTCGCCCTGCCGAGGCGAGAGCAGCAGAAGCAGAGGTTGGTGAAGCCTGTTTAGCTGAGAAGTAATCAAAGTGATAAACGTTGCACTTGGTATACTGCATCATGATGAGTATGATACGTACAAGCATGAACATATTCTGATACCGACAAAAAGTCTATGAAAGCTGTAAAAGATCACTGATCACTTTATTATTGCATCATTCTCTGACCTGCAGAGTATTTGGTGAATGTTTCCATTTATAATCACAGAAAATATTATATCTTAGTTATATTTCATGAAGGCATTTGAGGCTGAAGTGATTTGATAAGCCTCCTGGGCTTTGAGAAAGTACTTACAGCAAGGTCAAGAGTCTTTATGTTAACCACACTTTCATTGCTGTTTGTGTTTTAAATTGTTTCTCCTTTTTATTGTGCTCATACCTACGTTTTGGAGTAGGGTTTTAGAGGTTGTAAGAGAATACAGACATGTTAAAAAAATGTGAGGCATGAGTGATGGTATATTAATAGAGGCAAAATACAGGAAGCTTGAAAAAAAATGATTGTTTAAGTAGCAATAAAGTATTTCAGACAGGTAATTTGGCAGCGCAGCACAGCCAAGAGTTAGTGTAAATCAGTCCATTTCAGAGCTACACAGGGACTGTAGGCAGCGATAACACAGAGAAACACATACACACCCATTCCTCTTTTGCTCTTTAAGTACAAATAGTCTATGTATTTTATCAATGTTTGATCCATCCAGTCATTCTCCAAACCACTTTGTCTGTTTCAGGGTCACGGTAGCACCCAAGGCCTCCCTGTCTGCAGCGACTTCCTCCAGCTCTTCCTGGGGGATCTCCAGTACTCCCACGCCAGCTGAGAAATATAATTCCTCTAGTGAGTTAAGGATTGGCCTGGGGCTTCCACCCAGGGAGCCCTGCCTAGTAGACCTCCGAAGACAGGTGCCCAAGGGACATCCCTACCAGATACCCCAACCACCTCATTGTGTAGGAGCAATAGGTCACTCTGAGTTCCGCTTGGAAGTTTCTCATCCAGTCATGTAGAGTAAGCCCAGCCACCATGCATAGAAAAGTAATTTAACTGCTTGTATTCATGATCTTGTTCTTTATGTCATTACCCAGAGTCCATTACCATAGATGAGGTTAGGGTTGACTGAGAGCTTTGCCTTATGGCTGAGCTCTTCACCACAGAGGTAAAGTATCTTGACTACATCATTGCAGAAGCTGCAACCACACAGTAATACAACCTCACAATCCCTTTTCACATTACTCATGAACAAGACCCTGTAGATTCTCCTCCTTCACCTGCTACAACCTGTTAAGGCTGTTTCTTTAGTAGCAACTTTAGACAACGCAGCTTGTAACACTAAAGATGGCAATGTTCATGTACCGACTTTAAAATGAGCAGGCTTTTACACAGGAGAAAGTTATTAGGGACAGAAGCAATCCAATGGACATACAGTAAGGAGCTGATTTAAAGGTTTTGATTCTGCTGGAGAGATCTATTGAGCATTACTGCATCATGGGCAGATGGGGATGAGGGAGACAAAAAATGACTTTTCATTGTGTTGACACTTACTTTATTTACTGCACAAAGCAGAAGTGACTGAAGATATGAGCCCATTTAAGGACGTTCACTTTTTTTATTTCATTGCCTAATGACATTTCAGAATTGATAGCTACTAATTAGAAAGAGCAACACATGCTGCTGGGCAATAGCATGAGCATTTGCATAGTTATTGCTAGGCTTACGTTTGATTGGTGCAACCACTAGAAAGTCCATTCCAAAGACTGGTCTTCACAAAGAGATAGTGAGCACGTAGAACCAGGCTTAGTGGAGACAAATTTTGTGCAGCTGGCCTCAGAGTTATGTTGTCTAGATCTAAATGTTCTTGGCAGTGCCTCTGAAGGCAAACAGGTCTGGGGTGAAGATCCAGACAAACACGATCCAGAAGACTTCTATGGATGCTCAAAACACGGAGAACAGGTTGCTGGTGAGCACCTGGTCGCCGGGTTGCCCACAGAACCCGGTTGGGCTCAGATCAAAACAGTGATGAGGAAGGGGCCATGTGGGCAAAGCAGCTGCAATGTCCACAGTTGTCTGGTGTGATGTCTGACTGGAGAGGGGACGTTGTGGAGGTCCCTGTGTTTGGAAATGGAAACTAGCTTTTGGTTTGTGGAATGAATGTTTGTATTACAGTAAATGTCATATAGTATGTACAAATGATTAGATTGACACATTTATAAGTTTGTAATGTTAAACCAAACATATAAAACGATATAATTTTAGATAACAGAATGCAGGAATATGTTAAATGTGTTATTCGCAAACCTTCGCTACATAATTAGATCTTCCAGTACTTGAGATTGCTAGTCCCTTATCAGATGAGTAGAGTCTGAATGCAGAATAAGCAGTTGCTGGGGCGTAACCTGGAAATGAAACTGAACACACACAATTTTCACCAATGATTGGGAAAATGTAGGAATTCTTTTGCAGTCACGATGGATTCTTTTTCATATCTAAGCAATATAGATTAGTACTTTGAATGTGTATTTCACATGCATCTGCACACATACTGTCACAATGGACACACACTGCTCTGTGAATCATGTTCACACACAGCATCTCATTAATCACTGCCGCTGGTGTATGTGACAGGTGGGCTAGAAGGGTCTATGACAGTGGCTCACCTTTCCTTCTGCCCTCTTCAGAAATAAAAAAATATTCAGCCAATCAGACTTGGTGTCAGCGGCAGCACTTCGAAAAGGACGTTAGACCTTGCGCTACAGAACAGGAATTTACTCATTCCCTATCACTTCATGTACTGTAGAGTGTATTGTGTAAATTTCAGATAATAATTTTTTTTACAAAACTAATATATAAAGCATATGAGGTATAAGCACTATCTACATCCATAAAGAGTGTGCTAATGCATCATACTTGCTCTTACAATGACTTCTATAATGATTAGGCAGGTCTGGTCAACAAAATGTTTTCTTCAAAAGAAATGCATGGTGATTACACTGGAGTTTCCATAGCAATCAGCAAAGCACTATTTTCTGTACTTAATGAGAAACATCAGTGTGGTTCGTGTTTCAATCCAAGATTTCTATTTTTTTTTTTTTAAATTTCATCACTCATATACACACTTGTATACAGTACAGTTTCACAGCAATTCCAACATTTTCTCCTATTAGAAATATTTCTAATCAGAAACAACAAAAGAAACATGAGGTTGCCTAGATTATGTAGGTATATACTTTATTAAGTCATTCTTCTCAGGGCCATTTATACAGGAGATGAGTGTTTGTGTTCCATTTCAAACTGAAGGCAAAAGCTGTGTTTATTTTTCTAATGGTCATGTAACTTCTTTTTTGTCAATCCTCTGACCCTTTTTCCAACCCAACCATATTGTTTTTTTGTACTTAAACCTAACCAAACATTATCTACGGCAGTGTCACAGCCTAAATGCAATAGTTATGTAGTATTTTATTATTTATTTATTATTTTGTGTACGCGTGCGTTTTGGGAGTGACTGGAAATGTACCTTTGCTGTTGTTGGTGAGGACAACTATCAAGCACGTGGACATTTCATACCTATCACTCATTAAAAGTAGTACTGCTCATTGCCAAAACACGGATAGAAAAAGAAAACCATGTGACTGGCAGCGCAGTGAAGGTGAGCAAAAAAAAGTAAAAGGCTTTGTTGAATTTTAAAGGCAAAGAATGTAACATTTTCCTAAGCAAACACCACATAGATTTATAGAATAATAATCTCAATCATCATTTCCAACCCTCTCGAAGTGCGTGGTGGTGTATTTACCTGCAGCGACCCTGCCCTCTGCCTGTATTTTCTATTTTCCACTTGTTTTACTGTGTTCTTCATTTCTGGGCGTGGACCCTTCGGCAGTGTGTTTGCACCTGCAGCCAATAAACAGCATCGCGCACCGTGCACGGGTTGAACAATATAAAATCAACACGGTTCAGTCCGCTCTTCTCACTTACTGCCCTGCTCATAGTGTGGTGCAGTTCTGTCTGAGAGACAAAACTCCGGGCAAAGCAGACAGACAGACACGTCTATGCCTGTAGAATTTCCTGCAGAGTTTTGTGAAGGTGTGGGCGTGTTTATGTGTGCTTTAGAATATACCCACTGTAGAAGAAGAAGAAAATAACATTTTATTTTTCTATTTCACATTTTTTTCCTCACTGTCACCGTTCAGTCTATGGCTCACTCAACCACGGAAAGGAGGTGTGTTTATACGCAAGGAATGGTACAATACTTTACCTTTAATTACTGAAGTTTCTTTTAAAGCAATACTCTTTGAGCATTTTTTAAAACCATATATTATTTTGCTGTGAAATAGCCTGCAGCATGCCTTGTTGAATAACTGTGTCTCTTTATTAAAAGATAAAAAATGGAGTCTTTGTTGTGATGAGGACAGTGGTGAAGCAGCAGAGACATCAAAGAGGAGCGAGGGAGCAGGTGCTTTGTCATTCTTACATTATGCGTAGTGAAGTGTGTGCTATAAAGTAAGAACTAGCTAAAGAACAAAAATGTTTTTGTTAACCTTGGGTTTTCGTTGCAAAAGTCCCACTGAAGGTTTGACCATTTCCGTGGATTAACTAGTCAGACTCTACCCAGAAATGATTAGAGAAATTTACGCTACATCACGCCAAATAAAGTGGCTCTGCTCCCACTGTTGCTACCGTGACTCTGAAATACATTAAGCAGTTTGGAGAATGGATGGATGTTTTATTAACAGCATTCTTTGAGGCTTCAATTCTTTTTCTTTTTAAAGTCTGTAAGGTATATGATATTTGATATTTGATAGCCAGCCCAGCAATTAAAATGATTTCTTAAATACATACTCAGTATTTGAAGATGGCCCCGGATGATAAACGGAGGAGGAAGGAGCTGGAATCAGAACAGACCCAATTACAGCGCTATTGAATGTTATTGTCTGACTGAAATATATTAGAGCACAATACATGATTCATATGATCAGTTTCGACTACCCTATTCAAGTTATTTATTGTTCCTTTACAGGAAATAAAATGAATGGCAAGTATGTTGAATAATATGTCACATATTATTGTATTTTCAAATGTCAGGGTTGGACCATTCATCATGAATTTAATGAATACAGCAATATCTTATGCTCAAGTCAGATAGTACAAATGGTGTTTTACACAGTTTAACCTGAGTTAATACTAGGAATGTTTGGAAGAAGTCTTTGCAGGGATCTCTATGGAGACAGGCGTGTGCGATGACCAGCCAGTGCGACTGAACCATAGAATTTAGAAGTAACCGTGGTTGTGTCATTTGGATTTTGGTGTGTCAAAGTGGGGGAGGGGCTTGGCAGCAAATTGCTAGGATACGCTTAGCTGCCACTCGTCATATATACACCTACACTTTTCTGCTTTTTCCTCCATACATAAACAACATTCAGCCATCCCCCTATGGATTTATGTATAAGGGTTACTGTTGGTTTAATGAACAACCAGTCTTTGGTGTATCAAAATGATCACAAAAAATAATATATCAGCGTAGGGCTGAATTGCAGAGGGAATATATAATATCCCACTTCCCCATATTTTCTCCTTCTATACCCTTGGGGGTATCTCAGCATTGTTTTATATGGTCTTTTACATAAGTGCAACAAAATACTTTCATTAACGATGCATTAAGCATAATGATGCTCTTCATTTCCATATTTTGCCCCTCAGTGAAGACAGAAACACAGTGTGTCCTATACAGTGGGCTTGTTATTAATTAGACATCCTCCAGGCAGGACATGCTGTTACTTAGCTAAACTACCTACAATCTCTGTGTGCACCTTGCCTACATACGGTGTGCAAATCATGTGCATAGTGTAAAGGTCATCACATTTTTAGTGATACAGCATTCAAATATTTAGTGTCTGGAGCATGGTTAGTTCACAACAGGCGCAAACATTCAAGCAAACTACAGATGGACTCGAAAAAAAATAAAAATAAAAAAAAAACATATCACACTACTGAGGATGCTGAAGTGAAAAGAGAAAATGTCTTTTCACTTGTTCTACACTTCGATATACAATGCAAAAAGCTGTATTTGTTTATAAATGCAATCATTTCAGCATTTTATGTTGTTGTGCTTTGAGGCTTAAAAGCTAAGGTTATACTAAAACCAAACTAGTAGTGAAATACGGTGGTTTTGGATAGCCTTTGTACAGCAGTCTGGCTTCACTAAACATCAGTGCACACATCCACCAAGGGACCCCTCCTGCCTAGTCAGTCTATTGGCCCAGTCTTCCAAAAACATCAACATCAGCAGAATGGAAGGCCCTGTGCGACTCTCTTACCAGATACAGGGGTTGAGCGTGTCTGGTAAAGAAGCAGCAAGGCCGGCAGTGGGGTTGAAGAAATGTGTCTTTTATTTTGTTTTGTTTTATTCTCTAAAACAAATGTCGAATGGGTAAAATGCAGAGGGACAGGCAAGACACCCTTCAACCTAAGCAAAACCTTGGTTGACTACCTTCATGTGATCAAGGCTTATTTGCCAACTTAAACAATTACCACTTTCACACTGGACAAGAGACCCCCTAAAATCTGGCTTCTGTCTTCAGTCAGTCCCTAGTCAAATCTGCAGTCAGGGATATTTATTGATTCGAACCACAGGCTGTGGAAAAGAAGTCAACTCAGCCGCAAAACAAGCTGTCAGTCGCACCTGTCAATCTACTGGTCCTAAAGACTTATTAATGAAGCAATAAATGAACCAGCATTACACTTAGAGTTAGACTTAAAGTCCTCAACATAGAAACCAGTGTACAGGCTGTTATCGTGGATGTGGGCAACCGAGACAGTTGTCAACTCAGAAATGGAGTTTGCTAAAGTCACCAAATGACCAGCCCCCTGACTCCAACACAAACTTCATGTAAGCACATGAACACAAGCTAATCATATTGACCATACATGAAAACATATTGAACTTTTAACCCAAACCATTTCATCCAACATCAGGGATTAGTTTCGGTCAACAATGCCGTCAGGGGAAACTATCACCCGATGAATAATATACTTGAGGCCCAATACAGCCCTCTACTAAGGCAGGAGAAGCTAGGAACAGGGCGTGGACTTACCAGGGCAGCTGGGACAAGGAGGGGGAGAAGGGTCCTAAAGTTACACACCACTCGTGAACATTGCACACCATCCGAGAAACACCCTGCGTGCTCTATACTAAGGCGAGTTGTGAGGCAAACCACCACCACAGAGTCAGGCTGTCCTGCAAGACACAGAGAAAACAGTTAAAAATCCTGAAATACAGGGGGCTATAAATAAACATGAAACCATAATCTAATGCAACAGAAATAGGATCACTTTAGTGCATCCGTAAATAATGTTTGACAAGCGGAAAAAAGGAAAAGGCACTGCTAGCAGTTACAACTAGCCATGAACTGAGAGGAGCACAACTCGGCATCGGCAGCAATGTGACAAAAGAAAAAAAAAAAGAAAAAAGTTGCTCCAGGTAAAATAATGCAAAATGGGACAGAAAACCAGAAAACACAAGACAAAGTCAGGAGGAGATGAGGCAAAATAAAAGCAAGACTAAACCAGAGTAACCGAGAGAGAGAGAGAGCTGCAAAGCCCATGGCTCAACAACCACAGCAAACAAGAGAGCTACAGAGAAAATTACTTTTAACCAGAAGCAAAAGGAAATCTAAGCGCAGCAGCAAGATAACTTGAGACCACCTCGGTACGAGAGTGAAGCGGCATCAAGAGACCCAAAGCAGAGCAATCAACTTTGTGCAGCCAGGAAATGAGCCAGCCACGCAGCAAACAAAGGAGTGGAGACAGGTGTAAAACTAATTACGCACACCGGTAATCAGCGACGCATAAAACAGCAAGAGCGCATACCTTGTGATTCTCTGGGAGAGCGGCGCGCGAAGAACGGGATGCCTCAGCAAACCGCCAAAGACTGTAGCCTCCGCCACGCTGATCTGTGCGCTACGCCGCCACATATACCAGATTTGTGAGCGGAAGGAAATGCCATCTGAGGGGCGCACACTGACCCAGATATAGCCCATTAACGAAAGCGCAGGTAAATACCTGACAGTAACGGTCGAGGAAGAGCAAGGACAGGAGGGGAAAAAGAAAGCCATTGTGCTACAATTTGGTCATGTGGAGTAGGGATCATTATTTGAGATTGTTGGGGCCTGCTGCATTAAGTCTCAGCTTGCCTAGTTTGCTTTCACAAGACAAACAGTTTAAAGATTCCAGCCACCGGCAAACCAAGGTAAGCTAACGGCGGACAAAACTGATACACTGCAGGCAATCCAACGCTAGCTACCGGGACGTAGAGCTAACAAAGTAGTGCTGAGATACAGGTGATTCAACATCAGCTGACGGGGAACAAAGTACAAGTAGTAGCAGCTAATGACCAGTGATGGTTTTTATTAGGTAATAGATGTTTAGCCAGAGGAGCACACAGATTGTGATAGAAAGACGCTGAGCTGGGAAAAGTGGGACTACTATCTACCGTGCTTTTTTTTTTTTTGTGTGTGTGTGTGTTTGTTTTTTCCTTTCCTTCAGTCCATCCATGTCTCCGTACTCCTTCCATCTCTTTATTCTTGAGCCTGGTCCTCAGCCTGAGGGTTATGTGTTGTGCAGTCAGACTGTCTGAAGTCAGTTTTTCCATACCTTTACCTGTCTGTCAGTCACTTAGGATTAGACTTCCTGTCAGAGGTGAGAAAACCACAGCTGGAGGAACGGGCAGGGAAAAAAAAAAGGGAGCACTCGGTGCTGCTGTTCATTTATTCATCCCTACCATCCATCCACAGTTGTATGAAACAAAACAAAAGTGAGACCTGGAGCCCCAGCACAAAGGTTATTAAAGGCAAGGAAAGCTTTGCCCCTGAGGCGAAGAGCAAACAAGAGGTTTTAATAATGAATGACAGTGAGGAACATGACAAAGTCAATTTATTCTTTTGAGCAGCAAGCAGTGAAATGTTTCGCTGTCTGCCAAATTCTCCACAATAGATACAGAAGACACAGTTACAAGGTTTTCAGGAAAAAGGGGGATTGGGACTCTTACAACTGTCTGAATTGCTTGCTTCCATTTCGTGTCATCCACCCTTGTAATTCCCAGCTGCCAGGGAGCGCTAACACTGTTGCTTAAGCGGATGTGTCACTATGTACCAATTATTCCAGTCATTTGTGCTCATCGTTTGCTACATCCCTGCGGTTAAACCTCGGGTGTTATTTACTTTTTTAAGAATTTCCTCTCCTGCCTGCAGTGAACCTGGTAAAGCACCTTGTTAATTCAGCCAATTAAATTGTCTTCTCTGCTCTGCAAACCACTACCAACCGCACACAAGCTCAATGTACTTTAACTTCAAATATTCATCCTATCCCTTCAGACCCGTCTCTCACTACCATTTTAATCTCTTAACTCACACTCTTTACATTCCTTGGAAATTCAGTCCAGTGAGTCTTATTCTTCAGTAAAACACATGAAGAAATACGGACTCAGCAGCCTCTGGAAAAATCATTTTGTTTTGGTTTTAAAAGTTTTTAGTGATGTAACTTTTCACACCTGAAAGTTGGAGCCAAGGTTCATTCATCATTAAATTTTATCTGGTTAGTTTTGGTTTCGTATTTTGCTACTGCACTGAAGAACTTTACATACAGTACCTACATCCTGTCATCATCAACTACTATGTGCTGTGCTTTTTTTAAAGTACTGAATTAGAGTACTTTTTTTTTTTTAATTCTCATGCTCGCTGGAGTTCGTGCGTCTGATGGAAGATGGAAGTTTGGGTGTTTGATTCGGACCGTGGTGTTGAGGTTGAGGTTTCACACTAGTTGTGAAGGCACTCTGAAACAAAATCACCTTTTCAAATTCACACCTTTTTCATTTTCTGTTCATTTTGGTTCTACATATATATATACTAAACACACATTATCTGTCAGAATTATTACATCAACAGTTTGGGAAAAATAGATCTAACGGAAAGGTATTTTATTAAATTATTGTTCGGTTTTATTACGTTTACAAGGTTACATTCAAATTTTATTACATTTTTCAGGAAATTCTTACCTTATTTGGTGACGTAGGGTTTCTGCTTGTGGAAAAATACGTTATTTTGGTTTTGAAAGGTTTTAGTGACACATGGAAAACAAAAACACCTTTTCAAATTTCACACCTTTTACTTTTTCTATGTTAATTCTGCCTGTTTTGCATGACTGCGCAGGAAATATATTTTTATTCAGTTTAGTATTACCTGTTGGCCTCAATCATTCTTATTCATTTTCTAAAACAAACCAACACAGCATACAAGACAGGTTTGGAGATTTGAATTCAGACTGTGTAGGCAGTGCCTGACAGAGGCATCTAACCAACAGTATTGTTTTGCTAAATTGCTTCAAGTCATAACGAAAAGACAGCTAATTTGTCTTTTCTCAGCAAAAGGTAATATTTCTCAAATCTTAGCCAACCAGTGGCTAACGTATAGAGTGATCTCTCTCTGATTTGGCAGATAATTCAGCAGCCCGACGTCACCTGTGGTGCTTGTCCTTAGGGACGATCAAGGTCTGATCTTTTGGCACCACAGGGGGGAGTTTTCCCAAAAGGCTGCTTCGAATCACTCATAATAGGGCAGTCAATTAGGGTGGAATCCATGAAGAGTTGTTTCTCTCCCTCTCTGGTCTCATGCTGAAGATCTGATTCTCTCTCCTATCTGTTTCTCATTTGCTGCACTCCACTATGTTATTATTAGGAGCCATTGGAAGCATTAATTGCACTCATTGGGAGAAGGGCCGGCAGTCTTGCCAAGCTTTTGAAGTTGTTCGTTCACGCAAACAATGGATTTTTAATGAACACCCCCCGCCTTAACTGCCCCCCCCCCCCCATTACGGTAGAGGCAATTGTTGATGAGAACAACAAATCAATTGACGCAAACAGGCCAATTAAGGAAAAGGCTGGATGTTGCTAAATACTGCTGTTTTGCATAGGTTAAATTAAGTTATTCTAATAACAAAAGTAATTTAATAAACTTCCATCCGGCGCTCTTTGCCTTCCGTCTCAGTCCGCATTCAGACAACACGGAGGATGACCGTAAAAAAATACAGAGCCCGCTGTTCAAGAATAAAGCAAGTAAGAACAGAGCCCTGTAGATCTGTTTGTCTTTACCTAAGACGGAGAAGTCTCAGGCCGAGTGTTAAAGTGTATGTAGACATAGTAGCTATGATGTGAAGCTGCCTCATTACATTTCACCAAGTGTTAACTGTGACACACAAGGCTGCACATTTCTGTTTCGAAACTAGCAGACTGATAAAATATTTAAAAAGTCTGAGGCCAAAAGGAGAAACTTTTACTAATATACCTTTCTCTGTTGCCCTAGTCCTCTGCTCTACACTCTGTTCACATATGACTGTGTTGCCAAATGCCAAGGTTATGATAATTTTGTATTTTTCATTAGTTTGTGTTTTTACTTTGTTTCAACGTTTTTTTAATTAGTTTTTAAAGTGAGTTTGCTCTTTTACTATAGGTTTTATTTATTGAAAATACCCAGTCTATTTATTATTAATTTCAGTTTTTGTTTTAGTCCTTTTCTTGTAATATGGGGTATTTTACATATTCAAAAAAGGTCAGAAAAGTATTGTGTAATAAAAATACAAAACACATAGTCATACCACCTCACAGATGGTAGATGAATAACCATCAAAAAGGAGAAAATAAAACCCGATGGAGTAAGGTTGAAAGCAAAGTTATGTATTTTAATGAATAGAAGTTTTGAAAAACATAAACCAATCAATTATAAAAGGCCAACTATGGCAGGCAAACAGTGGAGAAGCAAAAGGGCCCACACATGCTTCTCAAATCAATAATATAACAAAAAGTGGACTTGAAGTTTCTTTAATTAAAATAAAAAAAAATACCTATAACTTACCTGCACTACCTACATCTAACCAAACAAAAGTACAACATGGAGTAGCACCTCTACCTGTGTAAGCTAAAATAAATTACTAAATTTAAAATGAACTTTGTTCTGTGGTGCAAGCCGGCCCAGTCTCCAGGGGTTAACTATGTCGAGTGTCTCAGCAACAACAGCAAAGCTACAAAGCTACCAGTGAACGCGTCACTAATACATGTATGGAATGCAAAATCGAGAGACAGCGTCCTGCCGCTCACACTAAATCACAGCCACGCTGGCTGATGATTTAGCTGCACAAAAGCAAGGAAGGAGATGCTGTGAGGAGGGTAGGCGGGGCTGGAAGCGAGTACAGGCGCCCATCGGAAAGGAAGGCTCACGAATCACAAACAATCGAGAAAAGGGTTAAACACAGAGAGGAGGCGGCGCTGGGTCACAGAGCTGTAACACTGATAAATGACAGTAGTGACGTCATCTGCAGGAGAGACGTTTATGAACCTGTCCACATGGTGTCAAGACAACATCTGCACCTTAAACTTCACAAAAACCACAGGAGATAATCACTGATTTTAGTAAGTCTAAACATCAGTGATGTCTCTGCTGAAACTGTGAATAATTTCAGATTTTTAGGCATTCAGATCTCAGAAACCCTCTCTAAACACCAGTTGTGTTGTTACGAAAGGTGCAGCAGATGAATTTAAAAATAGGAAATGTTCACATCTGGTCACTTTCTACTGGGCTACCACAGACAGCATCCTATTGGAGGCATACTGGTGTGGTTTGGCAACCTGAATGAGCAAGACAACAAACAAGCGCGGAGGACATTGAAATTGACTTAAAATAGCAAGAAAGCCATAAGTACTATGACACCAGTCACCCAGCACATGGTCTGTTCTCACTCCTTCCCTCAGGGGAACGCCTACAGAGCACCAGAGTTAGGACCAGCTGCTTCAAAAACTGTTTGTACCCTCAGGCGATAGATTAATGAACAGTACGCAATTTACTGAACTCGCAATGATTATGCTATTTATTATTTGTGGGTCTTCATGTTTTTCACATTTTGCGTTGTGTCTTATTTTATTGTACAGTTTCTCTTTTATTTATATAATTTTAATGGGTTGAGACAGACTGAGGACAGATACAATACATACCATTGCATTTGAATGGATAACTTTACAACTGTGAAGTGTGTGTGACTATTATTTTATAAAGAGGTATGCTGTCTT
>JAPQRN010000012.1:13980346-13991223 GCA_037367275.1 Coranthus polyacanthus
AAGCAAATTGTATGATTATCCATTGATTCAATAAACAAAGCCAAATGATTGAGCACAAGCAATTTCCTTCCCCTGTAAAAGCATGTGTCAGGGACAAAAAAAAAAAACAAACCCCAAAAAAAACATTGTACAGACATATCTGTAGGGGATAGGTGGCTTGTTATGTTGTGACAAAACATGTTCCAGACTAAGGCTGAAACGATTAGTGGACAAGTTAATTCTTCAAGCAACAGAAAACTATTTCAACTAGTTTAATTTGGGATTTGGATTTTTTATTTTTTTTTGCAATCCAGAAAATGATCAGCAGAGAAGTCAGTCAGTATTGAAAATGAACATTAGCTGCTCAAGAAAATATTGAGCATTAAGCACATCATGATAGAATATACAGTACTTTCACATATTATGTATTAGATTCTCCTGTTCCGTAACAAACCCACAGCTACAAAAATCGACACAGGTGATTCTTATTAATTTAGTGCCAACAAGCAGCGACACAGTGGAGACTGATTTGAAAAACTCAGCTGTTGTAAATGTAACTCGCTAAATTCCACAATTGTAGCTTCACGTTCACATTGGCGTATTTCATATTATATTTTATTTATATGAATGTCTATGCACATCCTAAATAAATTCCTATTGAGGAAAGTTTATCTGCTGTTCTTAACCAGTGAGCAAACAACACTAACAACACTTCTACGAGTTTGATTTAATGCATTCAACAGTATAATCCAGGTATTTTCAGCCCTTTGTATCTGAAGTGTGATTGTCCGATTTTTTTTGTGTCTTGCTTTTTCAGCAAAAGGTCATTTGTAGAACGTTACAAGTGTGACAACACAATAAAGGTGCAATGGAAACAGCTTGAGTGAATAAAGTGATGACTAAATGTGTAGCATGTGTAGAGGAGACTGTAACGATCACTGAGTTAATGCAAGAAACAATCATAAATGGGATATTTGATGGGAAACAGCAGGGTTCGGTGGGTGCATGCGTCGCGTAGGCTACGCTATGATTTTTAAATGCTCAAAAACGCGTACCCGTGAAAATATCAAGGCCAAGGCCAGAAAAGATATGTAGCGAAATTCTACATATTGTGATAAAAGATTTTGGCTAAATGGACTACCCCTTCAGGAGCCTTTTTGTGAATGCTACATTTATTTATTCAGAGATTTTGGACAGAGAAGTACAACAGTGAATTGGAGCCAACGTAGGTTACATTTGCGAGGAAAAAAAGTGGCAAATGATTTTTTTTATATTTGAGTTTTTCTTTTCGTAAATTGTATGGCTTTGATTTCTTCCTTGGAATCTTACTCTCCTTCCCCGGGTCTTCAAATGATTTTTTTCACCTAAAGTGATACTAACACGCTGTCATAGAGATGAGGAGCTATTCACAGACAATGCTGTCAAAGTGTTTGTGTAAGAGACAGAGAAAGAGTGTCAGGCTGAGTGGATAAATGAGCTCTAGGCAGCTCTACAATTAAATACGATTTTTCCCAATTTTAAATACTAAAATGGAACACAAAATCAATACGTGGCCGTCAGTGTTGATACTGTTGTCGGCCACTGCAAATAAATCAATGTTTGGGAACTCTGGAAATGTAATCAGCACGTCCGCTCGCGCATTCACACAAAACATGAACTTTGTACTCAGGGGGGGCTGGCAAGGTAAAGTCATAGGGGCTTTAGAAATGCTTCCCTTTGGACTTGAAAACTTGCCATGTCCACATAAGGACAAAGCAAGGTGAAGTCAAGGTGGAGGGCAGCTGTGGTTGCAGACCACCGAGCGCTGGTTGGACGAGAACCGAGGAGGGACTCGTGTAGGGCTGGATGTCAGGCCCCAGTCAATTCCAGACTCTGCCGTGGTGGGGTGGACGAGTAATGAGCACCAGGCGGAAACACGGGGCACTTAATGGGATTACACAGAGAGACGTTAATCTGGGGAGAGCAGGTGGGGAATTAAACATGAGCAGAGGGCTGCGGCGAGAAGGATGGAGAAGGGGCTGTAGAGTCAGAGAGGAGGGAGACTATAGCAGACAGCAAAAAAAAAAAAAAAAACTAGTCAAACTCAGAGGACAGAAATGCCATTACACTACAGAGTACAGTTCATTATCATCTCTTCTCCTCTGATTTCTTACTTTTCAGACTGACTCAAATTATCTTTAGTGTATTAATGCAAGGAATTAGATGAAAGAGACTCATTCGCTTGTAAGACCAAGCTAAACATTTGTAAAATGGCCCATTTCGTTTCACTGATGATATGGACTCGTGTGTGTGTGTGAGTGAGTGTTGTGTGAGGCAGCTGTTTTTTTTTTCTTCCTCAAGATAGATACATTAATAATATACAATAACTTTTCTCGCCAAAGCCCATTAGCCAGACACACATTCGGCCATAAAGCCAAAGGAGTGAAAGGACCCCTTGATAATCAGCCAACCCCAGAGGACAGCAAGTGCTTCATTTGAATGAAACAACAATTAAATTACTGGCTGCAGTTTTGCTGGCCTTATTAAATCCCTTACTGCGAATGGACTATTTCCATTTTGTAATTTAGCCTCTAAAGCTGCAAACTGATTTTGAAATTTTGTATTGTCGACGCAGATTCCAGACGATATGACCTTCCCTCTGAAGGTGTACGGCATCTTAATTGGTTTAGAACACAATAAGCCACAGCTGAGGAAAATGTATTGAAATTAAGATCTGTTCAGCCATAACGACGTTTAGCTGTGGCCAAAGCCCATTGTGTTGCTAATTAAAGCGATAGTGAACAGAGCGTATTCTCGTCGGTTATGTAGAAGCCCTGAAGTGAAAGTTTATGACCCTCTGACTCAGTCTGCACTAAGACACGAGCCAGCTTTCTGTGGACGAACGCAGTCTTACAAACGCAGCCAAGACATACCTTTGTTTTGACTCAACATAGGTCTGAACAGCATGTCTTGGACTGTACAACGAGCTGCTGCAATAGACGTCACGCTGTGCCACATATAAATGACTCTAGAAAATATAATAATGAAATGTTTTAAAAATGATTGGACAGAGTAATGTTAATCTGTCCCAATGTACATAATGCATGAATTCTGCAAATTCTGCTGGGTTGTGAGTTTGGATTATTTTGTGTGAGCAGTAATTCAATTAGCTTTGTACTTGATTGGTTTTTGTTATTGTTTCGTGTTTTTATAAGGTCAGTAAATAGACATGGTTTACAGCCTGCAACTTGCTTACAGCTAGTTGAGTCTATAGGTGCGGATTTCAGAGGAGTTGCAATATTTAGATCACGTGCATTTGTTTGCCCACAATAAAAACGCTAAAAAAAAAAGTGCCGTAACATTACTCAGGGGTGGCTTTTTTCTTCTTCTAAGCTTTTTTTTTTTTTAATTTCCAAAATATGAATATTAATTATGAGCTCATGCAAACACTGAGTCCTTTGTACAAACTTTAACAAGGTCTCATTCTCTAACATATTTGATCAGTGTTTTAATTAGTGCTCGTCTTAATGTGTTGTAGGTCTGTTCCAGTTTTCAGCTTCAACATTCCTAACAACCATTTCAAAAACACGCACATGTGTTCTGTTTTGAACGTGCAGACAGTGCTGACCTTGAGCAGAACTCCTGCTGAAACACAAACGAGCTGTTAAAGTCCAGGGGTTTATAAATTAATTTAAATGGATTTATGATTGACATCGCGTGCACTTTTAAATGGAATTTTGTGTTTTCCTTCACATTAATGAAGCCGGTTACACTTTAAACTGATACAGATTGGTGCATAAAAATTCACCAGAATGAAGGAAATGAACTGTTTGACTCTCAGCTTCAATAAAAAACTTTTTTTGTGAGATTTTTTTTTTTTCAAATTTCCCTCGTTTCCACTCGGGGGTTTTGTTGAAAATGCGAATAAAACCAACTGCGCGGAAACGCACCTGCAGACTCGGCAGATAGGGTAATCAGACAGTTTACTCGATCAAAGCGGCCGACCAAACCGGCATCCAAAAGTTTTAATCACTGCAACAGGGAAAAAGGGAGACATTTATTTCTGGTTAATTAAAGTAGGTTTTGTTCATTTAAAGCAGTCACCCTTTCAGTGTTAGAGGAAAATACATCCAGGGAAAAGGAAAACCCTCTGCTACGGCCCAATTCAATCCGCAGGTTTGAACTTTATTGACTTCCAGACCAGTAAAAAAAAGTGCGACAAGCGCATAGACAGTTGGAAATTGGCAACAGTTCCCCCATTAAACAAGGTCCCAGTCCAGTCACAGAACAGCCAATGAATTATGACCTGTCCCCGGCCCTTTAGAGCTCCGACTACTGCTCAGGCTAGTTTGTTTGTTTGTGTGCATGTGTGTGTACAAATATTACTTATGTTATGGGGGCGTAAATCTGTTTACACTGGAACTCTGCCCCCTTTAGGCCCCCAGGTCCCCATAATGTAAATCATTACATTTTATGGTTAATATTGTTTTAAAGTTAGGGTCGTTAGGGTTAGGTACGGTTAACGTCAGGGTTGGTTTCAGGGAAATTAATGTCAGTGCAAGTTAATGTCTCCTTAAGTGTGTTTATGTGTGTGTGTGTGTGTGTGTGTGTGTGTGTGTGTGTGTGTGTGTGTGCGACAGACAAAAAAAATAAAAGTGTCATTAAAAGAAGATGTATATATCATATTTTACTGAGCGCTAACTAAATGATGGAGGACGCACTGTTTGTTGGTGAGAAATAAACTGGACTAAAAGGAAGGAAGAATGAGTGATCATTTGTAAAGAAAGGAAACAAAAATGAATGCTCAGGGACATCTCCCTCCTGATCACGCCACGCAATCATCCGCGTAACCGAGCCTGGGCACAACAAGTATGCAGTCACTGCCATATACACACATACATATTCAGATTGTACAGCACTAACAAATTACCAGACAAAAGCCAAGGCCAAATAAGTTCATGTCCAAATACAATAGACTCCAAATGTAAAACCTTAAGGGTAAAACTTGCATGTCCCATATTTTTTCATTACCAACAGCTCCCGAAGAGACTAAAACCAGCAGTGAATTTATGCTGTTGACAAGTATTGTGTGTGTAGCCAAAGTGTGAAATTGCTCTTAATTCAATGTCGGTTTTTCTTTGTCAAGAAACTGTGAAGCATGAAGAAGTTAGTGACATTTTTTTTTCTTTTTTTTTTTCTGTGAATGCGGAGAAAGTCTGAGGAGAAAGAATAAACTTTGAGCTATGATTGTGATTATTTAAGAAAAAAAAAAACAAACTGAAAATGGCTTTGAGCCGTGTTGTGAAAAAGGCTCCTGTTTAGTGTCCTGTGTGGCAGAATGGGTCTAATTTTCAAAAAAGGTGAAGGCGATCTTCTTTCAACGTGAAAATTAAGAAAAAAACAAAAAAAACAAAAAGCTAAATCTTCAGGTTTTTTTTTTAAAAACACGCAGCTGCCTCACTCATAATGCGACACGTGACACAGCTCATACATAGTTACTACTGTTTAGAAATAAATGGAGAACGAAAGAGCCTCTGGTTCAAGAGGTTCAGGCCTTCTTCATACTAATATGGATGTTTTGCTAAATTAACGTTCTCCTCTACACTTGACTCTCATCCACATGCAAATAGTACTTTAGGTCACTCAAATGGAGTCTTTTCAAGCAGCAGTTCCCAACCTCTTCTCCTTGGAGAGTTCCACATAGAAGAAAATCTGAGGGCCCCCAGCCCACATACAATTACAGCAAAAAACTAACATCAGTTCTGTTATTGTAAACCCTTATCTCTCTGGTTCATTCTAAATTAACAGCCTTTCGAGTTATAGATATGAATGTGGGCATATCTGTATGCATTTATGAATGTATATGTATATAAATATGTGTTTGAATACTTCAGTGTATGCATGTGTACTGATGAATGTTTTATTATTTCCTTCTGGTTGTTTGTTTGTTTTTTTTGTAAAATACACGCAGATAATACAAAAAAAACCAATAAAACACGAAACAGTGATGCTTTGACTCAGTGTCTCTCAATCAAAACAATAATAAAATACATAGCAGATGATAGTCGAAGTAGTGTGGAATCATGGGAGTTCTACGTGGTGAGACTCTGGCAGAAATCAGGTTTAGAGATGAGATAATGTATTCAAGTTTTTATTACATTTAGTGACATATAGTCATGTAATTTCATTCTAATAAAATGGCCGCAAACAACATTAAATGTAAACGTTAAAGGGCATATGATGCCATATGAAACAAGCTGTTAAACTGAATAAAATGACAGACTTCTCTTAATTTGAACATTGTTGGGAACATTTGATATAGTGTCAAGTCAAAGTCAACAAAATATACAACATAGGCCTCGTCGGTTTCAGATATTTTAATGCAGAAATGTTGCATAGTATAACCTTTAACAGTAATCTGGAGATTGTGACATGTACTTGTGCAAAGGACATGGAATCCTTTTTAGTACCACTAGATACCAAAGCCTTTGCAGAGTAATGAGACAATGTTCTGTCCATGTTTATCCCTTGAGTATATTTCACAGCCACATTCCATGAGGTTTAACACTCCTAATGCCAAGATGGATTAAACCCCAGAAAAAGAAGGCAGCACGGACACCTGGATTGAGGAGAAATTAGCGCTATGTGTGAGGACAAAGCCTCTTATTTGGCTCTTCTTATGGCATCTCTGTGGCACACTTACGCCCCACTGGCACAGCCTTTGAGTGCAAACAGAGCAGAGGCATCCAGGCAGCTGAGGCCAGGATTAGTCTCTGATTCTTTGGAGGCATTGCAAGTAGACACTAATCCCCCCCTTTCCCTGTATCTTTCTAGACCTCTGCTCCACAGACGGAAGAGAGGGAGGAAAACGTAAATGAACCGGAACAGAAGGAGCTATATTAACTGAATGTGTTAAGTGTGGTTACGGGTGCAGTGGCATCAGCCCAGCTCGTGTATTCAGGCACCGTCTGGCAGTTTTTCAAATGACGTGCAAGGGAGAGGAAAGGCAAAAGTGATCAGAGGGAGGCGATGGGCAGTGGAGGGGAAATATCAGTTGATTTAAAGCCTGAAATAAGAAAAAAGCAGGTTGAAACTGATTTGTAAAGGGCACCATTTACAAATCACTCGTTCCACAAGCCCTGCATTGAGGGATCAGTTTGTGTCATTTAGGCAGCTTTTGTGCAACACAGCCCACAGTGGAACTGAGATTTGTCCAACAGAAAGAAAAACTTCTCTCTCTTTCCATATGTTGCTCTCTGGCTGCGTCTCCTCTCCCTTTTTTTTTTTTTTTTTTTCCTCTTCACTTCTTATTCACTTTCTGTTTTTGCCACCTCTTGCGCTACACTGTTCGGTCCTTCAAATTTTGTTTTTTCCAGACACTTCTCACGCACACAGCCTGTGGTCTTTGAACCTAAAATAGTTATTTTCTAAGCGCCCTCATTCGGAGTTCCTTATTGGTTTGCAGTGCCTTCATTACTTTCCTGCTGTGCTCAGCATAATTTTACCATTGGAAACGGGGGGGTACCACGGCTGTTGTTGAGCAAGAGCAAATAACAGGGAATAAGAATAAGTCAAAAACGCCCACAAAACAAGGTCTGACAAATATTTGATCTAAACGTGTGCACAAGGATACAAGGGAGTGCCTGTGCTTTGCCATAGTGTAGCCATGCTTTATCATTACATAGCGACAGTGCATTTTAAATCTGTCTTCACCTCTACCTTGCTCATTTCTCTTCTGAGCCTACTTGTACGAATGCTCAATGTATTTTGATTCATAACTCAGCCATTTTTATTGCTCAGGTGCACACCTCTCAAATTTAATGCCGACCCTGTATCTTATTTATTGAGAAGGTGAAAGATATAAAGGTACAGCATATAAAATGACTTCATGATGGCTCCTTTTGCTGACAAGGCTATTGGCACTTGTTTGATGTTATTTGTTTTTTAAGTGACTGATTTACTGACACATGGCCTCAGGAGAAACCTCATTGGCCAACATCACTTACTCTGTTAGATTCTCTTGTTGCGGATGTTGCAAACCGAAACGGGACCTTTGAGAACACACATGGGGGCAAAATACTGCCCGAGGGCTGGAACCTGCATGGATCTCAATCTTACAACGTCCTCAAAGGAAAACAAAATGACACACACACACATAAAAACACACACAAATGAATAATGAATGACTACGAGCCTGTAGTGCCATTTAAGTCTATACCAACAGGAAGTGACAGGTTAGTAATGTTAACGGTTGCGATGACAGAGGAGTCGAATGCTTCGAAAAAGAGAAAAGTTGACTGTAAATGTGAACGTGTCGGTACAAAGGTAGGGCTGTCACACTAATGAAATTTTAGATATATTGCCATATTAATAATGCCACTTTTTGGCATCACTGGGCAACAATTTAGTAATTACCTTTCAGCATATTCTAATTCAAGTGGTCTGACACAAAAAAAAGGAATTCTACCTCCTTCTCTGGAGTGTGTTTTTTTTTTTTTTAATGCTGTGACAGGAGGTGTTAGCTGCTCGTAGGTGTTTTCAGAACGGTGGAGGGTGACTTTAGTGACAGCTGGAATTACCAATCACTGTTAAGATTCAGTTATAGAGTCGCGTCGACCCTCCGTGGCTCGAAACAGAAGCTCAGAAAGTTGCTTCTCTTTTTCCACAGCATCCGATCATCTCTTTATTACATCTGTCTATTACGTCTATCTATCTATCTATCATCTATCTTTTGGTTTGGACCGAGAGGAGAGAGCTGCAGAAGGGAGGTGGGTATTATCAAATTTTCCACTGTTTTTCGACTCCTGCAGCTTTAACAATTCATTTTTTTCTTTCATTTTATGCCACTAGAATAGTATAAGCCTAGCAATAGTTAATTAATACATCTACAGTGCATCTAATGAAGAAGAAGAAGAAGAAGAGCCACTGGAACATGGTGAAAAAATGATGTGGAAATACAGACGGAAAAATGACAAAAATTCAGTTCATTCCATCCAGGTGATTTATTCAGGTGAATGGGAACGATTATCACGATTATGCAGAACAGCTCAAACAAGGCGATTTCTATACAAGTTGTTCATTTTTATTCAGTGTCATTTTTCTTTTCTTCTTTTGTGTCTGTATTTTTTTTAATGTCTCACTTTTTAAAACCATTTCTGTAAATTCATTTAAATGCCACATAGTTTTGCCTGCCGTCCTCTTTTTTTAATTTTATTTAAAACGAAATGAAACAATTCAAAAGAATGAAATGTCGGTTTGTCAGTGTGTTTCAACACTGACCCGCGCAATTGCTGCAAAAAAATAGATGTAGGTTAATTGAAAAGCTGATTCTGCGTTGACATTGCGTGTCGATTGTATTATGTAATCAGTCTTTTCATTGTGACATCTGGGTACACCATTAACACGTTTACAATACCAATGTTGTGAAGTGCTTTGCAACCTTGCTCTGTGAAAAGCGCTATTCCAAATAAACTTTACTTATTTCGCTTATATATACAGCTGTAAAAAAGGCAACATATTCTGACAGAAAGAGCTTGTTTTTTGACATAAAGACCCAGGATTTCTGAGCTGGCAAACAGCCTGATGTAAAGTCATCTGTCACGTTTACTTAATTCATGTAATTTGACATAATGCGACATTATGTGTTTCTTGTTTCTATTCAGTTGGCCAATCCGTGGCTCTTTGCTTAGGCTGCTTCATCTAAGTCGGTGCGAATCTCTGGAGAAAAACTCTTTCCGGTCCCTGTTTTAGAGGCGAGTTGTTCCCCTGTGCTTGTGTTGTGATTTATACTTTAAATCAGCTTGTTTTCCTCCCGTGCTTCTTTTTTTGTTTTGTTTTTTTAATGCGAATCCGCTTTAGGTACAAATAAAATAAAAGATAGATGTGAAATAAAGCCATGATCAACTGTGCTTCCAAGCACCGTAATGCTTCTGAAACCTAGACAGGCTGAGTAACAAAGGAGAGGAGCAATGTCAAAGATGGAAGGATCCTGAAAGCAGGAAGAAAAGGAAGAAAACGTTAATAGGCTGAAAGGTTTTCTGGCAGGAACTATATGGTGTTTAGATTAGACCAGTGGTACAATCAATGTTCAAGGACATAGGAGGCTTTTACTGATGAAGGTGTCATGAAGAGTCACCAGGAGATATAGTGATTTCAACTGCCAGCCACAGGCAGACAATAGGTGAAAATATGATACAGTATTTAGCTGAAGGGAGCCAAGCCAGACCTTGGAAGAAGGTACAATCAATCTTCCCACACCAACAGAAAGAATACTGGAAAAAACAAACACTGTTAACCTGGCCCACAGTATTTGGCAAGTGACATAAAAAAGTTTTTCTTTCCTTTCTCCCTGGTGACTGATGAGGCGTCTAGTATTATTCTTTGCCATTTTCGTTGCCATTCCGAGAGCCTTCTCAGCTTTAAAGAGAATGAATGAAGTGGACGACTGGAAAATCTGTAGCCTCTCGGGGTTTTCGTGTTTCAAAAACAGATAAATAACCCAGTTAAACAAGCGCAGACACTTTTCATTGGGTTTTGATTAGTCCTGTCTGTTTCAAAGTTAAAAAGACGGCCGATGAAAACCAGCCGGTTGACACTGTGTGGAGTTTTCCCTCTGTAATGGGACCGTCTGACAGGCCCTATTACACAAACTGACCACTGATCCAAACCAACACAGCCTGTCATGCAGGATAAAGAGCCAGAAGGAGAACGGGGAAGCACAGCAGGAAAAAGCCTTTGTTAAGGTGAGGTTCGTTTATTAAAAAGGAAAATATAGTCTGCCTCTACCACTTAAGTAAATAACCTTTCTGAGTTGAAACCTTTCATAGTGAAGCTACTGTTTATCTGTTTGCAGCCTCCTCAGCACAGGTTGGATGTTTAAGTTGTAAAACCAAGGTTATTTTCCCTCTGCAGATTTTCTT
>JAPQRN010000012.1:13991323-14022321 GCA_037367275.1 Coranthus polyacanthus
CTTCATCACTCACACGTTACAATATGATCATTTCCCCTTAAACAATTGACCACTATTGTCTTTTTTTTTCTGGTGAGGCCAGGCTGGCTTTAACCACATACCAGCATTTACTCCTACATTAAATTCTTTAAACACACAGACATTATTAACATCCAGACTAAAGTGGAATCGCTCATTTTTTCCCCCCCAATGAATGAGGACAAAATAGATACCTTTGAGATCACTCTCAATTCCACCGAATACTTTAAGTCATGCATAATTTAACACCTCTTTTCTCGGTAATATGGTGGGTTTTTTGTCAGAAAGGGAAAACACAATGCAATCTCATCTTGGAAATGTTTTTCGTCACCTATTTCGGTTGATCAGCAGTTACATTTCATTTATTAATTATATTTTCAGGCCCAGTGTATGATGACACATAATTAAATACGTGTAGCTATCACTGGGAAAAGTACACCTGAAATCAGCCTTATTTTAACATTTACCGAGGGGTTTGAACAACATTCAAATTCTGATTTGAAAATCACGATTTTTAGGCTCATAGTATTTTTTTTTTTATATGTGATTTTTTTTTTCCATCATAATGCCTCGCTAAAGATTTTGTTTACAAAACAGCCTTATTGTGTCCTTTCCTTAATCTCCTCGGCTTTATCTTTTCAGATCTCTCTTTTAATCTTGCCTGCTGTCTTTCTCCTCTCAGCACTGCTCTCAAGGTCAAACCCAGAGCCTTCTTCCATTTTTTTCTCCTTTTCTTCTATTACAATCTTCTTGCCATCTTCCTCGCACGAAGCACGCTCACTTTCCTGCCGGTTTCAGATGCAAATCCTATTTAAACCTGTCACCTGCTGCCATGCATACTGTGAGAGGAATGGAAGAAAATAGGCCACCAGGATATTAAAGCAATTTGCAAAATGAGCAAAAAACTCATTTTATGGGATATCGGTGATGAGATGTGGCCAACAAGTTGACACAGAAGGAACTTTTTCTGTCACAGATCTGCTCTGATCATCATCAGGCTCATCTCATCGCTCCGACTGGATATTACTATAATCACTGTGATCCTGTGGGTCCTAATTAAGTCTGAGACATGCAGTCTGGCCTTCTTTGGCATTCCACTGAGCACATTTGACCTCTGGCTTCACCCCCACTTCCCTGCCCTTTTCTTGTTTTACCCATATTTTGTAATAGCCTAGGTTTGTTAGCACTCGCAGCTTTGTCAATCAAAGGCCAACGTCTGTTCTGCTGTGAGGTCCCCACTGCCCTCTGCTGTGTTCAACAAGCAACCGGAGTGTGCCACAGCGCATCTAATGCTATCTAATAACAACGACCTCTCCACCTCACCGCTTCTTTTTCCTCACTCCAGGCCTAGACACGATCCCCTGTGTCAAACAGTGTACGCTCGCAGCTTCACCCCTCCCTGCACCAGGTCATCACGTCCCATCATCCTTGACTACTAGCCTGACAGCTACACTCCAGCCAGTCATGTCCTCCGACCACTTCACGAAGCAGGTTTTTGTACACTGACATTGTCACTATCAGCTTGGAGGATACTTATCCGTGAGCTGTGACATTAAACTGCATATGGAACATTTGTTTGTGATTAGAAAGCGAAAGGGCTCAAAAGTTCAATGGATGGAAATAAAACCGTGACTGCTTTCAATTTTAAACTCTCTAACTCAGTTTCGCCAAGGGCCACACTGGGAGGGAAATGAGAATCACATCAACTTCCAGACATATGTAGTTTATTGACATGCTTTTATTTAATAAAAAAAAAAAAATCTATCTTATATTGCTGCATGTCCCATACAAGGTCCAAAAGTTTCAGGTAAATAAAAAATTACTACCAAAAAATTGTTTTACTGCCCATAAAACTGCATCATTTGACAAAAAAAATTACGTTAGTATGCACAATCATCTTTAGCAGGTGACGAAAAGGAAACATATGCTTTGCACAGGGGGAGTTCTATGTCTGACTTTGTGTGGCTAAGTGTTTCACTTAAATGGTAATTTAATTAGCAAACGCAAGTTCAAAATCCATTTGCTCAGTTTGCAGTGTGTTTCAGATTAGCTTAAAGAGTAGCTACACACCAAATTGTCTTGTTCACTGATCACATAGGTCTATGCTCTGTGTGTAAAAACTATTTTTTCTGTTAAAAATGGGCTTATTTATGTCTCCTCAGTTCAGCTGAATGCTCCTTTCGTGACTTGTAGGATATATTTCATATCAGCTACTGCGAAGCATAAACAGTATATCAGAATACCAGCAAATTGTAGCTTGTAACTCTGTAATAAAAAGCAGGGTTATAGCTACGTCCTGCTATTCCCAAGAGACTCAAACACACTGTGAATGTGCTTCTACTGACTGTCAAAGCTATATATTCGGTGACGTCAGGATAAGTATAGTGGACAGTGAGCATCAGAGTTTTGATTCCAATTTTTACAGGTGGCCAAAACAAAAATATACCTGCATTTGGTGTTTGGCAGATGTTATTTTTGGACCCTGTTATATAGCCTTGGTCCATATAAAGCCCTCAACAAGAGAGTTGACATTTAGTCACGTAAAAATAAAATAAAATAAGTAGCCTGAATATGACAGCTACTGTTGTATGGGGCATTTAATAAAACAACATACATCCAGATGTAAAAACAAAATTATGAATCTTTAATTTTATTCTTGCCCATATTTCTACAAAGTCTCACATTGCATGTTTCACAAGCATGAACTTGAAAACTATGGTTTAGTGGGATATTTAATCTAAGAAAAGATCTTTGATTATGCTGTTTGCACGTCCCATGCAGCGTAGTCTTGCCGCCAGACGCCTGACATTTTCTTTGACGCAAGTTCATCAGTTCTTGGCTTAAAGTCCTGAGCTGCACTCACTTTCAGAATGGAGGCACGATGTTTGACTTGATGCTTGAGGATCTGTGAGAGTATTCGTTGATTTTCATCTCAACTCGTTTTTTTTTTTTTTTTTTTATTGACATAATTTGCGAGAAGCAGTTTCTTTTTTTTTAAATCAGTATTTATCCACATAAATTGTCTTACCTTGAATTGCACCTTAAGGTATTTAGTGTATGCAAGCAATAAAAGCTTGAATTACAGAGCCACTTTTTTCAACTTTAAGATGTAACATTTTAATCTCACAATATATTGAGACATCCACACTCCCCAGTACTGTATACGTGGGCACTGCTCTCTTCGGGCCAGTCAACTGTGGACAATTTTTTTTTTTCTTTCGCTGTTAGTGTCAAAGGAAGGTTGACTCAGCAGGTGCCCTCTCTACATGGCTTGGTGTAATATCTTCCTAAATGAGCTGAAAGGAGGGCTGCCTCCCTGTGACTCTGCAGTCTGTCAGGCCCAGATAACACAGTGGGAGGAACATCAATGCTGTCAATTCTTACTCCTCTCCTTGACCTTGTTCCCACTGCATCACTTAAGAAGTTCTCCTTTCCCCTTGCTCGACACAGACCTGGCCCCAGATCCAAACATTTCCGAGAAGGTAAAAGAGAAAGTCATTAGTGACATAAGGTTAAGATATTTAAGGTTTGGTTCATTTTTTTTTTTTAAAGCGGGGTTGTATGAGGTACTTATCCAAAGTCAGTGTATTAGGTACAGTACATAACCTTTGATACCCCCCCCAGTTTGAAGAAGTATTCCTGAATACTTCTTCTACTTCTTCTTTGTATATTTAGAAAACTTACCTTTACCTTTCTGTCAGGCGGCTCTTTTAGTCAGGAAACTGAAGCTTTTATATTTTTCTCTTCAAAGCCACAGACTCATTTGACAAAAACAGAACTTTTACCTCACAGACCATGGAGTTGCTGGTCTACCGCTGCCTCATCTGGTCAGTTTGTTTGTCTTATTTTAACATGTTACTTCAAAGAAGTCTGGTGGCTTCGGAGAGAGTGATACAATGGCCTTGGTTCCCTGTGGAATGAGGCGTCTGACAGCGAGGTAAAGCAGTGAAAATATTCTAAATATAGACTTAAGCCCTGTTCACACAGGGACTAGTATTACCTGCAGAACTGTAATAATTTGTAATACTTGCAGAGGTCATCTTAATCCCATGCAAATCTGCCATGTCAGGTGAAAATTCCACCGCAAATTGCCTTCTGTATTACACCAAACGAGAGAAAAAGAGAGGTCATATGATAATATTTGTCCCATGTGAATCAGCATCTGGGTGATTTGGAGTTGGATTTTTTAATTTTTCTCCCTGTCTTTTATTCTACCTCTTTACCAGTCAAGAATCATGGAGGCTGCACTGGTAATTATTAAGGAACATTTTTACAATTTAGGAGGCTCATGTTGCTGCTCATGTTGCTGCACAGCATGGTGACCCATTCGCAGAAGCTGAAATTCCATCAGATGAGCAGGATCTCCAAAGATTGTTGAGAAGGATGACATTCATTGCAGCGTGCAGTCATGAACATCCAACATGTTGCTAATGACTCTCTCTCTCTTACAGTCTGTAAAATATTCTACACGTTTAAATCTGTGTAAACCCAAACTTACCCTTCAACCTTGTTTGTAACCTTGTTTCCGTCTTCCATTAAAATCTGCACATTGTTCAACGAGAAAGTAAATGAATAAGACGTGCTAATCTGCAACATAACTCAAACGGGCCTCATGCCCACATACACAATGGATCATACACATTTATTTTGACACCTCCACAATGTAAGAATCAAACCAATCGTTCATTACACTGTCGTACAACAACAAAGACAAAACTGTAACAAATGTTTTGCAACTCATTAATAACTACCGTGTTTCTTAAAGGTTAGTTTCATCGTCCATTATATCATCCGGAGGTGTTTCTGCTCATAATGAAAGCGGTTATTGTTATGGACAGAGCAACTGATCAATTTGGCCATTGCGCGACCAGCTCGGATCTCAGTCCTAATCAAAGGTTGCAGTAGCTAGTTAAAGATTCTGCTACATGTCTGTGAACTGCCTGGAGGCCTACAAGGAACTGTGGGTTAATGTGCTGTCTTGTGCTAAGCAGGTGCTGAGGAAGTTGTTATGCCCAGACATCATGGGTCCTCACATTAATTAAGTTTTTTGAGCCTGCTTGTTTCCCCAGTGCCTACTAATTAGTCTTAATTAGTGGCTGGGCTGATGAAGTTGTAGAAACAGATACAGTGCCTTGCAAGTGATTATGCATTCCCTATAGTTTCCTGATTTATCCATTCCTCTCTAACCTTCCCAAGACTGCTTAAGAACTGACTCCTGTTGGGAGGTGGCATTCAACAGGTAACATCCAAAGTATACTAACAGTTATTATGCAACGTAGTAGTCAGAATCAAATGTTATTGTATGCATCTGCAAACCATGGATACATTTAGTTTCAGCATTACTGAAAAAGAAATACGTTTCTACATTTCTGCAATGTATTGTACATGTCTAGAAATGACAGTATGTTCATATGTAGTTATAGGCTTGTGTACTTACGTGACGTTTGTGTTGGAGTCTGTTTTGAGTCTGCGGGGAGCTAGTTGTTTTTGGCGTTAGCTAACTCTTCATTAGCTAATTACTCCATATTTGATGATGGTTGGTTTCTCCACAAAAAATCCTTATACTCCCAGATTCTTCAGAGCTTCTCTTCTGCTTGTCTACAGCTGCGATGGTGTGCAAAACACTGTTAGCTTGCAAATGCAGTCAGCTAATTTTAAACACTGACCAGCTCCCAGCCTAACACAAAACACAAACATCAGGTACACAAGCACGTTCCAATCTTCCACACTGAACATTTAACGGTTGGTATTGAACCTTTAATCGTTCAATATGTAAGACTCATGAGCCCATTTTTCTGTGCAGAGGGTTTTACAGCAAAAATCCTCATGTCTCTTTTCTGCTCCTCTAAACTAAAAACACAGACTCCAAGACAAACTTCATGTAAACACACAAGCATGTATGAAAGTTGCATATGGCACACTGGATCCTCGTGACAGTACCATATTATACCTCCTATACATTAACACGTTACATTAACATCGTTGATTAAAATGTGAGATATGGCGTTATTATTCTTGTTTTATGAGGATTCTTGGGACATGTATACAGAGCATTCGGAAAATGAATCTAATTTGCAAGTTTTGCGGCTGAATATGAGGGACACGAGAATATTTTTACTCTGATATTTATTTTCATCAACCATGTAAACAGCTAATTAGGAATTTTGCACGGTATGTTTCTTCACAAAAATGTGGGACTGAACAAGATCTCTATTTTCTCAGTAAATGTTTGCACTTCAGGGAATGTGCTTTTGTTCTGAGCTACACTAAAATGTTAAGCATTGTGTTTCTGCAATGATGTTGTTGTTGAGTTCAGATATTCAATCATGAACCAGCGGAATTATTGAGCACTGTTGAAAGCAATCTTCAGCTCCCTGGCTGTCATAGCAACAATGCTGTTTGCTGCTTCCACTGCAAGTGACATGTGATCTTTTAACTTAACTTGTGCAGTAGTCGCCAAGCTGAAGTGGTAATGTCTGAAAACAAACGTAGGGCAGTTCACATAGTGTCTTTATCTGCTGAGGCACATTAGATTATTATCTTTGCAGCTGTTGGTTGTGGTTCATTGCAGACTGCTGTTAAAGCTGTCAGTCAGACAGGAATAAGTCAGCTTCTCCCTGCAGATAGGGTTCATCAACAATATGAACACCCACACACTAGTAAATGTCATCACACTGGCTGAATGCAAACATGAAAATAGAGCCTAAAACATAAACCCATCAACAAGCCCTGTTTGATAATGATGTCCAGTTCTTTAGTACCTATTGTTAGACATTATGCAACCCAGTCGCCAGGTAAAAAAATACTGCCATTGTATATTTCTGCAAACCGCAGATACTGTAGAGTCTAAAAATGGTCAACGGTGTGGTTGACATGAACCACTAAAAGCTGGTCTTCAAATATATCCCAGGTAAAAAAAATAACATGGCTAAACTCCTGGTGCTTGTTCTATAATGTACTGACAGTTAAACACAACATACACTTCCACAAGTTTGTAGTTTGATGTCAGGGAAATGTTAAAGTCAATATCTTCACAATGCCATGAGCTAGGAGGCTGGAATTTGAATCATGGGACCTTGATAAACGAAGTAATAAACAGTTTCCAAAAGAAGGCGATTGGAGAAGCTTTAATTTTTGTCACTTGTCACTATGCTCAAAGTCTTAAATTTGACATTTGGGTATAAGGTTGTATTGGATGTCAGGGTTCCCAAATATCAAAGTCAATATCTCTATAATGCCATGGATTAGAAGGCTGAAATTTGAACAATGTAGCTGTGATAACATAAGGATTAAACAGTTTCCAACTGAAGGTGATTGGAGAAGCTTTAATTTTGGTCACTTGTCCCTTTATTCACAGTGTGAAATCAATTTGAATTTATTTAGGCTACATATATAAATTCATATGACTAAAGCATAATACAAAATATATCAACATCAACATGAGGCTTTTTGGTGCAATGTTTTTAAGATCTAGGGAGATCTACAAGAACGGAATTCTACAAATAACTCTCAGTAACGGGCTGCAGATGAAACGTCTTTTAACATGCTCCTTGTTAGCAATAAATAAATAAATTAGATTTACCTGTGTAGATGCTTGTTGTAGTTGTGACATTAGACATTTTCAGGGCTGTTAGGGAACGGGAGAATAAATATTTGAATCTAATACAGAATATCTGAACGCACCATATATTCCATTGCCTGGTGCTTGGATTTGTGTTTTCCTTCACAAAAATCAAGATAGCTCTATTTCCTGGGGGAGGACGCTATAAAAATAATAATGATTAGGGAGACAATTGCATTTTTTTTTTTTTATGGGAGCTGTAAGGAACCTGGATAATGGATATGGGGATGTTGATCCCAAAAAAGGTAGAAAACCACTGGTTTAAATAGATATTTTTAATCACATAATTGTTGATTTTTTTCTGTATTAAACTAAAATGTGATCAATTTATTGTACATTTGCCATTATGGATCATACATCATACAAATACAATAATTATCATACATCTGGTAACAAAGACATTCGGGGGAGGTGCTCACTTTTTAAGGTATATGACGATCCATTCTCACATTGGAAATAAATAAGGAATTAATACATGTAAATTTCTTCACATACTGTATGCTACACATTCCATGTTTTTCATGATTAAATGAGATAGCAGGTTGATCATTTAAAGTCTGTGAAGTCAATCAATTGTAGTTGTAACGGAACATGTCACTACATAAGAATCTAGAAACGTCTGGACGTGACTCATTGAATTCTTTTAACATTAAAGCAGGTCAGTAAACTGAACTGACTCACATTTTCATCTTTAAAGTAACCTGCTCAGTCCCGCTTCCTGCTCACTAAGGCTGAGAGGGTTGTGGAGTGCACTGTGAGCCCTGTATAAAAAGCATTAATGTCAGGCTACAAGATCTCCGGGATGCTACGTAACCACTAGCACATGTCACTGCGACATTGTGAAGGCTTTTCTATGACAGCGATACTGACAGAGAAACGGCAGGGTCTGTAATGTGTCAGAGGAGTAAATGACTTTACTGCTGTAGATGCAAGCATCCGCACGCAGTGTGTTTCTTGTCAGCATATTGCTACCATCTATTGCCGTGCGCATATGAACCAAGCAGCAACTGAAAAGTGAAGCCTATGTGGAAGTGCCACGCGTCTGCTGTGCGGGCTTTGATTGAAAGCTGACTCTGCCACTGAGTCGACCTTTTGGAGCTTCTGTTTATTGAATAAAACTCTACTGTAGTTGCATTTGAGAAGTTACACTTAGCAAGACAGTCATAGGATTCTGTCTTGAAGTTTACTAGTACTGAGTTACAATACCCAACCTTTTTGGATAACTTAGCTACATTAGCTAATGTTAGCATTCAGGTAGTTTCCTAATTACTTGGTGGTGTTTAACATAACAGTGTTAGCCAGTGTACTCGGTGTTATTCAATTCAGCCCTCGCTCGTCTTTACCTCAACCCTCTTCTCCAAACATGGGCACTGTGTTTCCAAAAGACCAAGACTGCAACAGCCAAAACGCCAGATTTAAGACTTCAAAACAGCAGTCCACACGCCAATGTGCGACGTCTCAGCGGCTTTGTCCACGTTTATACAGCCTGTGATTGTTACCATCAATTGTAGTGGAAAGAGTTGCTGTGAAGCTACAGCTATTTTGCCACTTTTCCAAAGCAAACCACTCCAGTCGAGCCAGCAGAGGCACACTGGATCCTCTCAGGTGTTTTGAGGAGAAATACAAACAAGCAAACCCACTATACCTGACCTACTGTGTTTACCCTACAGCTGCTGCAACCTGGGCTGACGGAGGAAAACAAGAGACAGAGTGAAGGGGGCCGAGACGGGGGTCATGATTGTGAGTTGAGAGTTCAGTGCTCACTTCAGTATCACAGCGGAGAGAGGCTCGCACCCTGCAGTTTACATTTCCTGTGGTGAGAGTTTGCCATTTGCACTCAAATGTTATATTGGTTTTCCTGCCGTACCAGTGGGAGCAGTCAAGTGAGTGTGTTGTTTGCTATAGAATAAACCCTCCCGACTGTAGTTTCCGCAAAAAAAAAAAAAAACAGAGTTTACAGTAAAAGGGCGCAGGAGCAGAGCAGAGTGGAGGGATGTGGCAACAAATTGAGCCAGTGTCTGTTTTATCCCATCAGGCACTCAACATGAGCCTTGTGTGCGTGTTGCTGTGTGTGTCTGCACTGCTGTGAGGAAACTGCATGAGAGTCAGAGCACATACACGTCATTTTAAAAATTACAGTTTATATTTATTGTGTGTTGGTGAGGTGGGGAGGGGTGAAGGAGTGCACAAAGACTCTTTTGATGCAGGCTAATTCCCAAGTCTTTTTTTTCCCACTCTGCTCCACCTCGGGTCATTACATTTTAACACTCCATTGAAGCCGCAAATTACAATTTTTTGGCAACAAAAACGCTCTTCTTCAAGAGTTATTTCTCTCGAGACAGAAATTGGCACTAGCAAGACATTGTTGCCAACATTAGGATGCCAGCGTCTACACTGTGCATGCCTGTTGTATATCACTGCAATCATAGGATGCATATTGTTCATTATAGTTTGACTGCATCTAATACAGACTTGGAAATGACTGTTTTTTTTTTTTCTCGGTCTCTCATTAGAAGTCTTGTGAATAAAAGCTGTTATTGAACGCTGCGGCTGACTTTATCCACCTTTTTGCCGCTGCGTAGGATTATCCTCAAAATGTACAAGCTTATCTCTTACAGATCCCGTGATTTGCAACCCCTTCGCGAGCCACGTGCAATTTAATACACATAGATTTAATTTTTTCTTTCCATTTCAAACAGCACGTTCACACTTAATATATGTAAAACGTTAACTGCTGACATTTTCCATTTACACTATCTGCTCATGGCAGCTTAAGGAAGATTATTATCGTGGTTAGTGCTGCACAACTGAATTACCTGGCCCAGGTTAGAGAGAGATTGTAGTCATGGTTAAATAATAAGGACAAAGATATGTTATTTTTACTCATGAACGGTCTTAACTGCTGTTGCTTTCCTCTGGTATAGGGTGTGCTGGTTGCCAGAGAACACTGACCAGACAGCGCCCTCTCATGGAGCAGCACAACCTGCTACTGTAACTGTTAATGAGTGTGTGAAGCGCACTAAATCACAAAAAACACTACGGATGTGTTTTCATCCCGTTTCTTCTTCTAACGCCATTTTGTCTTGTTACATCTCTTAACATTGTGTCTTGCCGTTTGTTGAACGCGATATTCACCAATGGATACGCCAAGGGACTTATTGCCCCATACATTTAGGATTCAATCGGTAAAGTACAGTATTTGCACAGTGTTTATACTTCATTACTTCCCACCTCTAGGAATATAACTCTTTTATCCACACTGAATGCTTTATATGATTATTCACCCAATAAACGTCTCACATAAATGTTAATTACAAAGGCAAAGAAGTTGCAAATGAGCATAGTCCTTGTAGTTCCAATGATACAGATTCAAAAGCTGCAGGAGCTGCTTTTCGCAGAAGTAAAAGCACATGAAAATCCTGTCAAACAATATATTGATTTTAGTGTTATCCAACTTCAGGAACAGAACAACAGGAGCCTGTGTGCTGAAATGAACCAGCCCTGATCTTGTCAAATCAATATCCAGTAAAGAAACAGCAAACATTTCTGAAGAAAAGTGTATGTGTGTATTGTGTGTGCATGAGAATTGTTCTGCGGTGTGTTTTATGGGAGAATTATGTGTTTGTTGTGTGTATCTGTGTTTATGTTTATCTGGTGGTGTAATCATGCTTGTTGTCCCGTCCCCTCTCCTCCTCCAGACCTCCTCTGCCGGCCTCCCTCTTTATTTATTTACCCCGGTCTCATCCAATCGAGCAGCAGATCAGTCTGTGGAAAGGGCAGCTTGCCAAGGCAGCCCTCTGTGACAGAGCAATGCATTAGGACATTAAGACACCCGCTCCTGTGCAAAAAAATCAATCACGCACCCCCGGATGCATTAAAGGCAGAGAAGGGCACCTCTCACACTTTTCTGAATGCCATGCTGGCTAACGTCGTGGCTGCGTTCCCATCTCGCCTGCCTCTAGCAGCGTGCACACCTGGCTGGTCTTGTTTGCTTCGCTGTTTTCTATTCATGCCTCCCACCCAGGAGCAGTGAGCTGGCTTTCAAACAAATCATTAGCCCTCTCTATGAGGTGCGAAGGTAAGCCTGAACAAACCGGCATAGTCTGAAAAACTGTCTCCTTTTTCGGAGTTTTAGGAGATTAATGGGTGGCCTATAATTGTTCACTCTCTTTCATCTGTTTCTGTCTCTTTCATCTGTTTGTTTCATGTATCCTCTGAAGGTAGAGCTATCAAAACTGCACCCTGTAAATTCAAATGACGAGCAACTTTTCCCCAAACGGAATGTTTGCAGAAGTATCAGTTGCCTCAAAGCAGACTAGGGTGAAAGCAGATAATTATGTTTGCTGTCAAGTGTCCTCTCATATAAGCTGGATCAAATGTATTGATCATAATCATGCCCCAACTACCCTCTTTTATCCCTTCTCAAATGCCACATTGTAGGAAGATAAAATGCAGTGACAAGCAGGTGACATGAAAAGCAAGCAAGTGTGTTCATTAGCAGCGTAATGTCCACCCAGCTCCTCATCATACTGAAACCTCAGCTCAACAAAACAGCAAAAAGGTGACACGGGAGATACGGAACGAAATCAGAGTTGCAGCAAACGCATCCATGAAGTGAAATCTCACCGGACTGAGTGTTCCATATGGGGTTTAGATTTGAGGGGGTGATACTGAATGTCATTTTCTGATTTACATAGAGATTGGTTGCGCCCCGGTCAGCGCTACCATGGCCACAATGACAAATAATCATAATAAAAAAATTCAAAGATAAATATGGCCCTTGAGAAGCAGCTTCTATTGCAATTCCATTTTAGCATTAGCGTTAGCTGAGGTCCTCTCGTCTCTGGGTCACAGTGACAGGAAACCTGTGACTCACACACGGCACAGCGTGAACATTATTATTATCATTAATGCTGCTAAAATCATTTTTGGAGTAGTTGTTTTTTCTACATACAAAATGAGGGCCACTGATTGATTTTTTTCAAACAAATTAATCACACTGTTTGCTGTAATTAATTAATTGCAATTAAATACTATTTTTCCATCTCACGACTTACTTTTGATAGTTACTATTTAATGTAAAACCAGAGAATTGATGTAGAATCAACGCTGAACTACAGATTTCCAAGAAAACCATGGAGACCATTATATCTTACTCTCAGCTTGAAAGGTATATTTCTTATATGCACAGAAGTATGAACAAACCCCAGGCCTATATGTAAAACGCCAGTTGAATTTCAAAAGGGTCCATGTGAATAAGAAAAAAGAACAAGGAAAGATTTTGCTGAGAGTTCAGAATGAGTAATCTTATTCACTCCATAGAAACAATTTAAAGCTGTTTCTCACCAGTGCAATGTGAAAATGCAATGAGGGAATATGGAAAATTTGCATGCAAATTTTCAGCGTGACAGCTACACACACTGGGTCCGGTGTGAATTATCCGCTTTGCTTACTTTGAGAAGAGATAATGGAGTCAAGCAGTAGCAGTGATGATAATACCCTCCATTTGTTTTAACTTCCTTTGCCTAAATGATATTTTGTCTTTGTGATGCTCAAGTAACGTTAAGCCTCGGAGACGCTTGACTCGAACCCTATTAAGATGTACATAATAGCGCACCAGAGCCTTTTCATGTGGCCTAGAGATAGTGTAATGTAGATTGTGGATAACTGCTGGAGGAGGGTTGCTATTAACATCACTATGTCATTAGCAGCCACACTTGTGAATCAAAACCCCAGAAAGAAGATGCAAATCAATCGCTGTATAACTGCATATTTGTGGTATAATTACATCATAATTAAACGTTAGTATCATGTGGAACAAGCAGTTTCATTGGTCAAATGGCTGAAATCGATATATAATATAATATTTGGATGGACCTTGGTGTCAATAAGAAGGTGTGAATGTCTTAGAATGCGGTGTGTTCACTTGGACGCAAGGATGAAAAGATTTCAGCGGCCAAAGGTTGAGGTCGCCGTGACCTCATGTCTGTCCATTCTTATGAATGAGATATCTCAGGAACACCTTGAGGGACTTGTTTGGCACAAACGTTCACCTGGACTTAAGGATGAACTGATTAGATATTCGTGGCCAAAGGTCATAAGGGTTAGTACATGATGGCAGTGTCATACAGAAGTGTTTCAGCATGTATTGCTATTGGCTGCGCATATCCGTGTATGACAGTGGCGTCACTCTTATTTTGTTTGATTTCAGGCCACAGCACAAAGCTCCACTGTGCTTTTGAAACTGGGAAAAATGGTAAATGGACTTGCATTTTTATAGCACTTTTCAACCTAGATGGTACTCAAGGCTCTTTACAATGTGTCACATTTGCCCCTTCGCACACACAGATGCACTCACATTCACACACCAGTGAAACAGTCACTGGGAGCAACGTCAGTGTCTTGCTCAAGGACAGTTCGCCAGGGATCGAAACCGCCAAAGTTCTGGTTTGTGGACGACCTGCTCTACCTCCTGAGCCGCAGCCGCCCCTCATGCGACAGCTGTGGTGAAATGCTCAGGAATGTGTAGCTAACACACTACTTGATCAATAAATGAGCTTTTCTACTGACAAGTTTCTTGATTGTTACCGTTCGTTAAACTATGATGCTGCTACTTGTAGCAGTGCTACTGCCCAGCACTGGTCATATGTCAACTGCCACAGGAAGTAAAAACACAGTGGATTGATATTATCACTCTGAAGCTCTAGTGTCACTGTAGAAAACTGAGCTTTTCAAGTTCTCTGACAAACCCTGGACCAGATCCTGACCCAAAACTTGGCAGGGTTTTTTTTTTTTTGAGTCTATCCAAGCAAAGAAACACATCAAACCACAACTTAAAACTCTATTCATCACCATCTGCGCTCCTTTGGATGTCTTTTTATTATTTAAACGTCAAGATACAATTTTTTAATGATTTTTTTTTTGTGTGTGTGTTTTATCTTAACCATCTTTTCATCATTTTTGCTATTTACTTAACTAACAATATGAATGCCCAGCAAGAGATAAAGATGAAGAGGACAAAGAATCAGAGATCAAACAGATAAATGAATAAAACAGAGACACACCAAAACTGTGAGAAAACAAGTGGCAGATCAAAAAGAAATGGGAAAAGGGGTGAAAGGCAGGGCCAGTGCGAAAGGGCTGCTGGGTGATTAGACCTGTTGGGTGTAGCCGTCTGGCAGAATCAACCTGGTTTTGGTCAATCCATCATTCTGTAAAAGCACTGAAAGGGTGGAGCCATCTATCTCTGACAGTTCATCTCCACAAGAGACTCAAAACAACACACCAAAACAACTCATTAAAAGTCAACCTGTCATTTCTCCGGCCACGTTATAAAGCGTAAAAAAAACTCATTACATTTTAATCGCGGCCGCAGTTAGCTCTAACGAGCAGCTTAAACAACTTATAAAAATGACTTGTCGAAGGTTTAATTTTTGGCACAGCTGGATAAATATTAAACTTTGCTGGCTTTGTATGATGCACCATGCTATCTTAATTATACTGAATCCTAAATACAATGTATAGTCTTTGGAAATTTGCGTCCGTTTGGGAAAACAAAAGCACTTTGCATTCCCAGCACACTTTGTTGCCTGAGAAATCTAGGAGAAAGGAAATAACACTGGGACATTATCTGTGGAGGGCAGCCCCATTAAAAAAATGAATATTGCTTTTCTCCCCTTCCTCAGCTTCTGCGCCAGATACCGTCTAAACAAATAAATATATAAAAGCTGTAAATAACCGTTGCCTGTTGCTCCAGTCATTTCTCTATTACTTTGGCCAGTGGAGTGAGACCGACTTCTTATTTCTTGCTCTGAGAAGCAGCTCTCAATTTCGTTGATAAAATAATAAAAAAAAAAAAAAAAAGGAGGGATTGGAGAAAAGGAATGGACAGCTGGATGCAGCAACAATAAATTTTGTGACTGATTTCTGTGGATGCTGCTTTGCATAGAGCCGTTTTGTGAGCATGTTCGCTGCAGGATAAGGCAGGCCGGGATACTTGATTTTAGCCCATCTGTGTAGATGGCAGACCTGCCTCACTATCCGAATACTTGTGCAAACACTTACACATAGCCGACTTCTGTCACACAGATGGTAAAAAGTTGTAAAAATTGATTCTAAATTACCAAACGGTCCTTCTGTTGCTTTAATGGCTGTAGCAATTACTCTCACTCTATCCATGGTCATAAAGCATTTAAACGGTGCTGATATAAAAACTGCCCTTTTTAACAAAGATCCAGTAGCTATACTTGAAGAGAAGGCTTTGTCTAATGTCCTTACAATAAATCCCAAATGGAGTAAACAGCTCGTTGTTCAGGCCACGTTCTGTAAAAGCGCTGAAATGGTGAAGCCATTTTAATAATAGTAGCAGAAAGCAGATGTGGAGCATCCCGGCTTTTGTTAAGTGCACAATCAACATGCTTCAATCAGTTTAACACTCTGCCTTACCAACCATTTTAGCACTAAATGAATTACCTTGCCACACCTGGCTTCACAACACACTGACAGCAACTGAAGTAGCTTTTGTTGTGAACAATGTATCAAATGCAGTATATTTATCATAGCGCTACAGTACGCTGAAAGCCTGGATCTCACAGTCATGAGTCATGCTGCTGACTCACTACTGGTAAATGCTAATGTGGAATGAATTTAAGTCAGGTGTGCTGCAATCTGCATTTGAGAGCTAAGGGACTTCTCTCTGGACTAAAACACCAGCCCATGTTTGGCTGTATTGCACTTCAGTAGCTCTTGTGTGTGTCAAATGTGTTTATGTAATGTGAAAGTGGAGTTACTGTGCTTTAGAAGAGCCCAAACCCTTTACGGACAAACTTGTAAAAGAGTCTTCTGACCCCCTTGCACTACAGAAAACGCAGTTAGACATCGGAGCAGATAACAAGTAGGACTGGGCAGAAGGTTGAAAATATGAATGTATTCAATGCCATTTTATATAAGACATAACAAATGACCGTATTTGTAATGTTGTAATGTGAATGTGAATGTGCAATATGCTACTGCAGGTGTTCACAAGCGTTTTCAACTCAAGACACAAAAGAGGCATTTGGTGTCTTGTTACATAAATGCATCATGATTTGCCACAACAGCTACATATATAAACTACTGATAAAGAACAACAAACCATGAATTTAAAATGCATATGAATATGCTTGTTTATACACCA
The DNA here is from genome assembly GCA_037367275.1 of Coranthus polyacanthus. Classification (NCBI taxonomy): domain Eukaryota; kingdom Metazoa; phylum Chordata; class Actinopteri; order Kurtiformes; family Apogonidae; genus Coranthus; species Coranthus polyacanthus. The sequence goes on from JAPQRN010000012.1 coordinate 14,008,138, forward strand.
CAGCAATAATCGAATTTGAGTATAATGCTAATGTAACAATGAGGAAGCCAGGTGAACTTCAGTAACTAAGCCAACAGTCAGCGTGGGTCAAATCATACAGGCTGGTTTAATGCACACGACGGTCACTAACAATTACAAAAAAAACCCCACTATAAATAAGGGAGCAGGTTTAAAATATCTTGCTGCAGGAGTGTGACAGCACCTATCAGCAGGCAGACGCACTGGGAGCGTGCTACCAGCGAATAACCAAACCTACAGTCAAAACACACGCAACTAATGCTAACACTTGAACAGCAAAACGTCACATAATATCACCACAACGTAACGGGTGAACTCCCACTGCACCAGCTGCTCCCGTGACCCGAGGCCGGCAATAAATTATACACAAAAGTAATTTCTAAAATACAAAGAATAACAAAATGAACAAAACGAAGTAAACGACAACCAGCTCTTTTGCCTGTGAATGAAACACAGCACATGTTATTTACATTAAAATCACAGGTAAAAACTGAGTTTAATATGACGAATATTCTGCCACTACTCCTTGACTGTTAGGACCGGCTAAAAAAAGAAACAAATTGTTGGCCGACCCACATTTTAACCAATTTGACACTAATTTTACGTCAACAAAACATCACCTCAGAGTGTATTTGCAACGGCGACATTACCATAACAAAACGATCTTATTAAAACACAAAGAGCTTGTTTGGCTTAGGAGTAGTAATGAAGCTTCACACCTGTGCTCCTGAGTTTTAATGTCCCCCCTGCTAATCTATTTCTCACTACCTCATTAAATCCATTCATTCATTCATTCATTCTTTATTTAAGCCCCAAGAATGTTTGAGGTTTCCCTCATTTGCACCAACGTCGAGATAAACATGCATAATTAAGAACGTTCCAGTAAAATCAGAATGAAAACGCTTGCACGCTGAGGTAAAGTGGTTTGATAGCATTGGGTTGAAATGTCCATCCTGAGATCGTGCTGTAGATTATTCCATGCGTTTGGTGCGCGAAAAAAAACTAAAAGCAGATTTTCCGAGGTCAGAATAAACCCGCGAGACTTGAAGCACAAGACAGTCAGTAGGGCAAGTTCAGCAGAATCCTGTAGTCCAGTCCAGCTTAGATGTTGTATAAGAAGGTGAACGTCTAATAAGAGATTTAGAGATGAACAGATAAAGATGATTATCACGCCTCTGTACCGAGTAGGACCAACCAACTTAGTTACACAGAATACAATAGCACGCGTCATGTGGATCTCCAGTAATGAATCTGAGGGCAGAATGATAAACTGAGTCAAGAGGTTTTAGAGTGGAAGCAGCAGCATGTCTGTAGATTATGTTCCCATAGCCCCGCAGAAAAACAGCTTCTATTATATTGCACATACACTTATGCAACTGTTTTACACAGCCTCCCTTTCTCCATTTTCTAACCCTGCTCTTCTGTTTAGTTCTGTAAATGAACGCACGTATTAGAGCATTGTTATGCGTTTTACTCTGCCAATTGGAGACCAAATAAAAACAGCTTCCATAACCCATTTTGGGCAGGACATTAGCGTTGCTGGTTACTGTCTACGTACATTTAAAACCAACCATATTTTAACAGGGCAGAATGATTCAGTACGCTCTCTCTCTCTCTGTCTCTTTTGCTAATTGCTGTACCTGGTCTGTTTTGGGGAGTAAATCAAATTACTGGTATTTTGTATCAAAATAGTCATGTAATACAAAACCTATGCTGTGAGTTTCTGCTGCTTTTTGGCCTCATTTACCAGTGTGGTGTTTCTGTCCCCTGCTTTCTCTCTGTTGGAGTTTGATCAGCGTGACCTCACCAGAAAAACGACAATACTGGTTGATTTTTGAAGGGCCTTAAAACAACCGGTGTTTATGTACTTCTTGCAGTCATTTGGGGCCTCTTGCAGTTGTATGAATAACTACATGTAAAAAAAGAAAGAGACCAGAGGGGGGCTGTATCACAAAGCAAGTACAACAGAACAAGAATCTGTCGAAAACCATACATTCACAGTAACGGCAACTGGTATGACGAAGGTGGTTATAAATTCACTCTGTCAACCCAGGGTTTCCAACAGTTATGAGTGTGTTCACATAAAAGGGGCCGAGGCGACCAATCACAAACATGGACGGTTTACTAATAACCACATAGAACAAGCTAGAATTATAAACAGATATGAGGAATTTAAAAATATAATACAGGCTAAAAATCCAAATCCTGGAAAGCTGGCAACAAACTGTGTGAATGTGTAAGTTGATATTCTTATCAATATCACATCATTGAGGCACAACTGGATCAGACTATAATTACAATGTTGTTCAATTAATGTGGCGCTTAGATGTATTTTTATAGTGTGTAAGACTATTTGAGCCTAAAGCTGCAACTCTGATGCTGTTAAACAGTCTGAGAGTAAATAACAAAACAGAATTCAAAGCATAAAGTAGGCTTATAAAATTACAAATATTACAAGACAAGTCAAACAGCAAATAAAAAATCTGTAGTGGTTTAATAACTGTGTTTTAAGATTATTTATCACCTTACAGAGGAGAACTGAAGGGTTTAGGCTGTCTGTGTAACTCCTTCCTGAGTTTTTATTTGCTTTTCCTTTCTTTCATTTTTTAACCTCGAACCGAGGTCCATGGGATCTTGTATCGTACAATCGATTGGTCAGTTGATGTTGCTTTTATACATTTTAATCCGCTATCTCGAACAAGGTTTGCAGGGTAAGTTTCCATGGAGATTTACCCCAGTAAGAAGTCACCACCTTTGTGATACTGGAAATCCTGGGCTGAACCAGAAGTGCACTCCTTAATCCTGCTTTGTGACACAGGCCCCATTAAGGTAAATGCTGTGTTTATTTTTGTAATGATCGTCACGTAAATTTCTTATCCATTAGCCATTGCCACCATCTTTTCCTAACCCTAGCCACATCGTTTTTGTGTCAACCCTTCCAAACATTAGCCATGACACTGCCACAGCCTAAATGCAACACTTAATGCCATCATTGACATTTTGTGGCTGTGAACTTTGTGCACATATGTTGCTTTGGGAGTGATTAGTAGTGAAGTGAGGGTGCATTCAGGTGCACCTCATAAAACCATGGTTTAAAAAAGTGCACTTTGCAAACTCAGAAATCAGTGTATACATTATACTTTATCAAGGTATCGTATCGTATATCGCCATTTTCTTGCTTCGGCTATATCACCCAGCCCTAACTGCAAGTGTGAAAATCGAGGCGAATGACTACAATGAGTCTGTACCGCTATTTAGCACTATTCCAACAGAGGGCGCTGTCTACAATTAGGCTGGACTAACACAGGCCTCAAGTTGAGTCTTGCTCACAGTTACTAATATTCGCAATTATGATAAGAATCCTGAAAGAATTTAAGCGGATTGTTTTACGTTAATCTTCTCAGGCTAACCTCATAGTGCACCGAACGGACCCGGATCTGTCATGTTTAACACCTTTAACGTATTTATTTGATGTTTCAGTTGTTGCTTGCTTTTTCTGAATCAGCATGGACCTCTTGCAGAACATGTTGCCCACGCCTGAGCTACAAGAACTGGCATCATAAAGAAGCTGACCACGGAAGTTGCAAGAAGCTAAAAATATTTGCTATAATCCATGAATAGCAAACTTAATAAGAGGCAGAGACTGATTCGAAAGGCTCCTAAAAGTCAAATGTGGTTTAAAATAAGGAATTAGACTTCCACTCTCCATTTCTGTAATTGTTGGAGGTGTAGTCATCAGGGTATTTCACCCAACATCATGTGCAATAAGTTGTGTACGTACCGGAAAATAAATCAAGATGTTTTTACGTTTTTCTTTTATATGTTTGTTTACTATTTCCCTGAAACTTCGGTTGTTTCTAAATCTAGTTTCTTCCTCCTAATACGGTCTGAAAACATGGTCAATCATCATGTAACTTTACCTTTTGTTCCTACATTAATCATGTGACTCGCTTCCCACTGATCATGTGACTCGATCTAAAATAAACAGCCCAGAGGCAAACATTTTGACTTGCCCTGATGAAGGCTTTCACATCTTAAAAGCGTAGGAGTATTTTTTTTTTTTTAACTGTTGCTATGACTGAATCAACAAGAGATATTAAAGGCTTTTTAAACTCATCACCCCTCTGAGCACCTCAGATTTCTTTTGTATTAGTATTGTGATGCACCTTGTAGCATCATAGCAGCACCATGAGAAAACAAAAACTAGAATGGCCTGAGGATATTTGAAATTATTTGGCATTATTTGGCATTCAGGTCCTTTGACTGGAGATACCTCTAAGCCACCAATGACAACAATGACATTCGGTAAAAGACGAGATCAGCTGAGCATGACTCCAATCTAATTCTGTGCCAGTTACTGTGAAAGTCACAGAGCCCAAATGATTCTGTCCAGTGGTCAAAGAAGAAACAAGGGAAATATCAGAGCAGCCACCTACTTAGAGGAATCGGGGAATGAAATGCAAAACAGAGAGGCATCTTTTGCTGATACAATTCACTCTAAATCAGGTTGCATTAAAGTTAAATACCAATGTGAGTGATTTTCATTGTTTCTTGGATACACTTCAACCAAACCTACTAAGCACAAATCTTTGAATTTCCACCTCAGTTCAAACAGCAGAAATGCATAAATATATACACAGACATGCACACAGCTGCAGTGAAAGCAAATCAACACACAATATTTTTTGCCAGCTGTGCCATCTCGGCATGTCTGTAAATAACATCTAATTACTAACATCTAATTTCATCTGTGAGGCCCATTAAAAAAGATTTAAGTAGTAATTATGAGGATTGCAGCGGTGAGTGATTATGTTTTTATGCAAAGGTGACAATGTACACTTGGCTGTCACACAAGTCACAATATTGTCCAAGTGAAATATCAAGGCCGTGCTGGTTCTCCTTTTAGGTCACAAAAATAATATACACAGCAGATAGATATTAGACCTTGAAGAAGATATTAAGACCTTGATTATAAAGCATAACCCTCTTCATTAAAAGCGGCATCAATTATAAAGTAATAACTGAGATTAAATCCAAAACTGCCATTAAAATGTTGCCGTCTCACCTTTACTCTTTTGAAAAGCTGCCTCTTTCGGGGAACTTAAAGGTCAACAAATTCCAAAGAAATTCCTTTGAATATGTATGTTTGAAACACGCACACACACACTTGCTATCTTTGTGAGGACATTCTTTGACATAATCCACTCCCCAACCCCCAACCTAACCTTAAAGGTCCTATATGGAAAAGTTTGTGTTGTAGTCTGTTTTGTGCTGGGAGCCAATTGTTTGTTGACGTTAGCTAACTCCATTTCTAAGCTAACAACTGTCTCACTACATCCACCATACCAGCCACAATAGACTTATTTCAATGCAGGGGACTCAGGTCAGATTGAGGTATCGTTCGAAAACCAGCACAACACAGATTCCAAAACAAACGTCACTATGGACTCAATCACATGCGAATTGTCCATACTGCACAAAACAACTATGACCCTAAACTAAACCTAATTCTGACCTTGGCTCTGCTAAAATCAAGTCTTAACCCTCAAAAAGCCCTGTTGTAGAGATTCAGTGACATCTAGTGGTGAAACTGCAGATTGCAATGAAGTGAATGCCACCCTTCACCCTCCCTGACGGTGGCTTCTGAAAAAGTAACAGACAGTGTTTAGTTTTTCTGCTGTTTTGTCTGTTCTAGCTCTGGTCCACACTCAAATATAGTAGGTGATGGTAAAGTATGTTAACGCTGGATACCACCTATCTCATGAAACAAAAAAAGGAGACTAAGAGGAAGTCCGTTACTGTAGAAACAAGGCAGTGCAAAACGTGGACTGTAGATATAAACGTCCGTCTAAGATAACGCAACGATTCAAATTTTCAGCTGATGAAAACCATTTCATTCCATTGCAAATACATCCCTCTGATAATCCACCTTCAGTTTACACATTGGGCCTTTAATATATTTAAAGGGAGGGAGATTTGTTTTTAATTCTGCATGTTTTTCAAGTTTAGACAACCATGAAAGGATCAAATTTGTCTGTGTCACCAGTGAAAAGTTCACATCTCAGTTGGCAATGCAAATTACTAACCACAAGCTCAGATGTAATCAAAGAAACCTTATGGCATGAGCAGCACTGGCGACACTTTTTTTTTTTTTAATATCAGATTAGTCCGTTATTTATACTAATTAGCTCTACTTTGACATTTTTGGTGAATGCATACATTGCAAATGTAGTATAATCTTTCATTTCAGTTTAGAAAAAAAACATTTTCTTTATATTTTGGATAAAGCAAATATTGTACAAAAATACCCATCACTGGAATAATTCTGGTCCCCTCCTCAGTGATGTTTTAGCACTTTAGGGGAATATGCAGGAAGATCCAACTGATCAGGATGTGAGTTAAGGGTTCACTACATCAGAGCATATTCAGAAAAAAAAGGCATTTCCGTTTCCTGTTAAGTGCGTTATCTCTTTTTTAAGACACACAAAAACCTCAAAAAATACCTCAAGCAAGCACAAAACATTTCCATAAACACTTCAAAATCTGTGCAAACTATGTTTTTACCGAATCATAGCTACACTGAATAGTCCAAATATTTTGAGCTTTAAATATCTACAAAATAGAAGGTTAAAAAATTAGACATGACATTAGACATGTTTGGGATGTCTAATTAGACATCCCAAACATGTCTAATTAGACATTTCTGGAATAAATTGGACCACTTTAGGTTAAATATTAAGAAAGTGGTCCAATTTCTTCCAAAAATGTCTAATTTAGGGCTAAATTGCATTGCCTTTTCTAATTGTGTGCTTCTTATTTTGCATGTTGAATATCGCTTGAATAAATTGAGCATCAGTCCTGGGTTATGCATATCCCCCATTAGCCATATGAGGGCTTTTTAATAGTGGCTGCAGGGAGAACTTTGCAGCACACATTGGAGGCAGGAGTATTGTGGGGTGGGGGATAAAGATTAGTTTGCAAAGCAATATTTCACCGAGCAGCTTGGATGAAGTCATGCTTTTGTTGGCAATTATTTGCTTATTAATTTTTAACCGTGTCCTGAGAGCTCAATAAATAAACAAATGCATTTAATGAAACAAATTGGTTCCATACCCAAATAATTGTTAATAAATTCATTAAAAGCACGAGTATAGATGATACATGTTTCACCCCTGCTTTCCATTAAAAAAGGCAGGGCTGAATTCTTAACAATAGCTCATGGCCCCAAAAGGCATCCGCTAATCAATATGGAAAACTGGATTGTGTTGGCCCTCAAGGGAAAACAGAAACTTTATGCATTAAGTTGAGGTAAACAAATCTTTCAAACAAACAAATTTCTGGTCTAAAAAAAACATTGAATGATCTACTCTATCTGCTGCTCGTTCACTGTGGTGTAGTCTGGTTTATTATCGGAGGTACACTGTGATGATTCCCTCCCAGCCTTGTCACCCGTCCCCGAACAATGCTCCATAAGTATCATGCTCACAGTACAGTCTCCAGACGCAACAGAGAATTCAGGAAGACTGGGTATGTGTTATCAACAACTATAAGAAAAGCATTTACAGCTATAGAGACGTCTGGGGCATAGGACCAATTATCACCAGTGGTGAAACGCAACTTAGTACTTCTACTTAGTACTTGTACTTTACTTGAATGTTTCCCTTCCCAGTCAATATTACTGTCTCACTGTGAGTTTCAAGAGCCGTCAGAGGATGGCAAATCCCCCACAAAATTGAAAAGTGTGTGTGCTTGTCACTGATGTTAGCTTAATGTCATTGTTTTTGCCCATTGACAGCAGGGGAGTTACGTATTGTCTCGATTAGTTTACTAGTAGTTTACTGGAAAAATATCGAATGGTTTTCTTGTCGTACTTCAGCAACAAAATGATGACAAATGGCATGAGGGACAACACAGACACATGACAGACTAAGTGGCATAAGGCATCACTCCCCTGTCTTTGGTTTGGTGAAGAAATATTGAATGGTTTTCCAGTTACGCTCTGGAAACAAAATGATCACAGACAGACGGATGGACATGCTGATCACTAAAAAGGTGATCTCCACTTGTTCACTGCTCACTCTAAACTGACTTAAATACGCTTGCACCTTTAATGCTAAGAGCAACCAATGATACAATGCTCTTTGTAAAATACCCTAAGTGAAATATTGGTGGAGCACACAATTCTTAGCGGCTCTGTATACCTGCGTATCACATGGACAACGCCACTCGGAGTACACGTGATGAAGTTGTGTAGCTCTTTATATGAGGGGGGGGGGGACTCAGAAACTTCCCCACAACATCTGAGACACTAAAATGACTGGACTGAAGCTGAGTACAGTTGAGATATCTACTTGCTATTAAAATACCTTTTCAGAAATGTGCATTCATCAAAGGGATGTTATTTGACCTTTAAATCATGCATCATTATAACTACATTCCACATTCGAGGGCTTCGAGGAGAGCAGTCATCTGCTATCAATTACAAAGCCACTTCCTAAGTGATGAGCTGTTCTTCCACATCCTTCTAACACCTTTGGGTCCGCTTCTTCTTCAAACCTTAATCAGGTTATAGCTCCACTTTGTGATGGGCATTTGTCATTAGCTGTCATGACTGAATACAAATGGTTCTTGGATGTATTCTGTCATACCAGTGACAGCCTTCTGTGGACTCAGTGATGGAGGGTCTCAGTGAGGTGTCACCATGTCCCTCTTAACAACCCCAAAACATAACACATACTCACCAACTCTGCTACACATAACACATTATGTACCGTGACAGGGCTCTTTGTTAGCACTCTGCTGGGAATAAAATGTCCCTAAAAATGTCTCTTGAGATTTTGGAAGTTTGTTTTGCAGGAAAGTCAGAAGAAACAAAAACAAAAGTCTTGTATAGAGCCAAAAGTTTTATACTCATCTGGTGCCCTGTTTCCCTGTTGTTTTTTTTGTTTCATTTATGATTTAACCTCATGCTCAATAAAATGTCTGTGTTGATTCTCACTCATTCAGGTCATAGCAATCTTAAGTGCTTAAGCAGAAAGCAACTGAACTTCTTTTTTGCTCCTGAAGATTCTTCACCTCTCATCCAAAAAGGCTTCCACAGAACTGAGGAAGAGTTGAGGATGCCTCTTAGATGAGAGGTGAAGCATTTTCAAGAACAAAAGAGAAGTTCAGTTGCCTTCTACTTAAGGTCTTAGGATGTTCATTAAAACATATGTGTAGTTTGTACAAAAGTAGCAACTACAAAAAAACGGCTGCTTTGCAGCTCTGACCCGGCTGCCCTCATTTATTATGAAGTTGTTAAAACGGTTCTTGGATGTAGTATTGATCAAAATAAGCCTCAATGAAGCTGAAGATCCAAACTCTTGTGAAATGAAAAGAGCTTTTATAGCAACAGTTGAAAATAGTGAACCTATTACTATCTATCAATACTCCTTTAACCAACAGTGAATTCTGCACAAGTAGGAATTCTCTAAGAACAAATGATTATATGCTATTTTTACTAGTTTCAGATGTTAAGTTGGCAGCCTGTATTAATCGGACTAAAATTAAACAGTACTGCACAGTAAAACATGTTTTATGAGCTATAAAGTGAATTATGTGACTGTGATGAATATCAAGGCTGGTGTTAAAGGTTCTCTATGTACATAAGTGAGTGATTTTCACAGAAAATCTGACCTGAAACCTCAACATAGAAATCAATATATTGTGAGTTCCATATATTGTCACTTCCTTCTTCTTCAACCAGTGCACCATAAACATTGGCAAATTTATTAAAATCTGCATTTCATGGGTGAAAATGGCTCAACATACCACTTCCTGTTGTAAACCATCCTGAGCTTTGTAAGGCTGATGCTGTCGTAGAGGCAGCCATTTGGTACAACTCAGCGTTACGAAAAATATCTACAAAATGACTGTTCACTACAAAAACACTCTCTAATCAGAGGTGTGTGGCTCACCTGCCCTTCAGTGGACGTCTGTGAAACTGAAAGAGTCGTTTTACCACAAAGAAATGCTGCCTCGATTGGATCATTTGAATCCCAACTAACATTTCAACACACCAAAATGGTGCAATGACACAAACAAACTCACCAATCGAGGCAACTATTCTGTGAGGTTAAATCGCTGTTTTCGTCAAGGGAATGTGGTGCCTTTGAAGAGCACTTCACGGCTTCAGTTCACTGTTGGCAAAGGCTGTCTGATGGCAAGGTAAAGTGTGAAAATATTCTAAATACAGCGTATACTTAAGTGGCTAAAATACATTTTGTTCCCATCCCTTTTCATAGCACAAAAAACCCAAACTAAGGTTCCCAAGCTTGTGGTTCTGTGTAATGCTTCTGTGTCGCACATCCCCCCCCCACACTTTTTTAGCACTTTTCAAAATCATACATCGGGCGGCACTTTCGCAGGACCAACCCAACCAATTTTTCCAAGTGCAAATAATACTATTCAGAACCACTTTCACAAGAGAAATGTCCAACAAAAACGGAGCGAGCCCCAATCTCCGCAAAACAAAGAAATCGACTCTTTCCCTGTAAATCATTATTGCCAGGAGCAGAACACCAAGTGACACCAGATATTAGCAAATTTTAAGGCAATCTTTTTCATTTTAATTAATACTGTGGCATGCACTTAACTAAGCTGTAATATGCTTTAATGGTGGGGTAGCATTTCTTCTATACACACCAGGATGCAAGGACAATTATACAATGCCACAATTCATGGCATAAGTGTAGCTAATTCAGTAATTCTACACTGCATGATTCACAAAATGTTTGCGAGATAACAAGATTTTATTTTACTATTTTTCTCCCCTAGGTTTGGCAGGAAGATCATCTAATGGTGTCCTTGAGCCTCAAAACGCCTGTCCTTGCTTCTGCTGACATATGTCTGCTCAAGTGAGTCTGTGATGAGTGTCTGTAGCCCCTGGCCAACCAACAACACAACATGTGAAGGCTCCATTTGAAAGGATGAGATGGCAGAGATTGTCTCAAAGGAATTTTCATCGTCCCCTCATAAGAAGAGCAGCAAAACACAGGACACACAGTCTGCTGGTCCCATCAGGCTGCAGAGAGAATACATCACTGAGCTGATGTGGTTCCTTGAGCATCACTCATGTTTTGTCGAAAGTTAAGGAACCTCCTGGGATACTGTACCTGGAGGTAGCTGCTTTATCAAGCCACAGTTAAATGGCACATATGGGCAGGGGGTTAAGAGCCTGCATGTTTTCCACTAGGTCACAGGGTGACATCCCCCAACAGATGGCATTGGGCCCATGTCGAGCCGACTCTGTGACACAGCATATGAGGAAAAAACTAACAAGCAATGTAGCCTTGAGGGAGGATGGGTAAGACACATGACAAAAACAGTTTAACTAAATGCCAGGATGTGGTCCACAGCACTCCATGTGATGATCAAGCTTTATTTCAAGTGGCAACCCCCTGCCCACCTCTTCTGTGATTAATGAGGGCAGAGCAGATGTTATGGATACGGAGCAGGGGGAATGAAGCAGGGAATGGCAGTCTTGTCGGCACCCCACATCGCGACAGCCTTCATTTCCCACCTTTGCATCAGACAGGTCTGTCTGTGTTCATAGGTGTGCGCCAGGTGTATGCATCCATGTGACAAGGGTCTGTGAGAGCGCTTGTGATTTTTTGCATTTCCAAAATAAGCTTTGTAAAATCTAAAACTAGAAGTGCATTCAGAGAGGGGAGCTCCACCAGGGCTAATAGTACACTCTTCAAATAATGACGTAGGTTTTCCTCATTTTAAATTAACTTAACAATTCTAATTTGGCCCGGGGCTCTCCAGTGTTAAAAAAAGGGAAAAACAATTACAGCCTATCTAAAAAAAAGGGGCTTAAACTAGCGCCAAGTTTCATGAAAACTGGTGCAGTCGCTTTTTTTCATAATTCTGCTGATGGACGGACAGACAGACAGGGTTGATCACATAACCTCCTTGATGGAGGTAATTATTCAAATTCACTGTCAAGCTTACATTACAGTAAATATTACTGTGCTTATGAGCTTTGACTCTCATCAGAAAAACACCCAGGCATAAAGGGTCCCTAAAACCTCCAGGGCACTAGCGATGGACAGGTTTCAGTAAGTGTACCAATACATATCACAAGTTTGAGTGGGTAAGATCAAAAAGTGACAAAGCAGTGTTCTGATGATGATACTCTACCTTCTCCTTCACTCTGCCTTTGTCTCTCAAACACAAAGACATGCATCGGAGGGTGCAGGTCCCTGGGTGTCAATAATCCATATGACCAAACTGTAAAGTATTCATGTCATGCGCCCCCTTCCCCTCAGCCTACCAAGCCCACTCAAGCTCCATCAAATCAGCCCTTGATGTCAGGATTCATGAACAACAAGGTATCATTTCGTGTGAAATCTAAACCACTGGCTCATCCACCTGTTTATGGAGTTCCGCTGCTCTGACCTGTGCCCATTCGATATCACATCTGGTAAGGTGTTTATTTGTGTGACCGGTTAAATAAATTGTATGTTGTAAAACAGCTTTGAGTATTTGAATGAGCTGAAAAATAAAAATAATGAGGAGGTGCAGGTATTAAAATTTACAGCATTTACATTTTTTCACTTCTTCTTTCATTTTACTCAGTGAATATGTTTAGTTGAGCATATTATATTCATTTGTCAGGGATTATGAGAAGAAAAGAGATCTAAAGCTAAATTTGGCTCTTTGCTAATTTTTATCTGCGCTACCTGGGAACAGGGGCTTTACTGGAGCTTATTTTTGATGGGTTTGCCTGTTTCATCATCTTATCGTGTTGGTTTAAAGACAAGACAAATAATAAACTCTTTTAACCTTGCAATGCAATATGTTCCATTTTATTGGCATTTTTCCATTGTATTGGGTGTATTTTCTGCAGGGTACATTGTGTTTTCTGCACGTGCTTTTGACTGACATGCTATGGAAGCATTTCCCACCTGTCACTGCAGTTATAAATCATCCTGAATTATTGTCTTTCAGGGCCCACACCTCTTATTGCCATTTCTTGCCCGGGGCTACTCCTTGCTTTTATTTTATGTATTTTTTATCACCCGGCATAAATTAGTCCCTACTTAAGTAGGAAGACAGGCTTGGTCCTGCAAAGCTAAGATGGGTGTCCTCCTTACCACTTGTACAGATTTAGAACTCCTTGTTGAGCAAGGGCATCTGAAACAGGGAGTCATATATTAATGACCATCGCTGGAAGCAAAACAACCACATCACTGTAGGACAGAAAATAAACACTGGCATATTATGAAGGCAGGAAACAAGTATTTTGTACCTGCTTCCAATTATAGAGCTGCATATTTGCCAATGGATTATTTATGATGAAGCTTAATTTACATGTGGTGCATTTGGATGGGAACGTCTATAAATACTTCAGCGTGCCCAGCAAATCAAGTCCTTTGCAGTAAAACAGCCGGCAACGTCTCTACTGTAAGAGCTTGAATGCTGGTCCACCAGCTGCTTTGTCTACTGTTGAGCAGCAGCAGCAGCAGCACACGGAGACTGATTGCATCCTCCCTGAGTTGGTCCTATTTTCATATGTGGAAGTATAGTCTAGCTGCGCGCAACCTGCTTGGAAAGGTCAGGTCTAAATTGGGAGTGGGGAACAAATATTTCAAGGTTTAAGTATCAAATCACAAAAGTCACTTTAGCTACCTACAGTATATGGAGGAGTGAGGCAGGTAGAGAGAGATGAATAGGCCGAAGTCTTATAAAGGTTGAAGGTTTTCTTGTGATATAAAACCTCTTTCTTCCTGGAGACATTTTACTCATTTCCTCTGAGAGCTAGAATCAGAAATAAAATTTAATTTGAAACACAGGATTGTAGAGGATGAATAATGTTTAATAATAAAGGTCCCGTGTGTGAGATTTGTGAACCAAAATAAGTTTCATATCAACATTTCTACTTACATAGTATATCCACGTTTTGGTGGTTTACCTGCCCCATAACTTTTTTGCTCCTTTCCTCAATAGTCAAGACGTGGGTGGGGTGGACAGCAGATTTCCAGAAATCCAGGACTTTCCCACCAGAGACTGGAGTTCGCATCCCAACACCCATAAGTTTTTAGGTTTAAGTAACTTTGGTTAGGGTTAGGAAAAGATTGTGGTTTGTTTTAAATATTAATAAATACATCATGTATTTTATCT
>JAPQRN010000012.1:14023863-14097702 GCA_037367275.1 Coranthus polyacanthus
CTAGAGTGTAGGAAAGCTAATGTTTGTTATTTAGCACTACGCACAAAGTGCCGCTGATGCCGGTGGAAATAGCATAGACAGGATATGTGTCACAACAAAGTTATTGGTCAAATTAAAAAATTTGAATGAAAAGTAAAGAGATCGTTATAGTAATAGTTGGGTTCATTTATCGTGATGGGTCAGTTGAGTCTGGTAGTCGACCTTTGTTGCATGTCACTCGCAAACTCCCTCTCTCTCTCTCATCTCTCCTCTATTAATGCAGAAAATATCCCCCAAAAAATATACATGAAAAAAAACCACATTGTTTTGATCCCTAAATCTGATGTTTGCAAGAGGCTGCGCTCCTGTTCAAAAGCGTTTGACCTGAAAGTTGTTCATTAATCTTACTCTGCCGCTCAGTAATGGCATTTTCTTGTCCCCCTCACAACAGTATGAAAAACTAATGACCCTTTCCATTGAAATACAGGGAAGACTGTGTTCCTTTTTTAAGACAACCCCCGTTTACATCTCAACTGCTGTCCTCTCCATTTCACGCACTGTTTTATTTTCCGTGTTGTGTGTTGGGAATAGTAGAATGAATATGCATTTACTGCTGGCAATGCTTAAATCTGCTGATGTAATTAACATATGTGTGAGTCATTATTTTTAAGAAAACAATCTTTTATAGAAGTGCTTTTAATGTATTCTCATGTGGATAAAGACATGTGGAAAAGAGCAATGCAGAGAGGTGAGGGCACTTATTCATTTATCTTCTATTTATGTTCCTCCATTTAATTGAATTTTCTGCAATAGACCTGGTCCTTGAACATAAATCACGGTTCTCAATCGGTCAAGATAGCCAAAAGACGGCTCCTGCAACAGATGTACGAGAAGGGCGGGCAGGGGGCAAGAGGAGGCCAAGATTTATGTCTGCTAGGAAAAACATGACCCTGGGTCTCTGCTGCCTGTCAGCGGAGCATCTTTTCCATTACCTTGAGGATTCATAAGCATTGTATTTCAGTCAGGGTCCTTGAACAAATTCTGAATTGACACAAAAACCTGAAAGATTCTACTGTATACGCTAAACTATATTTTTGTGCAGAACACAGCAATTAAAACATTTGCAAAAGGCCATATAAACAATACTGACAATACTCGCTACATGGCCGAATGTCAGTATTGTTTATATGGCCTTTTGCAAATAAGGTTTTGTAGATGAGGACGGCCTTGTGTCTCTTGCCGTCGGTGTCAGTGTGCAATTGTATGATGAATAATCGAGGCATGTCAAACACAACATTGTCTACTGTTATAAATGACCTTTGACAGTGCTCACCTTGTCCCTCGAAAATGTTGTGCTTTATATTTACAAATCGCACTGTTTTTTTTTTAACAATATCAGGTAAACGTAAGTGCATAATGATGAATTTTAAATAGAAACAAAGCAGTAAGATAAGGACTAATCCAAGTGCTTTAATCTGATCTGGTGACCTGAAGAATCCCTTTGTATAAAGCAGCCAAACATTCCTTAATTCTACACTCGCACATGAGAACCTGAACGAATAGGTGACAAAAGGAAATATGTGGAGTTTTCAAAATCTTGTAGAAAAGGTTGTGAATGTGACCTTACGTTTCTGCTGTGAAGGAATGTGGAAATGCTGAGTGCAAGGCCATGATCTACACAACAGGAGTCTCAAAGGCTTGTGGTATGTTATATTTCTAATTCATTCCTTTACATGTCCGTGTAGATATCCCAAGAAAAAGGGTGGAGCTGGGTTATAACTAGTCAAACTAACGCGAGCTTTTTGGATGACAAACTTCTTTGACGTCCTCTTGGTATAACCTCTTAACCACAACTACAGAGATGTTTGTCAGGAAAAAGAAAATCATTCAATAAACACCCATAATGTTCAACTTAGGCAGTGAGCTGCCAATCGCACCCACATGACAGACATTAAAGCCTTCTATTAACCATAAAATCTTATTAATCTCATCAATAATTTATAGAATGGCATTTGGTGGGACAGAAAGGCTTGTGGTATGCTATTGATTGAAAGGAAATGCAATGGGCATTTTATTCAGACTATAAAATAAACTTTTTGGAGCCATAAGTGGCCACATTTCAACAAAAGGGTGAAGCTGAGTCAGAATGAGGAGCGATAGGTGAAACTATAGCCAAACCAAAAGCTAAATTACTGAAATAGTAAACTTAAGCATTTATGTAACAAAATTCTTTGACGGTCTTCTTATTGTAGCATCTTAACCACAACTACAGTAGAGTTTTCTGTCATCTCTGTGCAGACAATTCAAAATAATCCATTCACAAGTACCAGCACAAACATACACCTCCTTCCACACATGTCAACATGTGCTCGGCTACTATTCCTGTCTCAAGTGTTCCTCGATAAAGTCTCTTCTGACATACATGATTGAGAGCCACTCTGCTTCAGAGCGCGATACTCAGAAAACGACTCGAGGATAAAATATTGCCATCCCAGAGGTTGACTTGTCAATCCAAATTAAAAAAAGTTAGAGTGGCCAGGTTTATGCTGCAACCTTCACTGCAAATATATTTCATGCTTTTATATGTCCCCATGCATACATACTGACACGCACCCGCCCACTCTTGCTCCCCTCGCAGTTAGGGTTGCAATGCCGTTGGACAAAAAAAAAAAATACAAAAAATCAATAAACGGAATGTTACATGTGTGGATGTAATGTCCTGCAGTCAGTCATTTCAGACACTGACTGTAGGCATACGGCATGTGGTCATAACTTTGCGCAGAAGCAGCCAGTGAAATTAACTTTTTAAATGAACACTGTAATTTTAACAAAGTGGATAATAAGCCATGTCAAACAGGTCATTTTATGCAATTATGTCAGGTTTGTAGTACCATTGCGGCATCATTTTCTTAGCTTACGTAAATGTGAACAGTACAGAAACACAGGGACGGACTCCTACATTAATAAGACTGAATATCCATGTATCAAAAAGTACATACCAAAAGATATCAACGCACGACTTATACTTTTCTATTTCATATACAGTACTTAGCCTGTCTTTTGTGTGCTTCCAGCATAACAGCATTGCAGCTACTTCAAACTAAGTGCAGCGAACTGTCACAGGTAACCTTCTGCACAGACAAAGTCACACTATAATAAATGTAAACAACCATAACATGCAAAACTGGGGGATGATCAACCCTACAATGTCCCACAGGATCAACTGCCCCACAGAGTGCAGCAGGAAAACACAAGAGCATGTCCAGGAAAACTCGGTAAAGCACCTAATATAACCTGCATAAAACCAATGCAACCACATCAAGGAGTAGTACACAGTGATATCCGTGGAGCAAGTATGGCAGACTCGCATTTTATGAATGTGTGTCCTTGTGCCTTTCTTTAATATAAATAAAGTTTTGTGTCATATAATGTCCCAAAATACTTGTTGCCGTCATGGTCATTTGGTTTGTTGGTAATGTCACCTGGGGCCTCTTTGAGAAAGCAGTTTTAACCCTGGCTGAAGTAACAATGCCTACCATACACTAGAAGACTTTGAAAAGACTTTGAAAAGACCAAAGTGTGACCCTCTGTCACATTTAAAGACCGTGTGTTGTGAGTTTTTAGTCAGGGACTAGAAGATTTTGCAAAGATTGGGAGGGTTTGCAAAGACTGCAGAGTCACTAATTACAAGACTGCTACTAGATGTTTTTGATTTTTGAGTCCTTTTGGTTTTGGTTTTTGAGTGAGTTTAAGCTTGATCTCCACGTAACAGTAAGAATCAGATCTGAGGATGTATAACATTTAGAGTTTGTGTTGAAGTTTGAGCTCTTAAGAAGAAAAGTAACAAGTACTGGAGAAATAACAAGGTATTTAAATGACCACTAGCCCTGCCTGCAGGGGGCGCTAAAATTACTATAATGATTTACGTGCAGAGGAAGAACAAAACAGAGCAAAACAGAGCAGCGTTAACTCGTACATCTGTGAATAAATGATTGTCTGTTCATCATCAGTAGTCTGCACCACTCCCATCACTACTCTACAGACAGAACACACACCAAACTGGATTCTGTTGTTATATTTCTGATTATATATGGTTGTATATCGAACATCTGTCATCAGGTATTTATTTTATAATGTTTGCTGCTTCCTGTTTAATGCTGGAGAGGACACATCTATTCGTTGTTGACAGTGTTCACGTGACTGTTTGCATGAACCAAGGCTTAAAACTTATGATAATATTAAACAGGTTTGATGTCGTCAGAACATCAAGATGGAAAAAAAAGACTAGATGAGATGTAGAACCACCTTTTTTTTTTTATCCACGACCAAAGACATCACTACGTTTTGTTCTTTTGTCTTGGACCATCCACAATCATATACCTGGCTTTAGAGACAAAGATACAACAGGTAATCGAATGGCAGCATCCACGTTGTCTCAAAAAACAATTCAAAGAGAAAAAAAATAAAAAATGTACATTAATTACTTAGTGCTAGCCATTCATTAATTTCATGAATGAATGGCTATATTGGCTATATATATATAGCCAGACACAAATGTAAAGATAAAAAATACTGGAATAGATGAAAGATTAATCTCATCTCACAGCAGGTTTCCACAAAAAAAAGTAACTGATTGTTTGGGCACTACTGTCTCAAGCCCATAATGTGTGGAGCTTCATCAGGAGAAAAGACCAGTGTGAGAGAGGAGAAATTGCTGCTATCAAAACCTGCAAATTGCCCCCTTTATATGGAGCGACATGAGGTTTAGGGTTTTTCATTATGTTATTGCAGGTGTCTGTGTGACTTCAACCAGCCATTTAATTTGATAATACACAACATTGCCAGGGTAGGCTACAACTGGGAATTTGAGAGGTGGGAGCTGACACAGTATGGGGAAATGTAAAGAAACTGGTCATCCGGCAAGGGTCGAGGTCAATGAGAATTGCATCCACATGAATTATGAGACGGATTTCCGAATCCTCCCACTGTCCATTGCATTTAAAGTACCATTGATGAAGTTTAATGGTGTTTTATCGTGTGAAATGGGCATGAGAGGGCAGACAGAAGGAGAGGGAGTAGGTCTTTTCACTGATGTTTTATATCCAATTATCTTCGTGCTGAGTGGAAGGAGGAATGGCAAACACAGGCTAAATGGTGCGTTTCATATGTGGTCAAACTCACTTCTAACCTCAGGCTGTGAATATCAGCTGAGCATGTGCTTCCCAACTCTTACTTTTTCATATTAGCCACTGCAAAAGGATAAGACAAAGGTAAAAAAAAAAGATAGCTCTTTTCCATTGTAATAAATGTTTCAAACATTCTGCTTGTAGTCAGACCTGTACAGCAATTATTTTCATGATCCAATCTGGTCCAGTCTTTGGTGTTTGACAGTGTTATGCCTACAGTCACTAGCGGTGTGATGATTTTGTAGAGTCATGGCTTCCCGTCACATCCCTACGAATGTATTGGTCGTATTTCATCCTTGGGTTACAGCAATATTAATCGAGTCCCTGTGGCATAATAGCTGAATTTACGACCACCTTTTCCCCTCTGGGATGATCAAGGTCACATCTACATGTTTGACAGTCATTCACCAGTCAGCGATCACATATCTCTCCCTGTCCACACGCAACATACAATCAATATATCTTGTGCCTGTGAAAGAAAATGTGTGCACACAATAATGTACTTGAAGGTCCCAAAGCAAAATATATCATAGGCAAAAACATTACAATAGTTGATAAAAGACTGACTAGATGCTTCCACAGGGATTATGTTATATAATTTTGTATAGCCGTACTATATTTTAGGGTTGTGACAGCACAAGTCTGGCTGAACCTGTTATAAACCTGGAATAGTGGGAAGAAATTCTGGCTTGTTTGTAATTCTTTAAACCAATCACAGTCGTCTTAGGCAGCGCCAAGCCCAGGATGCAGCAACAGTCTGAGGATCTTGTTTTGGTGGAACATTTACACATGGGGAGGCAAGTCCTGGACACAAAAAAACAGGAAGGGCTACCTTGTGGAACAATCCAAATCTTCATCAAAACTTGCTCTTTTCAGTGTGAACTTGCTAGCTCAAAGATTGTTGGTGTTTCATGTAGCGAGGGGAACAATGGTAACCAGCACGTGGCGGAGGAGAATGCTTACTGAAATAGTCAACCAGTAGTAGGCTTATTCCAACACACTACTTCCTGTGAGTTAGACTATGCCTGTGTTCCAATAGCCACACTACCATACTATTTAGTATGTCAGAAAATGATTTAGCATCTTCCAATACACAGTGTGTCAAATGTAGTATGCCAAAAATACCAGGTTGTCCCACTGCATCCCGTCGCATTTTGCAGTATGCAAACCAGCGTGCTACCCACAGTGAGTATTCAAGGCACAATGGAAGTATATGACCCAGTTGTATGCATACCGCATGCAACAGGATGTATCTTTTGAGGCCAGCTGCAGCACGGTCTAAAAGTAATTAAAAAGTATGCAATTTCGACTGTGTTTGAAATGGGTTTATCTTGTTCTGGCGTACTGATTCTGACCAAAAATTTAAGTGGAAAACCTGAAAATCTGCAGAATGACAAAGATACGTGGATTTATACAACACTGGACAAATCTCACTGCACGCAACTTGAGCTATCTGTGTGATATCCTTGTATCTCCTTTTGGTTTAAGGTGCATCAACGCCCTCTGCCAATATACCCATACTAACATGAAACAGCTATGGTACAATTTATGGTATATTTACACACAAACTTGTGGTGCCTGTCATGTAATGTGCTGCCAGTTGTTGTTGTTGTTCACTTCCACATGTCTGATTCAATACAGTCAACAATACAATCCAGACACTTTCAACACTTTGTTGTTCTAGATCACTCATCCGAAGCGTCGCTGTTCAGTTTCAGTCACTGCAGGTCTTACTCTTCCAGTGACACTGTCATCTGAAGAAACCTACAAGCGCAACAGGAAGACAACATCCACACAACAAAAGCTCTGTTAAGCAAAGAATAGTTTCTATCCACTGTAACGCCAGAGGGCTTCAGAGAGCTTACATAAAAATATAATGCAAACTTCTGTGAACAACTGCCAACAGCTGCCGGGTAATTGTTTCCATGGTGATAAGCCTGGTGGTAAGTAGTACAGTATATACAGTATATACATATGTAGTATGTATGTATGTGATTCTGAAGACAAAATATTTTTACACATGAGCAGAGAATGATACAATAAAGAAAAGGAGTCTTGTTGGGTAGACTGATTTCAAATCTCCAGCTCCTGCCTCTCCTTCACTGGCCCCTCCTGTCTACGATCATCAGCACATCATGTTTCACCTGCTGACTCTCTCCATCTCCTCGCCACTCCCTCCCGCCTGCACTCTTCTCACCTCTAATCACTCCCACCTGCTTTACTCCCCTGCTTTCCATCCGTCCTCAGCATATAAACCAGCCTTCAGCACACTCCAGTTGCTAAATTGTTTTGCGCCACTATGTGAAAGTCTCAATCCTGCTTATCTTCTGCCGCACCATCTGCTCCTTACCTTCAGTCTAATCCGGTTTGTCTGATTTGCTGCAGGCCACAGACCCCAGGCTGTCTGACCAAGCCATGAGCATGCTCCTTACCTTGGGGTCCATACTACCAAGCAAGTTCAGCATACCCAAGATATCTTTTTTCGTTACCCAGCTTGACAAAACTGTTGCGTCAAGTGGTGGTACAACAGTGGTTATTAACTCATTCTGACGATCCAGGTTTTCCAAATGTAGTTGTGAACACGTGCAAACACAAAAATGGTGCAGAGCTTGCACCAGATGACCAATGACAAACACGGACAGTTCTAGAGTCGAACATTTCTCACAAGAATTGTAATCCTAAACAGATATTAAGAATTTAGAAATAAAATGCAGACTAAAAGCAACATACCTATTGCAGTCAAAGCTGGGAAGGAAAACTGGCCAAATAATTGCAGACTATTTGCAAGTTAATTACTTATTACTAACTTATCAATACCACTGCCCCATCACTAGGCACAAGCAGATCTGACTATAATTTTGTATTCCAATGTGCTGCTTAGATGTATTCTACAATTTTAGCTTTATTCTTTCATCTTAATCCTAGTGCTGTGGAGTGGTCTGGGAGCAAACAATTCTAAAAACAGAATTAAAAACTAGGTTTACTGTCAAATCTTATAAGGTCAACAAGTCCAAAGCTTTAGCGCTTCACTCAGACTCTATTTTAGGATTATATTATATACCAAGGTAAGTCCAAAGTTTAGACATTCTCTAAAAACTCTTGACTTTTTGCACAAAAGTTTTTCTTGTCTTATCTGCGGATCGGGGCCCCATAGGTTTTGCGGTAACGGCATTGTCCAAGGGAACTGATTGGTCAGTAGGTGTTTCTTTTATGTTCTATGATCTGTTATTTCAAACACAACCTCTGGTCAGTTTTGCTCACTTTTCCCAACCTCCAGTCCTTCGTGGCTCCCCACTCCACATCCCAGCCAGACATTTGGCTCCCTATTTTCCATAATCCAACACCTCACTTCACTAAATTTGCAAAAAAAAAAAAAAAAACCTGTACTAAACCCCAGTCTGTGTGCCCACATTCTGAGTCCACTGTGAACAAATTAGAAAAATATAGGAAATGGGTGAAAGAACATGAATCCTAAAGGGCTTCTTTTTTTTATAAATTCCCCTTGACTCCAGTCACCTTCGCCTGTAATGTTTTCTTTTGTCTGTCAGCAGGAATATGTAAAAACTACAGCACTGATTTTCATGAAACTTGATGGACAAGCCGATCTAGAAAAAATATGGAAAACTATTCTGAATTCTGTTTTGTGAGACAGGACATTTTAATCGCAGGGGACTATGCGGTCGTGGAGGCGGTATATGCTCTACCAAGTGCACCTTCTAGTTTCTTGATGTTTTCAGTTAATAAAACACGAGGACCTCGCAGTGAAATAACACAAAATACATTGCCACACAGGCAAGGCAATAACCTGAGAAAATAACCATTTTCAATTAAGCTGAGGTTCTGAAGTAGCACAGGAGTTGTGACACTCTGCTGAGTCGGTCCGACGCTCAAGCATGACAATAAACTGACAATAACTACTTAAGACTGAACGTAAGTGTAGAAAATCACAGTTAATTGCTTTATATTGTATGGGTACAGACTTTGCAATACGTTAAATTATAGGTGTTGCAGTGATTCTCTTGTCATAGCAAGATTCCATTTAAAGAAATAGTGCATTGCAGTCATATTATATGAATCTGCTTGAGAATGTCTGTCAAATGTCAATGCTCATAGAATAAAGATACTGCTTTTAGACACTGAGTTTAAATGAGGGGAAATGTGCAGGTTACACTTGTTGCAGCTTCACAAATATACAATTAGCAGTTAGTCAGAGCTGCATCAGTTATACAGGGCACAATTTAAGATGACTACTACTCAGAAATGTTATTTGCATGATAGTTCAAGTATTGTATTTTTGTTTTTGTGTTAAGAATTGCTCATTAGAAAATATAAATTAGCATAAATTATACTGCACAGAAGCTTTGCAACATGCACAAACAAAATTTTAATCAGGAAATGAACCAATTCAGTGTCATGTAAAAGAATAACTTAAGGTGGCCGTACGCCAGATGACTTGTCAAGTGATTTCAATGTTGCAGACACATTTTCCAGAATAAAATCATGACAGTTTTGACGGGTTTGAGGCATAAGGTGGTCAGAAAACCCAGTTCGAGCTGTCTTAAGTCGCAGCCTTTTTTCCATCTCGACGCTCAGACAAAATCAAACCTGTTTTAATGCATTTTTTGCCGTGGCTCACGCAGTCACGTGAACACTGTCAACAGCAAAGAGATGCGCCTTCGCCAGCACAAAACAAGAAACAGCAAACGTGAATGTAATACCTGATGGCAGATGTTCAATTTAATCAGAAATATAACAACAGTGGTGCAGGCTAATGATGACTAACAGACAATCATTTATTTCCGGACGTTTGAGCTTTTGTTCTTCCTCTGCGGTTAAACCATTAGAGTAGTTCTAGCACCCCCTACAGGGAGGACTGTTAGTCATTTAAATACCTCGTTACTTCTCCGGTATTTTTTACTTTTCTTCTTTGGAGTTAAGAGCTCAAACCTCAAACGAATATGACACAAACTCTGAATGCTATAAGTCTTCAAATCTGATTCTTACTGTTATGTGGGGACCGAGCTTAAACTCACTCAAAAACCAAAAACAAAAAGACAAACATCTAGTCGCAGTCTTGTAATTAGTGGCTCTGCAAGAATCCCAATCTTTTCAAAAACTGTGTTACTCATGACACACTGTCTTGAAATGTGAAAGGAGGTCAGTCTTTTCAATGTCTTTTTTAAAGTCCTCCAGTGTACGGAAGGCATTAGAATCAAAACGATTTGCAAAACACATCCAAGTTTGACATCGTGAAGGTGACATTTTATAAAACACAAAGTGTATCGTTAGAAGAAAACAAGAAAACAACTCAGGAATGACAGACTTAGTGGAAACCACTTCTAATGGATAAATGACTGAGGAGTAAAACGTGTCTCCTGCAGGGGCTTGGTCAAAACTCACAGAGAATCATCAAGATGCAACATCACAGGTGAGGCCAACATTTATCTCTGACACTTTGACAGACATGTGCAGATGAAAACTAGTCACACTTTTGTAAAGCTAAGACATTCTGGAGGAGTGCGAAAGAGGTTCAAGGCAGGGTTTCCTGTCACCCTGTGCAATGTTCAATGTACATTGTTCAAAATGAAGGGGACAGGTGAACTACCAAGCAGAATAATGCACTGTCAAGCATGTTCCTCCTTCAACTTCTTCTTTAACGTCACAGCTAAAGAATTTTGTCCGTTGCTGGCTGCGGATTCACTGCCATAGCTCTGAGAATAGTTGGAACAATAAGTGTTTGAGCATTTCCTAAGCAGTTTGTGTGCCAGTGTACAGTACAGCTGACAGAGTGCAGCCTGGGATTTGAGGGTTTGTGCTCTGATGAGATGGACTGGTTGTCATGTTTCTGCCAGATAACTGGGAGACTGGTTCCTGCATGGGTAATAGAGCAACAGAAAAGACAAAAGAAAAATGGAGGAACTAAAAATGCAAATGCTGTCTCATGTCCTGCTGCCACACACAGAACTGATTACCTCAAGCGGTATAGATACACATGGGCTGTCCAGAGCGGTTCAGGTAATGCTGCATTTCACTTTTAGTTTTGTTACGGTATTGTGATATCATATTACCCAGAACATCCTAAAGAAAATAATAAATTATTCATTTGATTTGATTTTTTTTTTTTTTTTATGTGTAGTTCTTATATAGAACAAGCATGTGATTTTACAGAAGACGAAATGAAAACTATGGGTTTAACTTTTTTTGGGGATTTGTTTTTGCCGTTTGATAGATTTTCAACATGGGCTGCTGAAGTATGAAGTCTAACAAGTGAGCTATCAAGGTTTGTTCAATTTAACGCTTTAAGTGCTTCTTTGAACACAAACATATTCCCAAGGTGGCAATCCGAATCTGTCACAAGAGCGAGACATAACTCAACCTCAACAAACTACGTCCAGTTTAGAAAACTGCTTCTGTCCTCCAGGGTGCTTTGGTAAAGATGCAAAATCTTTCTTGAAATCAATAAACGCAAAAAAAAAACAAACTCAAAAGTTGTGTTGCTGAGTTCATGAAGGATTTTGTATCTTTACCAAAGCACCCCGGAGGACAGAAGCAGTTTTCAAAATTTAGGGAAGAAGATGCATGTTAAACGGATACCAAACTCCACCCGCTGCGTGATTCTGAAAGTCGGACAGAGGAGAGACGGGGTGTGATTAGTGCAGCCGTGGGTGTGTGACAGGAGTAGTTCAGGGACATCCGTACGACAGAGAATCACAAGACATGCAGAGGCTCCGAAAAGGGTTGCATGGGTTACATTACCGGACCACTTCTGGCCTTTAGTCTGGGACATTTTTATCTACAATTCAAACCGACAAACAAATTAACTGATCGATGCAACGGTTTTAAGAGGCCTGTACAAACCACGGCCTCCTGTAAGGCTGAAGAAGATTTTTCAACAAGGAAATGGGGAATTAAGCCCTTTTCAGCCATAAAATGCATTCTTTTTTTTCTTTTTTTACATATTTGTCAATTTGCATGTGTATTATCACTAGAACCGATGTGTTTCATCACAAGTGGGTCATGTGATCCCAGCTCAATGACATATTTTTGGGTTTAGAATCACTTTAATGACGAATTTGATGAGTGACAGAATTTCTTTGCGATTGCTAATTGTCAGCTTAGCCTAAAAAGAGAACTTGAACTGTATTATTTATGTTTGTATGTACTGAAAGGTTTACGGTACTTGTGTTTCTTGTTTTTCACTCATCAGGTTTGTTCATAGGCACTTTAACTGATACTCTGAACTCATTTATTTTTTTGTTTATTCTTACCTCGCACTGCAACAAGTCGTTTCTAGGTAAAGTAAGTGTCTCTATAATGGCATTTAATATTTTCACTTGACAACCACAGTGGATTCTGGCCAAATGAGTCATACTGGCATTGTAGAGTGCTGGCACTCCTCAGTGCAGGAGGAATGGTCTAGTTATCTTAGGAGACTCGTATTTACCGTACTTTGAAAAGGTGATTAGAAGATGGTGATGTTGTCAGGAGCTTGTCTTGTTTGTACGTTTTTTGTCATGGTTTGCCGTCCCGATGGAAGCTTCTCGCAATCCAGATTTGGTTGGTAACTGCTGATGTTAATAAAACCTTCGTGCAGTTCACTGTGTCTACCAGCATGCCTTTCTTTGTTTCCTTCTGTTTTTTTTCTAATCAGATTCGCGCTCCTCTTTTTATCAAAAAGCATCAAAGAGACTCCATAACCGTGCGGTTTTAACACTGCTGAGATCTTCTACCTCCCGATCGTGTGACTTTGCACTAAAAGCTCGACGTTCACCTGTGAAAGACTGCTAGCATTCATCAGAAAAAGAAAAGTATTGATCGATTGAGTATGATTTCCTCACAACACACTGGAACATTCTTTATTCATTAAAGAGTTGTGCAATGAAAGAAATAACCTTGTTTTGTGTTCTTTTATTGTTGTTGACAACATTTCTTTGCTCTTGCTGTGAGAAATATCTTGTTTATTTCCTTTCCTATTCACCAATTCAGACGCTTTGTTGAAAAAAAATGTATGAAACACTGCTCGACAACGCTACATTTATAGATGATAGATGATTCACTTCTTACTCCTTAATGGAACGCCATTCTTTGAATATATTTAGACTCTTTCTGTTTTAATTGCTTCCTCATAATGTTGCTTCTCAATTCATCATTGTTCGTCATGTTGTGAAATGTGCTGTCTAATCAATTAATTATTCTGTGTAATTATTTATTTAAAGTTGATTGCATTTCCGCACCAGTGTGAGCGCACACTTGTCACCAACGAGAAAAAAAAAAAAAAAGGTCTTATTTATTACGACTATTAAAAGACAGTGTTAGTCAGTGTGTATGAATGGGTTAAATCCATCTATCTATCTTGACCTGTGAGTTCATTTGAGGGTGTCAGGAATGCCCTTATTTTGATTTTGGTGACAGGCTGAAGGCTCGTGTGCACTATCGCCAATGACTAAAAACACAAATCACATGGCTTGTTCGTTTTATGTAAAGTCACCTCAGACAATCCTTTGTCAAACCTGTAAAACCAGATGTCACACCCGCTCCGGGCTTACCTGAAAAATGACACTGGCTTTTGTTAGTAAAAGTTTTTTTCCTGTGAAGTGCAGGCGTTTGTTCGCTGCACTCCTCGAAGGAAGGACTACTTTGCACAAAGAAGAGATTGAAACCGACAGAAAGGCAACTCCGAAAGCAAAGGGTAAGACCATTACTCGTTTCTCTACTCTTAATGGCCTCCTCTCACTTCCTTTCCAAGTCGCTTTCATGGCAGAGGAGGATGATGGAATTTCATTACTTATGATTGAAAACCAATGGAGTTTTGAAAGCAGGATGAGATGGAAAGGTGCACTCAAAATGCTAGTATACCCTCCAGATGCCAGCAATCTAATTTACTGTCAGTGGTAATAAATGTGGAGCCACCGGATGGCACAGATAAGATGTTATTTCACCATCAGGGTTATCACTTAATATGTGATAATGTCTGTGGGGAGCAATTGTATCTGACAGTTAAAACAGGAGCCTCATCTCCTGGCAGGAGAAATGATCATCAGTGTGGAAGAATTGTTAATCTGTCAAATCAATGTGACTTCACTCAATAAAGTGTTCATGGAGAGACTCAAGTTTAGACCATATTGTTAATGATTCACACTTGTGGAAGCCTTTTTTTTTTTTTAATGAGAATGAACAGCTCTGCCTGTCTTATCGTTATCCTGATTGACATGTAGCGCATACATCTACATGAGAACAAAGCGACATTTTTTGGCCACACATACCTGTAACGTCAGTGGCACCGAAAATAGCTCATCACGTTTTGATCAGCTGCTTCTTTTTTGTTTCTGTATCCCCACTGGTACAGTAGTTAACAAAAACTAAGACTAAAACGAGCAGTGGAAAGATTAATGATTAATTAACTGAAATGACAATAAATAGGACAGTTTTCAAAGAAGTTTAAAAGCCAGTAAAAATGTAACAAAACGACCCAAAGTAAAACAGAAGGGAATAGAATAGCATACAAGTCATGGTTCATGGTATACAGGAATAAAATGGCTTTGCACAAACGGGACCATTAATAAAGAATGGTTTAGTAAATCATATTTGACCTTTTTCAGCTTTTACAAATCAAGGTTTTCCTCATAATACATGTAAAATTTTAAGTACACTGAAAAAACCAGCACTACTAGAAAGAAACCAAAGGTTCTTAAATATAAATTGTTTTGATTTAATAGAAAACTCGGCCATTGTGCTAAGGAAATTCTATTTGCGTAGATTCCTTAACACGACAATAAAAGTGTAGCCACCGAAAGACCCTAATGGGTCTAATGAGAAAAATTGTCAAAATTTTAGCAAGTTGTGCTCATTACAAGTAATGGAAACAGTTATTTGTGCTAATTGTCTCATGCTTGAAAAACAGTCTTTTTCCTCTGCTGGATATTACGTAAACAATTGTTTTACCTTGTTACTGGTTAAATCTAGCTCAATATTAGCAGGGACATCTTATTAAGGTTAGGTATACTTTGTTAAAATTAAATTAATATTCTCATGAAAAATATGATATTCACATTCATATTTACATTCCCGAAATTCACAAAAAACTAAATAAAAACTAGTCAGTTCCTCAAAATAAAACTACTTTCTGTATGCACACATGACTCTGCTGTTGCTTGTTCAAATAAAGTAAGAGGCCTGTGTTTTAAAGTGTTTTTGAGCTGAGAATGTTGACTGGGTTGTTGCAGACATTCCTGAATCCAATAATAAAACACACCCAGGTAAAAACAATGAATAAAGGTTGAACCATAGCATTCACTGATACAGCAAGTGCTGTTAAGTTTCCACAGAGCAATTATATAATGCATTATGACACTGAACACTGAATGTAATTATTATAAACAAAGCCTGTACTGTGACACCTACGAGTGTGGGAGTCAGCACACAAAGTGGCTCATATTATTCTCTGTGAAAATTCAGCTATTGAGATTTTATGTCACATTTTCTTCCATATCCCATCAGATCTAGCATCATGGGAAAGGGCGGGAGTGAAGACTGGGACGAAAAGCACCCGGACACTGTTCAAACTCAGCCCACCAAACACAAGAACGCAGAGAGCAAAAGCTCAGGAAGCAGCTGTCCAACATGCTGCTTGAAGACACGGGACTGTCTCATGAGTCCGGAGTGTGGCAGGGCACTTCAGATCTCCAGCGTCGTCGCCTGGTGTGGGATGTGCATCCGCATGTTCGTTTGTAAGTCTCAAATGCAACCAAAAAAAAAAAAAAAAAACACTTACACGTGGGCTGTGATCATGGGTTTGCTCTGATGGATTACGTAAGGGAGACTGATATCCTGCTTAGACGAATATGAATATGCATACATATAAATATATCCATGACATTTAAAAGGTGAACGTGTTTATACGCTGCAATTAAAATCCAAATGGAAATTCTATGCTTCCAAAACGCAATCCACCATTTAGAGTCAAGCATTTCAAAAACACCGTTAATGCTAACATGCTGTTCTTTTGATTTTCATTCATCATTTGTTTTTTGTTTTTTTTGTTTGTTTTTTTTACAGAATCTAATCTTGGACATTTGGACCAACTTTGCTGCGTTGCCTTGGTTATCAGCACCGTCTGCACACATCAACAAACTCAGATGCCTTTTGTTTTCTTCTAACTGGAGATGATTAATACACAGAGGATTAATCCATTTAATTTTCAAAATACTACTTTCAGCCTCTGTCCGCAGGTTATTTATTAAATACAATCCAATTAACTAGAAAAGTGAAGGTCAAACAAACAAGAATAACTGTACATTTGAAAGAATGATCATGTAGAAATAATGTAATAAAAGTTCTTGGTAACGGTGCCTTGGACATCGAAGCCTATTTCACACAATCCCATTAACTGTATGTTTCTATGTGAAAGTGTTTCGGTAAAACAAGATTGAATATTTGTACATTTGAATGAATGAGTGAGTCAATGAATGAATACAGTGTAAGAAATAATGTATTAAATGCCTTTGGTAATGGTGCCTTTGTACAATGAAGTTATAGGACCACTATTTAATCATGAAGACATTTTTAACCATACAGTGTAGACTACATATGGTGATTAATAATTGTTTTGGATAATGTACATTCATGTATTATAGAAATAAATGAATACGGCAAAGTGTCGAGAAGTGCGTTGTTTTTACGTCAACGTCCCGTCTTTAAATGCAAGTACAATGTTCACATACACCGACTGTGAGACATCTGAAAAAATGAAACCAAAAACTTTAAAGTTTTTTTGTTACAGCTCTGTTAAAGGTTCAATGTTTAAGAGTTTGTGAGCTTACGCATTCTTGGAGTCTGTGTTGAGCTGGGAGCGGGACATTTGTTGATGTTAGCCAACAACATTTCTAAGCTAACGGTATTTAGCGTTACAAACTGGCCCCGTTCAGACCTTGCTCTAAGTCGTACTGAGACAACCCCGAATGTCCAGCTGTAAGTGCATCTGGCGTTAGAAAGCATCGCCAGACGTGTTTCCAGTGATCACGTCTGACCGGATCTGATGTCATCGCTCGACATGCAAGTAACAAGCTCATCTATAGCTTAAAATACAACGCCAAGTTGAACTGGCTTTGTAATGTTTCTTCAAAAAATGTAATTCACTGTGCTGCTCGAAAGCAACCGCCAGCAGCTTTTAAGGTGGAGTGTTTTCTGCCATTTACTCCGCAAGATGACACCATGAACAGCACATTTCAATGTTATGAAAACTTTGACCATCATTGTTGTTATTCATTTGTTTTTTTTCATTAGTGATGACTGAAGTGCTTAAAACATGTTCGTGAATTTCTACTGGATTATGTGCAGAAAAAACGTGGCGGAGGCGGAGCATCGATCAGGTGAGCTCAGGCAGCGCCACGCAAGCACTTGTAATACATCTTTGTGGACTTTCTGAAAATTCCAGATGTCTTTGAAACACTTTAATATAATACCGCAGACAGAGCATGTCAGCTGAGTAGGCAGTCCTTCAATGTGTCCCAGGAGGCATTCCTGTTCAGACTGAGAGAATGTGGACAAATGCATCCCAGACAACCTCAGAATGCATCTTGACTGTGTTCAGACCCTGTATTAGAGCTGTCCGCGTGTTATTGCATTTGCCAGGATGGATGAACTAACTGATGAACAGGGCCACTGTTGCTGCTGTAGAAGAACAAAAGAGGCACCGAAGAACTTGAGAGCAAATGTAAGGATTTTCAGCAGAAGGACTAACCTCAGTCCTCTAGAAATCAGTGTACAGGCTGTTATCACAAATGTAGGCACTGATACACTTGTTAGCTTAGAAATGGAGTTAACTTCTGACATCTAACATCTTCTAACATCAACAAATGAGTGGCTCTATGCAAGCGTATCTTACATATTGAATCTTTTAGTGGTGATAACACTGCTGATAATAAAGACCAGTAATTAATTAAAATTGGAAAAACACAAACACACACTACACAAGTCACCAAAGACTGTATCAATTATGTTTTTAATGTGATATCTGCTGCAAATAATAGCACTACATCAGCGTGTCACTGTCTCTTTTGTGCCATCTGCCTTTTTCATAATACAAAAGTGATACAAAAGATTCTAAGGCCAGACAGGAATCAAGCCTGAATCTGTTCACTGGGGACAGCTGGTCAACCTACATATGAATTTAACACCATGGGTCTAAGGTGTCAAGCCAGAATGTCTCACTTTTCTTCCAGTGAAGAAGAGAGTAGGCGGACAGCAGAAACAAGGCATTGTGGGAAGGCACACAATTCTGTACATGATGGGAAGAAACAGTAGATCCTGTGCCAGAGAGAATTCAACATGGTGCTTAAATGAGAGACAGTGGCATTTGACTGTCAGTTTTTCATATTTAGTTTTTAACTTTTCTTTATTTGTTCAAATTTGGCAGGTGACTAAGGCTGTAACAATAACAATAGTTTTATAATAAGAAGTCACTCTTGGGGCACTGCTTAGCTCACCACTTAAAATGCCCACCTGCATCTCCTCTGCCTTTCCTGTCTGTCTCTATTATGACAAAATGAGAAATGAAAAAAAAAAAAACACTATAACACTATACTAAAATTAGAATTACCTCCCTGCAGTTGTATGCCTCCACAAACCAGCTGTAGTTTATGTCCATGTCTGTCCAGATAAATATATGTAATGAAGACTCTGAAGGAAGGTAATAATATGTATTAAATGTATGATTACATGTATGATTCGAGTCAATAATAATTTCTAGTGAGAAACACGTTGTCCTCACTTAGGGACATTACTGTACGTAATTGTGGACGGAGGAACAGTGACGTCACCCACTGGTTTCTGAACTGTCCTTTTGAAGGCAGAGGTTTGCGATTTGGCCGTCACCATGTTGTCTTTGAGGAGCCGGAAGCGACCGAAAGGGGACAAAAGGGGTGGAGCTACAGGAGCGTAAAGGGTAAGGGCCATCTACGAGGAGTCATGGGTGAGCTAACGCTAATGCTTGCCCCTTGAATCCAAATGAACATTTGTGCCAAACTTGAAGAAATTCCTTCAAGGTGTTCCTGACGTATGAAGTTTAAAAGACTGGACAGGCATGAGGTCACAGCGGCTTTAACCTTTGAGCGTTGGCCATCAAGATCTGATCAGTTTATCCTCGAGACTACGTTAAATTGTGTGCCAAACTTGAACAAATTCCATCAAGATTGCATTCACAAGCATGAACAGTGGGATGGATGGACAATCTGAAAATCGTATGCTTCTGGCCACGGCTTTTGCTGGCACAGAGGCCTAAAAAAAATACCAGAATTGATAGAATTCATCTTCTGACGATCATGAATATCTGTATGAAATGCCTTGGAAAACAAACAATGGTTAAAAAGCTATTTTCTATTTCTCTCATAACACCTCCGCTTGTGTTGTTGTTTAGTGGTCAACATTTAGTTTCTGTGCACAGACTTGTACTGTAGAACAGACAAGGCATTTTCTCTAAACTCTAAGCACCAGATGGAAGTGGACATGATTCATGAAGCAATCACGGTCGAGAATGTGAAACAATTGTTATGCTACTCCAGACCACTGAAGATGCAGGGAACATACACTGCAGACACTGAAGCACAGTGTTTGTCATGGGAAGTGGGACTTGAAGGAATCTTGATGGATAACACAAATGGAATAATAGTATTTTTTACTGGCTCCAAATTTAGCAGAATGAAGGTAAATAGATAAAGGAAACTAATCCAAAGGGCAATAGGCAGTGAGTCTTCTGCACAAAGACAGTGAACGTGTGCATGTTCAGTATGAAGACATCATTATGTCAATTAAAATATAATCCAGAAAGCATTTGGTTTCCTCCAAAAGTTTGCTTAGTGTATAAAAATTGACAGCTGAACCCGGCTGAGAGAGAGTGGGAATGAAAATGCAAAAAAGAAATGTGAAGTAATGTGTCAGTGACATTAACTGGTGGCTTTCTAGGTCTGTCTCGACTTCTGTCTCTGTTCTTCGGGGACTCCCTGGGGATAGCAGTGACATTTTGAACATGACTTTAGGGAGAGAGCATGACTAAAAACTCCAAAACACTTGATAATCACCCTTTGATCAGCCTGTACTTTTCTAGTTATGTCTCTCCTGTAAATGTTTAAACTGCTCTAAACTTGTGTTACGTACCAACTAGAGCAGAGCAGCAAATCCCCAGTTTCCCCACAATGTTGTAGTACTTGGATAGCTTCAAAAACATATTAAAAAGTCTCTTATCCTCAGAGTAAAACTTAGAGCCTATATATAAACGGTACTTTGTAATCCCTATAGGCATATGCTGACATTAAAAACCCCATGTAAAGGTACTGCACAGTTTCTTTCAGCACCAGTGATTTCCAAACAGCTGAATGCTGGACTTTTTTGAGCTTCGGTTTGTTTAAATAAAAACGATGTTTTGAGCAAAATGAGCGAGTTTAGACAGCTCTACTGTAGCTGTGGTTAAGACGTTGCACTAACAGAAGGATTCTGTCATGCAGATGTTTCATGATGTTTACTATATTACAATCACTGACCTGTTGGCATACTTTGGCTTTAGCATCTTTCATTTTTGCATTAATCCAAATTATATGCACAGCGTCTCAAATCGAGTACTTCCGGTAGTACACCTACATGCAGTACGTAGCGCATACATAGTATAGTTATTTTTGCAGTGTGCGAATTTTGACGAGTCAGCGTTGTCTCAGCTCAGACCAGCCATTGTGAACTTGCCTAACCTGCCCGCCAGAGTATCTGCCATTAAACTTACCTTACCTTTCGTTATCCGCCGCATACTTCTATTAGTATTATATTGCATTAAAGTTTGTTTTTTTTAAACGTTCGTGCAACACACACAGCAAACACAGCTTCCCTCGCTGGCGTTTCGGACGTTTTCTGGCCCCTCCTTTCCACTTCGCAGCCAAGATCTTGACTGTTGAGGGTGAGAAGAACATTTTTACTATTTTGACTGTACATCTGCACGTCATTTTGCCGAAACTGACAGTAAGACGGCACTAAAAATAGTAAGTGTGAGTACAGAGGTACGTGATTTGAGACACAGTGATGGTCTGTCAGCTAGGGTGCTAATTAGTGTGTTTACATTACACTACGTTGGCATTACTGTTATGAAACACAATTCTATACCATTTATTAAGTAGCTGAACTTACTCGGAGGCATCCGGTAGTGTTAGTTAAAAGATGTCATTGTTTTCAGTCAGTTAGTGGTAACGTTAGCTTGGCGAGTGTCACCCCTCGTGATTCCCCGGCTTCACCTTCTTGTGGTCACTTCTGGCTCCAAAAGAAAATGGCAATGTCCAAAATACCAAACTCAAGGCTTTAAAACGATAGCCAGCAAACCAATGGGTGTCAAACACTTCTTTTATACAGTCAAGTGTTTTCTCTATGTTTTGCTATTTCCCTTTCTTTCCTCATTTTTCTTTGCTCTCGAGGTCCCCTTTCTGTCACTGGCCCTTGTGTGCCACTATGTCAGTGCAGGCATCACAATACAGGGGTGACATTTCAAGCAGACAGATTAGGGCTTCTTTCCAATTAATTTCGCTTCCCTTCCCCTGTTAAATACACAATCAACCAAAGGCAAAATGTCACTGAAACAAACGAGGAGCCGCCATGTGGCTGACAATTACCACCAAGCGCCTCAGAAATGCCAATATGTTAAAGTGGGAGCAGTGTGTGAGATGAATAGGGTACAAAGAGCACTCTTTGAGGACTCCTATTGTTGCACTGAAACAGGCATGTCTATAGGTACCTGCCACCGTCATCGTATGTAGAGACAGATACCATGCATTTGGAATAGTGAAACGTTGCTAAAGACTTATTAAAATACCTCCAGTTTCACTATTAATGAACATATACAGCAACAGTTTGCATGGAGTGCTCCTCGGGTGTGAAAGTGTGAGAGAGTGTGCCTCTTATTGGCCGAATGTTGAAGAAGTCTGAGGCACTCGGAAGATTGATGAGTTTAAAAGCCTTTAATATCTCTCGGTGATTCAATCATAGTAACAGTAAAAACACACTTACACATTTCAGCCATTAGGGCTGTCATCGGGGGAAATCCAAATTATTTTTCAGCCCAATCCCAGTCTTCATGCTCACGACTTTGAGGTACACGTTCCCAGTTAGTCCTTGAAAGCTCAGTGTTTACTTCCTGTCAAAACATCAAGCGCACGAGCCATCTCTTACCGATATTTTATGGCCACTCTCCGTAAGTCTGCATTTCTGCAGACTTTGCCTGAGGGCATTACCACAGTTCAAAGCATCATGATCATAAACACATGTTTACCAGATTATGATATCATCTTTAAGAAAAAAAAAAAACATATTCGTTGCACTGGCATGCCTAAATTTGCTTGTTAATTTACATGAAATTAACAAGGATGCAAGACAGATCAAAAGAGAGGAATGTGCACGTATGCAATATTACACACCTTGTTCATCAATCATTTCTTTTAAGTTTCACTTAATGATGCTTTTTTGACAAAAATAAGTAGCCTAAATTAATTATTTGACAATTATTTCTCCTCTCTGTGAAGCAAGAGCCTGAAAGACGTTCAAATCAGGCACTTTAAGCGCCTGGACTTTGAAGAAAGTAAAAACCATGAAATTAAAAGTTCCAACCTCAGATAGTATGAAACATGCTTTGGATAAGCTATCATCATCAAGGTAATATATTGTTAATTTGCACTTCTGTCCTTTTTGTGTCTCATTAAATCAGTCATAACCAGTGTACTGTCCAACTTCTAGCTGTGGACATAGAAGTAAAGGATTTGTATCTGCAAAATATGCGTTGCTACCTTTTGGTATTGCTAACGTGGCTAACCTGACAACACCTTATTACACTGGAATGCAGTCAAACTGCGTGTGACGCCATTCCCAGCTCCAACTCGTGACTTCCAAATGGAAATTAATTCCAATTAATTAATTAATTACACCTCATGACATGCTCTACATTTTCAGAAACATTACAAACATCCCCTTTATCTGATACACTCTGCCATTAAATAAAGGGTTGATTTTAATCAGGTATGTATAAGTCTTACAAAAACACTTCCTCTCTTCTACTTTTCCTTTTGAATGCCTTCAGCTTAAATGATTTCTGGATTGCTATAACTGTGTCTGGCATTGACATCTGTACCCTGCTTCTTCTTCAACCACGAATCCCTCGCTGCCTTAATGATTTGGCCTCACCTTTTCCAAAAGGAACTTTCATTATTTTGTCATCCTTGAATTTCAACACTCTCTTTGCAATCCAGCCTGCTGTCTCTTTACCCTCCATACCAGTTAAAAAAGGCTGCCTCTAGGGTTATTTCCTATAGATGTTGAAAAGTCGCACGGTCAGTGTGAGGTACGTCACACGATTAGTGTAAGAACAAGAGGTAAAGTCACATGACAGATGCTTTCAAACCACAGTAAGTAAAAGAAACTAGTCATCCAGAAACAAGCCCGATCTCAGGGCAAAAACAGGAGTAAATAGAAAAAAGGAAGAATCTTGATTTATTTTCCAATACAAACAGAAAGGGCTGCACGATGATGTTGGACAAAATACCCTGATGACTTCACCAGAAACAATTTCACAGAAGGAGAGAACTCTGGTTCCCCATTTAAAACAGGGTATTGTGTGGCTTATATCCAAAAGGATTCTGTTTATAAGAGCCTTTTTGTCTCCATCTCTTATTGAGTTTCCTACATGGTTTATATTTTTAGTATATCGCAAGTGCCGTCGTCAGCTTCATTAAACGTTGGAGGTTGACCGAAGTACGACCATATCACTTCCGCTTTACCATCTTTTACGGTGCTTCTCTGTTTGTTTTGGTTTACTTTTAAGGCTGTTCATGGCTTGACTCCAGACTATATTTTAGGCCTTTTAATCCCATATCAACCCGTGCGTACACTGAGATCCTCAGGCGTTGGTCTTCTGTCTGTCCCACTGGCCAGGCTGAAAACATAAGAGGACAGAGCTTTGCTATCAGGGCCCTGAAACTTTGGAATGACTTGCCCGAGGAAATCAGGCTGTCTGAGTCAGTGTCTGCTTTTAAGTCTCTCCTAAAAAACATACTTTTATCGGAAAGCATATCCTGGTTGTATCTGAGTTGCTCGTTGTTTTATTGTTTTTAATTTTCTTGTTTTATTCTAGTTCTAGTTTTAATCTTTCACCCTTCATGTTGGATTTTATGTCTGCTGTGTTTTATTTGTTTTGTCTTTTCTGTGAAGCACTTTGTACTTTGTTTGAGAAGTGCTCTGTAAATAAAGTTATTATAAATGGCTTCATGTTATATTTATACGATGTTCACGATGTTTGGTCTGTAAAATAGTTGCTTGTAGTCACATTGTCATAATGATTGCAATCTCCGCACTCGCTCTGCTGCTGAGGGAGATTTCTGTTGGACGGGGGGAGATCACTTTTCATCTTTTCTTTCATCTTTCAACGTTTCTTCTTTACATTTGTTCAGTTCACTTCTTCATGCGTGCACACTTGATCGGAACACTGTTGTTGCTTCTGTTTTTGGACCAGCATATGTATTGTACGCCGTGGATCTAATCGTACGTTACATATTCAGCTATTTATAGAAACAAAACAAAAAGATAACACTTTCCCTCTTGAAGGTTTTACGAGACTGTGTTCAGCCACAGTAGTTCTTCAAGCAGAAAACTAACAGAAAAAAAAGAGCAATCCATTAGCATTCATCTTCTAGGGTAAATCAATACCTGTATTTAAATTTGTTTTAACTTGATGGATTAGACAGGGGGTAACCACAAGTCATTAGGCTTCATCCTCTGGGGACCATAGATATCTTTACCAGTTACATGGCAATCCATACCAAGGTTATTATTATTATTATAGATAAATACTAACAAAATAATGAGAGCTAGGTTTGTTGACTGCAATTATAAAGAAAATGTCTCCAGCATTCATTTTTGTCAATTTATTTCATATATAAGCCTCTTATTTTGGGTGGATATGAAATCTGGTTATAGACACAAACACAATGACAATGATACAGTGATACCCATCCTTTATATTTGTCTTCTGTGGATG
Source organism: Coranthus polyacanthus (assembly GCA_037367275.1). Lineage (NCBI taxonomy): Eukaryota > Metazoa > Chordata > Actinopteri > Kurtiformes > Apogonidae > Coranthus > Coranthus polyacanthus. The sequence continues at coordinate 14,049,079 of JAPQRN010000012.1, forward strand.
GTCGCTCATCTGTCCAAAACGAATACATAAAGACACAAAGGTATGACATTTTGTTGAAAACAAAACAAAACACAGAATCTAATGAAAATGAAACATTTTCTTTGCATTAATAAACCCACTTTAAAAACTAATTCAATCTAAGCTGCAATTGAAAACAACAAGTCAAAATTAAATGAAAAGAAAAATTGTGAAAAATGCAAATGTATTATGACCTCGATGCATATAATGTGACTGTTGAGATTAAGACAAAAAGTATATATTGAGTTAAAAGTATTAAAAAAGTGTGAGCGAACATAAAAATTCAGGTGCTCATCCAGGACAGGACTGGGTCAAATATAGATAAAACAAGCTTAATGACTGTCCAACTTAATATTAGTGAAAGTCCCAAAAATGGAGAGTGGCAGTCAGAAAGAGTCTGATTGAAATAAAAATCCTTTATTAAATCTTGGATAGGCCAACACATTTTGACTCTGAAGAGTCTTCATCAGGGCACGACACTACAATAAGACACGATAAGGAAGTCACTGTCATGTGTGATATTTAAATTAGATCACAGAAAGTCGAACAAGGACAGGCCCCAAAGAAGAAAAAAACAACAACAAATTAGAAAGAAAGGAAAAAAGAACAGAGGAAAATAAATTAATTAATAAAGAAAAATCATTTAAAAAATGAACTACTGAGATGCTGGATGGGTATGTCTGGAGTAAAGTGGTTGCATAATGTCATTCCTACAACTAAAAACAACCTGCAACAACGTCTGTCATATGCACTTTAGTGACTTTGTTGCTGTCTCCTTTACACTGCTGCAGGTCACATGGCCTTCAGTATGTGTTGGAAGGTCAAACACCCACGCAGACACACTACTGTTTAATATACTATATGCAAAGCAGTTGTTCTTGCCAGTTTGCTAAATACAAATAGCAAATTGGCAAGAGAAAGCAAACTGCGAATAGTGATAGAGGGAGGGAAGGCAGTGCAGGGAATTTGGCTTTTGGAGACGTGTTACTGCTATACTGTACCACAGGTGATGATGTGTGGTGGACAGTGAGAAGTAAATCTCATACAAGGAGAGAGTCCCACATTCACATTGAATAGTATTCACGCTCTCTCTATTGGACAGTGATTCTTTATGAACACACTCTGGCCTCACTCACAGTGCCAGACAGTCCATCTGTTGCTCCCGCTCCGGGCCATGAACATCTCTCCTCCGCATACCTGGCAATGAAAAATGTGCCAAACATAGGTGAAGCGTACCCACCTGTCTCCTCCCAGCCCTGCGGGAAGCATGCTAAGACTGGCGGAAAAAAACAAACAAAAAAAAAACAGTCAGATATGCTGTTAGCAGGCTGCAACCAGTTTGTCACAATGAGAAAATATCAAATCCTCTCTCTTCCAAGTCAGTTTAATCACCTTCTTTTGCCAAGATGCACAGCCGGCCCTGCTTGTGATTGACTTGGCTCCCTGCCAGCCTCAAGACAATTTATAGCATAAAAGCTAAATCGATGGGTCATTATACTAATGAAATGACATGACAGAGGGACATGGGAGTAGAATCAAGGTTCTTCATAGCTTCTGGCTGTGGTTAGGTGCCAAGATTCTGATATGTTTCAGAAATGCTAAATCACTGAAATCCCTTGAAATTGATGAAAATGGCATTGAATCCAGCCTTCAGCAATCCTCCTGTGAATGTGTCTTTCACAGTTGCACGGAACCAAAACAAAACAACTGGCACAACCATTATTGGACTGTTTCCTGGTTTGCTTTTCCCATGATAGCCCACATTAACATCTGTTTTCACAGTTGAGAAAAACCAAATCACTCGGTGCTTACTGAGAAAGTCCAGGTCCCAGCGACACAATGCGGATAGTATGACATAAAAGGCCTTTTGATTGTTGCTATATAGTTATTTTTAGTTATTTTAAACTAAGGATGCTTTTACATCTGCCTTGTTTTGTCTGAACTTTGCCTTTGACTCAGTTGGGTTTTGGTTGGATGAAACTGAACCACTGTTTGGTTCATTTACAGCATGAACCAACAGTTTTCTGGATGGTTCAAACCAATTACAGGATAAAGCAGGCTATCGTCTGCCATTGAATAAAAGTAGAAGAAAAATAACTTAAAGAAGGAAAAAAGAGCCACAGTAACAGTAAACAGTAAAGTAATAAAGTCAATGTAAAAGCACATAGAAATGCTTAAAATGTAATTTAATAAAGAATCTGCTGCAGCACTATATAATATGTTGGTGCATATGTGTCTGTTATTTCATTTATTTCCATTCAAACTGAAAAGGCTAGCGGCCAAATTGACAATACACCAACATCGGATGCACAGCCGCCCACTAACCATTCAAAGTATACGGGGACGCAGCCAGATGTGGGTATGTTATGGAAAGTTCTTAGTGCACTCACAAAATTGCAATGTGAAATCCAAAACTGATCGGATCGGATGTGTACAGTGTAACAAAAACATACACCTTGGTTTGGACTTCCAAGACTTTTCAATTTGATGTGAACCAAAATCACAGGTGTAAAACCTCCCCTGGTCCAAACTAAACAGCTGAACCTTGGTCTGACAAAAGATGCGGTCTCGGCCTGAACCATAGTTCCGTTACTTTCTAGCGTGAAAACAATTTTTGGATGGTGTCGTCTTTTGGACCCATCGCTGTAAGTCATGTTAAGGGCTTTGTGGGCGCATTAAATAAAAGAACCAGAAGAAGGGAAAATGAGCTGCTGGAGCACATGGGTTGAGGAGGAGACAATATGCCTTTAACAGAAATATGGTCCAACAAAATAATAAAAAGTCAACTGTTCATCATTTTTTCTCCATTCTAGGAAAAAGACACACACATGTCTACAAACCAATCAGTGTCAAGTGCAGGGAGACACAGCACACATAAGGCGACGAAATGTGAAAAGTCCAAGAGTCAAATTCTTCAAAGTACACTTTGAACCCGTTTAGAGAAGCCTAATTCATCTCAAAGAGACACATTCACATCTTCAGGATCATGAAGGAGCACCAGACCATTTTCTCAGACACAGTCGAGCTGCTTTTTTGTTTTCTGTTTGTTTTTTTTTTTACCTTGAAACTTTTTCCCCATATTTTTTACTGCCACCATGAAGATGAAAGCTGGGGAAATATGCACTGTTTGTGTGTGTGTCTGTGTGTGTGTAGTACCTGTATTGGTGTATGTTTCAGAGAGGATGTGATGAGCGAGAGAGAGAGCAGAGAAAGAGATGAGATTTGTGATCTCATCTGTTCACCCGGGGCCTCTCTCCAGAGCGGCCTTTTTACAGTCGTCAATCATCTCCATGGAGACATCTTAAAACTGAGATGGATGGGAAGGTCTGATGCATTTCAAACATGTCTGTGATACACACTTAGGGAGATTGTGGATGGAAGCGACTCACCTTATGTCAGACCTGATTACTGCTCCAAGGCAAAAGAACACTTAGACCTCTACTTTGACAGAATACAGACAACGTTCCCTGTAATGTGTTGTAGCTGCTGGAGATGGAGTTTGAGTTTGAATTTCTAGTTTTACATACAGCGACACTGGATAACTGAGGGCTCGTGAGATGATTAATGGGGAAGAAAAGTTCTGATGCACAAATCAATTGTCAGTTTTGTTGGGTTTTTTTCTCTAATCTTTGGTTTTTTGGTGAGACATTAGATGATTTGAACACTGACTGAAATTAAACCATATGACAAGTTTAAAGGGAAAATCACTAGAGCTGTGAACAACTCAGAAACGTGACCTTGACAACACACTGCTTTTTGATGTCAGAGGCCAAAAGGCTGAAAAACACTTTTTTCATCTTTAACAATGAGTTGTATTTTAAAAGCATGCTTTATCATCCATTTTGTAAGTCACACATGTAAGATTCATGTGTTCTTGTCTGCTTACATGAAGTTTGTGTTGTAATCTGTCTTGCGCTGGGAACCAGTCAATTGGTGACGGTTAAGTCCATTTCTAAGTAACTGTCTAAACAACTATCTGTGTTGTCTGCATCTGTGATGACCTTGATATTTTTTTCTGTGAAAATCCCTGTGTTCATTCTCTTCTGGCATCAAACTCCAACACAAACTTCAGTAAGCACACAAACACACACAGATCTTTCATTTTATATATAAACCTTTAAAAGTAACTAAAGCTAGAAAATAAATGTATCCTACATTACCTCTGAAGTGGGGTGGAAGTGAAGTTGCCTAAAATGGTCTATTATCAACGAATTCCATTTAGGTCTAACATCAGTAATAAAACAATTTAACTTTGACTTTGTCTGGCCTCCAGACCAGAAGCTTGTCCGATCAGGCCGAGCTGGAGTCAGCACTGGAGGCGGAAAAGCAAAAGGGGAAGCTGATGGAAACGGAAAAGAGGACGGAGGAGAATACAAAGCTGAAGGCTCCGTTGGTCCAGAGAGAGAAGGGCCTGGAGGACAGGACTCATGAGTGGCAGGAGGACAGGTCCCATCTTCGGGCTGAGCAGAGAGCTGAAACAGCTAAGATGGTGGCAGTAGTGAGCCAGATGCAAGAAGACCTGAACAGTGAGAGGAGAAACTAGCTCGAAGAAAAGTCCTCTCTCCTGATCTCCATAAATGATGTCCAAGAGACTCTGCAGGAGCGTGATGGAGACAGGAATCATCTGGTGGAGAGACTTAACAATCCTGAGCAGCGAATGGAAGAGATCCACAGAAAACCTACAAAACATCTATGTAGAATAAGTTCCTTCAGCTCTTCAAATGTTGCTGAAGGACCCTGACACCCTGCCTTCATTTCCTCTACCACCCCTCTATCCACCTGTACCCTCAATCACAGACCTACTACTACCCGGACGTCTACCCCTACCCCACCTCTACCTTTAGGGGAGGTATCCACACCACTGCCTTCACCCCAACCCCCCACCCTCTACCCCAGGTTAGGGTGGGGGGGTACCACCTCTACCTTGGGATTTGTACCCCCCAATGTTCAAATGAAACTTGCGCTCATGCACGTTATTATGTTTGTTAAGTTTGTTGTTTGTTGATGCATGGTTCAAACCCTTTTTTTTTTAAATGAGGCAGTTTTGACCATTCAAAATGTATGTTTAGAGCAGCTATTGACAGCAAAATCCGTATGGAAAAACCTTCACAAGCTATAATGTAAACTACTGCCTGACGCAGCATTTGAAGATTATAAGACAACAGTGTTATTTTGACCGGCTGTGTCAGTTTGTATTCGGAGGAGAAAAGTTGATGATAACATAACACAGATTTACTGTCAACAACAGTAAGCTTCACACTTTTTTTTGTGGGAGTGATAGGCGTAGCGTTAATTTGGTGGTGGTGTTTTCCACTACACTCCTGACTACTGCTGTTGAGAGTTGGAGCTCATTTTTCAATCTCAAAGCCACAAATACCTCCTTGAAGTAACAGGATCAAACTGGTTTGGGAAATGACTGAAAGTTTCAAAAAAAAAAAAAATTAAATGATATATGTGTGAAACATATTTTAAAGATTACATCTACAGTGGTAATGAAAGGGCAAACCGTTGACGCCTGTATTGGCAAAGCTGTTGCTGGACTCAACTGTTGCTAAAAAATTTATAAAAGCACTTTTTATCTTGAGGCTTTCGCCTGCTTTTATTCAGGTCATACTTTACCAGGTCATACTTTGCCTTTCATTATTTCATGTATCTTGCTTCATGTTAACGTATTTTACTGTTGTTTTATCACCTTGCTTTGATATTTTGCTTTAATAGTTCATTTCTCAGAGTCTGCAACGCTGTATTTAGTGCTTTGTATAGCGTCTTAGCTTAGAAACAATAAAAATGCTATTGCATGCTTGTGTTGCGTATGTACTGTCGATGTAGGTCACAGGTTTGTGTGACATTATTTCATATTAGGTTCATAACAGGTTCAATGTGTCTGGAGGTGGTGTTAAATTAATTCATTTTCCTACAGCTTTAGAAGTATTAATTAAGTTTTAAATCCACAACATGCTGTAATGGCAGATTCCTGTTATCATGTGAGTGAAAACACAGTGAAGGGAATCTTACAGCAGATTGCACCAGGGTACCAACATCACACTAGTGGCCTCTGGGTGCGGTATGATGTTTCAAAGAATGTAACATGTTATAATTCACACAATTTCATACAGGAATAATACATTGAGTGGACTATTATGATAGATGCTCTTAAATAATGTAAAAAAAAAAGTTCATTTCTGATGTTGTAATTTGTTACTTTCGGATAGAGACAGCAACAAACCACACAGGTGATGAAAAATCTATATTAGCTTTTATGTACAACAGCACAGACAGAATGTCTAGTCTGGTGGCAGATGCTGGAGAAGATGCCCTTGTCTGCTTCACTCCAAGAACATGGTCTCTTTCGTCTTGCTTTCTTCCCTTCCAGCAAACAAACAAAGCTGATGTAATCCTCAGCTTCCTTAAAGCCTGATCAGAGTCAGTCAGGGTCAGTAGGAGATGGAAGAAATACACATGGTGTATCATTAGCGTCACAATGGCTTTCTGCAAGATTAGCCAGGCTGCTTTCACTGCATTTTCAAAGCCAAGCCCATCTTTAACAACCAGCTTTGTTCCTCACAGAGGGAAGTGGAAGGAGAATTCACTGCACACTCTTCTGTTTTCGTGGAAAATTTATAGAAACTTCAACAAGTCTGTTGGCTGACAGTCTTTACAGCACTTACTTTGTCGGCATAATTTCCTGCCATTACACTGTGCAACAGGCAAAATAAACGGCACCCTAAAAAGGGCACATGATTCACACAATGCTCATTTTAAGAGCACCTAAGTGACTTCACTTTTTCTTTCTAATAAAGTGAAATCACTTTTATCGGTTTAGCATCATTATCACGGTGTGCACGTGCACAATCGTGACACCAGAGGATGGGCGATGTCAAGAAAGACTCAAACTCATCATTCTACACATTTTTTGCTGCTTGATACAAACGGAAAACTTGCATGGTTCTCATGTTCCATGACTAATCTACAAGAGAACGGTTATTGAATACGTGGAGCTTGTTGCAGTGAGTGTGTTTTCCATTACCATAATTACATCTACTGTGGTGGTCCACCATAGTTTACTTTGTCCCACACGTATTCTAAGCTATTTCTTCGGCAAAGTCTCTGTGTCAAACTGTACAGTAGTGATGAGCAGCAAAACACATTATGCAAACTCTCACAAGTTAAAGGTTCAATATGTAAGATTTGCATATGTTTGTGAGCTTCCGTTACGTTTGTGTTGGAGTTAGTTGTTAGCCAACTTCATTGCTCAGCTAATTTTAGCTACTGTTGTACTGTGTTGTCACTGCAGAGGAGCAGAAAAGTAGCCGTTGAATAACTCAGAACCATCAGCGTACAGGATGTTATCATGAATGTGGGCAACCAAGACAGTTGTTAGCTTAGAAATGGAGTTAGCTACTAAAGCTAATGTCAACAGAACTGTTCACATCTTCTGGTGAATATTCCTGTACTTCTTAAAAATATTTAAATATATATCACAGAAAAGAAATATTGCAAAATCTGTCAAAGACCAACTGAATATGAGATTCACAAAATCATCCTGGATCATGGTACATACCAATGAAGACAGGATATTTTTCCAGAAAGACAACAAAAACCCCTGTTTCTCATGTTGTTTTAAAATGGAAAGCTTGCACTGATTGCAGATTTTCTGGAATTCAAGTCATTAATAACTGCGCATGGTTGCTCTGACAAATATTAACACTATCCAATATTCTAATACTGCACTGTGTATGCTAAGAGAATACTTATATAATATTGAACCCAGCCTAAACACATAAAACAACACAAGCAAACCTCATTATACTCAGATGCAGGTACTCTTTGTATTCAGTCAATTTGTTAGATAAGTCAACAGAGTCCTCCTGTCTTCTGAATTTAGTGCCTTAGAAAGACTACAGGCATGCATCAAAAACACATTTCTAAACATTGTGAAATGAAAAAGCTATTGAGAGTGCACTAACAGGATCTTCTCTTCCTAAATCACTTTTTGTTTTTTTCATGCAGAGGCTGGATGCTCCGCTGGATATTGTGAAATCAGGGCGATACCCATCACAAGCATGTGTACATGTTTGTCCAACACCTTTTGAAACCGAAGATCAATTCCACTTGAGGTTAAATGTGATTATATTCAGTGTCAGAAAGAGGCATTGCAACATACTGTTTGTATTGTTTATGTGTCAGTTTTAGTTTGATTTGCTGGTGATGCTTACATTTATCAATCCATTTATTCACACAAGAATGGAAATAGCCCAGTCCACATTGGACAAATAACAATCTTATTAAAATTAAAAGCTGACATGGATTAAAAAAAAAATGGAATTGCAAATGCAGGTTGTTTTGAATAATTTAAGGGGAAGATTCCCAGGCTTTGCGATGTAATACTGAAGCCTTCTATTTAAGGGTCTTTTCCAACCCGTAGAAAAAGTGACATGAGTGGGGAATAGTTATACAGGATGCCAAGGTTATTGCTTCTTCACAAATTCCATTTGTTATGTGCTGTTGTGAGCCATACAACAATATAATGGCATTATATAACTGCGTGGCTAAAAATAAATACCCCCCGGAAAAAAAAAACAAAAAAAACAAACAAACATGGACCATTTAATTGAATGTTGTGACACAGTAAAAGCTTTTCTGCAATTACAAGAAGAAGAAGTTTCACAAATCTTAAACACATTTTTATTGTTACATCCAATTTAGAAGTTGTTTCAGTTCCCTGTCATAAAAAAAAATGTCTGAATGTTGACACTAAAACTAACCTGAAAAACTCCATGTATTTCTTGCTGATGGATAAAATGAACCAGAAAAGAGTAATGCAGACTGTTCAGCTTTCTTTTATGTAGCAATGTAATGTATCATCTTAAAACAGAGACTGATTAAAGCACTAAAGCCATGGACGTGTTGACCTCATTGACCTCATGAAAGCTGACTTTAAGCTTAAAATTTGAATTCTGTATTTTGTTCTTCACTTGCTCTCAGGCCGTTTAACAGCGCCAGGGTTGAACTGAACGAATAAGGCTCAAATTGTCTTGCAAGGCATAAGAATACATCTAAGCAACACAATAATCTAACAGAAAACAATTACAGTCAGATCTAGTCAGATCTGCCTTAATAATGTGATAAAAACATTAACGTGCACATTCACCACAATCACACAATGCGATGCACAGTAAAGACACAGAGACGACATGGAACGAACTGATCTGAAAGATCTGAGCACAAATCTGTTAAAGCTCTCAGTCAGTACGTATTAAGATGTACATGTAGTATATAAGTAAGTGTTTTAAGATGTATACTTCGATGTTAAACCGCTGACTGTAAAAGTGGACGAAGCCTGTGTGATGACGTCTCATTGATGTAAGCGGACTGTCATTTTTAATCCTCAGGTTTGGCATTTTGGTCGTCGCCATCTTGTGTTTTTTGGAAACAGAAGTGACTATATAGTGTTCGAAAAAAGAGGCTGGAGTAGGGCAAGAGAACCTGTCAAGCTAAAGCTAACTTACTGAAAACATTAATTGTACTAACACTGTCATGCAACCAAGTAATTTCAGCAAATATTAACACATCAGACTTTAGACATGCCCCAAGGGAAATCGCACACACACACAGTACCACATCATACACACATTGATACACTGATAACGCATTCTATTAATTTTATAGCAGCTACTCTTGTTTAGAGCCGCTATGGCTTTAGGGATTAAACCAAAGTGTTCTGAGCCAGAGCCCAGAGGAACAGAAACGTCAACTTTGTGTAATCCATAAATACACTAATTAGGACTAGCCGGTCTAGTTAGCAGGCTACCTGACAGACCATATAAAGCAGTACCAAATTAATACCAACATTAGCTAATGTAGCTAAGTTACACTAAAAGTTGTAATTAAATACGGTCAACTTAGATCTGATGGCCTTGTTAGTGTAACTCCATACCGCAACTACAGTTGAGCTGTCTGTCTGGAAAAAAAAACCCAAAACAAAACCAAAAAAAAAAAAGAATTATTCATTAAACAGAAGCTCAGAAAGTTAGACTCAGCAGCTGAGCTAGTTGACAATCAAAGCCCGAACATCAGACATGGACAGTCGACACTCAGCCACCTGTCACTCAAAGCGGCCAAGCCCTTAATTATTCAACTTTAAGACTTAATATAATATTAATGGGTGAGTTATGTCTTATAAAGTTAATCAGGGAAATTATCTATAGAGACTGAAACCATTTGCGTGACATGACCGTAAACACGTTTATTTTTTGCTGTAAATGTGTGCATTTTAGTCTGGTGATCTACAGAGACTGACTTGCTTTTGGAGCTCGTCTCAACTGACCATTCAAGAAACTGGCAGTTTCAGGAGTTTTGTGCTGGCTTAATCTTTCTGCGCCAGAGGTTCCCGGTTGTGTAATTCATATAATCATGACAAAGTCAGTCTGTTCCCCTTAACTATTCCTGCTTCCCAGGAACAGCAAGCTAATTTTCTTCACCATCTTCGCTGCTGTTGAGGGGGAGTAGGTGGCAGGTTGCAGTGGGCCATATGGCTCATCAGGAGTTGTAGGTACATCTGTAGTTCTTATAATGGAGCAAAAAAGGTCAGGCATAGTGTGAAGCAGTGCAGAGCCATGGAGGGCTCACATCCGACGGCAACACTTGTGAACTCATCCTCTAAAAAGATATGATTATTTTTAGGTTGCATGCCTCCCTGCTTGTCTTGATGCACAATATAATATTGTCAATAAAATATGATCTGTTTTTTTTTCTTTAAGACATTATCCCTTCAATAGCCACTTAACATTAAATTGTAAAGAAACAGTCAAATCCTCATATCTGCTGTTTATAGCATTTTCCTTTTTTTTTACCTTTTTCTTTAACTTCTTTACAAAATGGACAACATTGAACTAATCGGTGGATGGACATTTTTTGTTAAAAACGGAAACACTTTAATAAACTGATTCAGTGTGCACTCTTCTGTTTCTTCTGCTCCTCTGGGAAGTTCAGTTTCTTCTAATAATTCATATCTGTCACCGATTTTATGATGGAAAAAAACAGGCAACCAGCAACTGTGACATGAGCCACATTTTCAGACCTTATATAACAGCTTACACAAGTCGGATATAAACAGAGATACACACACCGGAGAACAAGATCACTGAGCTTGATTACTTGGTAGATGAAATCAATGGCCAGAGTAGTGAGACAGCTGAGACAAATGCTTTGTATTCTGTGGCTTATGCATTAATAACAGAAGATTAGATATCCCATTAGCAGTCACATTTCAAGCTTCTCACAAATTTGTTCATAACTAAATCGGAGGCATGGAGGTAATACAGAGGAAATTAATTCAACAGGGTAGTAGTGAATATGAGGGAGCATAGTTTTACACCCAGAAAGTAAAACTACGCTACAGTGATAAAATCACTGAGGAGAAAAGACAAGATGCAAGCCAGTGGGCACTCCTCAAGATATACAGGAAATTACTTGTAAGCAATTAATTCACAGTGGTGACGTGGTTCTGAGCTGTTAAGTGCCTGATCTTTGTGATGAGCATTTAATACAGATGAGTATTTAATCATTTGACTGACGATAAAATTCCACTCAAATCAGGCTGAAAAGACCATGTGGATTAATGGCGGCAGCCTGCCTCCAACACGTGCTGCAAAGGTGCTCAAAACTTACATTAAAACCGAATGATAAAATATTAATTGCTTGCCTTGTTATTAGTTTTAATTAAAGCTGTCATCGATTTACTAATAAATCACTCAATTTGCTGTGATTAATTGCGATTAATTGCATTTTTTTCTTCTTAAGACTGAAGCTTGTAATAATGGATTTTTTACATTTAAAAACAGAATGAATGTAGAGTCGAGTCAAATTATATTTAAATTCAAACAGTATTGTCTAATAGCATCTTTTTAGCTTTGAGCACACATTCTCTCCTGTGAACGATAGATTACCAAGAAAACCATCAAGGCCATCAAAGCTGTCTGATGGAAAGACGTGTTTTTTGTTAGTTTTATTATCCTTGCAGAAATACTGCGTCTGAGGTAACTGTCAGACACAGCCATAACAGAAAAGACATAATCAAAGACATTATTATAAAAGATATTTAACAGCAAAGTGCTCCAAGACATCACCAGCCATCAACCATTATGTACAACAAAATACAGCCAAGTGCAACAGAAACCACACACATCATCACCTGCTTTTATTTCACAGAGCTATACAGTAAGGTATAAGAGATCACTGGGCATGGGGAACTCACAAAGGCACTAACCTATATACCCGTTCTGATGGAAAATGAGTCCTGTACACAGAAATCGTTAGCTTAAAAATGCGGTTAACTAAAATCAGCAAACACCTCCCAGCACAAAACACACTCCCACACACACCTCATGTCACGCACCCAAGTATGTGTTGAATCTTACATATTTAACCTTTGAATATTTCATTTTAATCTCAAAAATTTAACTTGACAGCACCAGTTTTAATCCATTCAGCAATGCACAGTGTACATTACCTCCCAATGTGATTTTACCGTATGTCTTCATATCCATTTCTCTGTCATCTGTGGCATCATCCCTGTCGTTGCCTGGTGTGTGTATTACCTCAGAGACTTGGCATGTTGTTATTTGTGTATGTAGGCGTGCCACTGGAAGCCAGCTCTCACAGCAGTCTGGATCACGGCCCGGTTCAGTAGAGCTCTGGAAAGTGACCTTCTCCACAGTATATTTTACACCAGGCCCCAGTGGCCCGGAGCCCTCTGTTCCAGCTGGAACACACTGCTGTGCGACAGATGTCACATTAAGCTACACTCCCCTCACCATCAACCTGCTTCCAAAATCCCTCCACTGTCACTTCGCAATGGCCTCTCAGCTGGACACCTTCTGGTCAGGGTCTGCTCGGGTGTGTGTGCGGTTGTGCACGAAGCAATAAGGTAACGGTCTCAGAAGCGGAATCATATTGGACGTGCGCAGACATGTTTACACTTAAACACTTATAATGGCACTCCAAACAATTCTCCCTCTCCGAAGCGCCAATGTTTTCCCTCATCCCACCCAAACTGAAATGATCCGTGCACGCTTTAGACCTAATGGCGGAGTAATTTCGTTTCAGTGCTTTTACGTTTCATCTGAGAGCTACCTCACATTATACAATTAGGTTTTACAGCAAAACAATAAAGCAGTACTTCGCCAGCACCATTTAGAAGCTTTTTCTCTTGGCTAACCGTTTTCACTGGAATGCCATTCGTTCACATCAACCAGGTTATTTAGGAGGAAATAGTAATATCCTGCGGCTTGACCACAGCTCTGACACTTGACATAATATTCTGAAAACATCCACTACTAAGCCTGTAGCAAGCTTTTGAGCTGAAGCTGTAAAAATATTCTTGGACAGCTCTACAGTTCTTTAAGTGTGAGAGGATCAGGTGTCTTGTTGAAAACTGAAAGCAAATCTTTTTCTCTGTGGATGCTAATTATTGTATTTGAGTCATACTCTGGCTTTAGCAATAGGCACGAGTAAACACCACAGACACGGTGAAATGGTATTGATTTCCGGAGGTTTGCCAGCCAGTCACACATCAGCCCAAAGCTGTTGCACCAGAAGTTTATTTACTCCCTGTTCTATATCTCTGAAGCTCTCGTCAACCTTTGTAGAACTTCCTCTTTTTGACAGATACACACAGGCATCAAAGAATTTTTTACTTAGAGCAGTTTTGCTCCATTTCAAGATTAATTCAGAGCATTGAATACGTTTTTTTTTTGTTTGTTTTTTTACTTTTGGCCAGTCAGTAGTTAAGCCACACTATTATTTCATTTTTTGCAGGGCAGCAGTTCATTTTCTCCTGATCCATTGGGTTTTAGTTGATGGGCGATACCTTGAATATACTCATGTATCGCAGGTTGTTCGTATATGGTATGTATTAAAGCTTCATGAGGTAATACTTTTTTGCATCATTGGACCAAAATTCCATCCTACTTCCAGTATAATTTAAGTGAAAACTAGACCTCTGGACCTCCTCTTGGCTCTGTTTAGACTTTAGAAAATCTAGCCTGTGATGGAAGAGTTTGACCAATAACAGGTCTTTTCAGGGAAGGGAGAAATAAACGCAGGTGACTGATAGCTTTAATGACTATTGCTGTCAAAATGTGACACACATTCATGGGAGAAGCATTGTATTATGGGTTATTTGTAGTGCTAATGCTACGAGACAGAGTTCATTCAATTCTTTTTATAGTGATTATTTAGAACCTACCAGCACTATAAGTGTTGGGTTATGACACTATTAACTCACAGGATTTTTTTGTCATGTGTTTTTCTGCAGCTGTACAGTCATGGCAACTGCAAACTAGTTTGAGCTTGATACGCTCTGAAAGACTGTAGGAAAAGTGTAAACTTCCAAAGAAAATGATTTTGAGAGCAATCAACTGGCTGCAGTAACTCTGCAGCCAGTTTTATGCAATATCTTGTTAAGGAAAACCTAACAGCACTTGATGTAAGTTACGGTTTGTTAAGTTGTCAGTTAAAACAGTGGAGAGCATGTCAGAGAGAGGCCATTGTTTTCCTTTTTTTTGTTACCTGTATCATAGGCAAAATAATGTTACCTTAACTTGTAGTCCAATTGCACTATATTGTTGAAAGCAATATTTTCAGATAATGTAGGTATGTAGGTATGGTTAATTGGTAGAGGTAAGTTGATCGTGTTCATTTGTCATGTATGTCAAATATTATTTTGTGTTTTTGTGACATCTTATATAGTTTTGGCTTGGCATATAGAGATATGGTTGTCCATAAGATTCTTTTCAGTAAGTGTTGTATCTCAGGAACAGCCAGAAGTGTAGTATTATTAGCTGAGAGTCCAGCTAACGCCCAGAGCCACCACGCAGTGTGATTACGTTTGCCCCTGCAGTTCAAAACAGATGCTCTTCACCAGCACTGGCAGCATGGAAGAGCCTGAGGCAGGCAGCTATTTTGGGTAAATTAGTAAAGACAACAGTTGCTCCCCAGGTTGATGCTGCCATGCCGAGGTGTGGTGCGAGGCGACAGAGTGGAAAACACAGACTCAACCTGGGCTGCACAGCCCCGCGGGCGTTTGTCATTTGGAGGCGCTCCAGCCGACAGGTGGCTGCTGTGGTCGGCTGCTCCCTATGCACCTTATCTAGGTAATTAGCCATTCAGCTTGGGCAGACCAGAAGAGAGGGCAGTCATTGACTGAGACAGATTTAATGAAGACAGACTTACTGTGGAGACAGTATTTTTGTACACTTCTTATCGTCAAGTTGCAGAGTAAATCAGTTGGCCTTGGCTCTTAACTGACACACCTATGTTAAAATGACTATACTGATGTGGTCACTGATGAGCTGACTGGAGTCTGTCTTCACTTCCAAACATACACATTACTCGTGATGATGTGTGACTCTAAACTACATTTTAATGGTACTATGAAATCACTATATCCATCCTAACGGTTAGAATTAAGAAACAAAGTAAAACTTGGGCTGTTCAAAAACTGACTGGAAATAATCATGTGGAACTATTTAATCACCTTAATTACTTGCACCATCAAATCTTCATTTGCTTGGCTCCAGTTGTTTCTGTGCTCTGTGCCAAAGCTTTTAACAAAAACAAAGCATTACACAGTTTTTAGCTGCACTACACTGACTTTTTATCACCGTATCTTTGATAGAAACATTGACCTTTGACATACATGGCATTACATCAATGGTTCCCAACCTTTTTTTGTCCTTGGGGCCCCCCAACTTGTGTTTAAAAAAAGCTGAGCACACACGCACATGCCTGTTATGGTCCCTGGTGGCTTTGCACAGAATATATATTTACATATATGAGATGCTTATTACAAGAGATAGACAAATCACAATAAGTAGAATGACAGAAGAGAGACAAATAAAGTAACAATACCATGATAAATGCAACAGAAGAAACAGAAGAAAACCCACATAAATTAACTGAGTGCTGAATGATAAAGTGCAGGATCAGTGACTGTTCAGTTCATTTTGAGTTCATGTTGGTCCTTTGAAGATAAGTCCTCCTCCTCTCATGTGACGAAGGCGTTGACTGGTTTTTTATGTGCCAGGTCCTGTCCTGTCCCAGATTGGCTTACCTCATGTCCCACCTACCATCAGGACTGATTGGACCGGTGCCCCAGCCCCACGCTCCTATCGGGAGGATGTGATTTAATGCGAGCAGCCCTCCACTGTGCCTTTTGAGTAACCTAATCACTCGCTAGCGATGTGTTTACTTGTAGCCATGATTTGTTGTTGTTAGTGAGGCACTCAATGATTTCAGGAGACAGCTTTTTCCACCCTGCTACATACTTCGAGATGAGCAACCAATTTTGTCTTTTTACACTAAGGGAAGAGGTGCTATTTCTTCACATATTCTTCGGTTTGGTTAGGTAAGCGTAGGGCATGTACGTTGGTATAGGTAGATATTTGTTGGTTTGAGTAATGTTTGTTGGCTGTTTTTGTTCTCCTTTGTTCCTTGCCTCTGTTGGCTTTGTGTTGATTGGATTATTCTGCCTATTAAAACATTACTTTAATTTAAACCGGTTCCATCTGGATTTTATCTGCTCTCCTTTTCCCTAGCGAGCTGGGATTGTAACAACACATAATGAATAATTCAACTCATTCCAAATCTTTCTTGCCAAAAATTAACATCAGTTTTAGTTTTCTGTTCCTTTTCTCTTTGACCCGTTTTGGTTATCTTTAATTTATATAAGTAACATCCCTTTTGAAGAGTTGACTGGTCAGACAATTTTTGAGTGAAGACCAAAACATAATTTTATATGACGACTTTTGATTATCCAGTAAGTGTGTTATTATCAACATGTGCTGATTTAATTTCGACAACCTGACAATAAAGTTTCTCTGTATCTCTATTTGAGCAGAAAATGCCTCACCACACCCCTGTGATCTTTGACCCCAGGTCAGGATCCGTGGCATGACGTGACATTGCCTATCAGAAGACACAACTGACCACCGGGAAGACTCCAAAGTCTTAGACCAGGGCCAAGGTTTAACGCTAAAGGTGACGGTGCCCCCAGCAAAGAAACAGAGAAACAAAGACTTGCGCTTATTAATTTTGCATTCTCTCAATATGGTACATTTTTACTCTTATTTTGTATATCAGATTCAGTCAGAAGCTTGGAAAAGTGACTTTTCTTTTCCACAGTAGTTAAGTTCTCCTTTAGCTAATTAACTTTAAAAAAATAAACTATTTCAAGCAAATACTTGTGTACAAATCTATTCTACTTCTGATGTCTGACAGATTCCACCCAGTGAGCACAGGGGCTGCATTCACAAGCTCCACTTCATTATAATGTTGATTACGTCTAATATCTTATTGTATTCATAGTTAGCATTACTCACTAATTATATCTGGTGTTAATTGGTGAGTCAAACACCCCTCCAGTGCTACACAAAATCATTGACCTCTACCAGCAACAACATATAGGCACCGCAGTGATAATGAGGTGCATTATTTCAAAGCATTACTGTAATGATGGCTTCTTCATGCCCCCATGACTGCAAAAGTTTTGTGAATAGGTCTTTTCTTTTTTTTCTAATAGCACACTGCTGCTAATGGAAGTTCAGTGTTTGAATGTTGTGGCATAGTCAGAGTTGGAAGTTCTCCGAGTGGCCTAGTTGATAGTTGTGGTTCAGTCGCTGAGCGTTGATGGGCAGTTAATGGGGAAAGGGAACTATGTAAATGGGAACCTGGCTGGTGCTGCTCTGTTGGGAAATCAGGTGGCCATTTGAATATTCAACCCCAGGGCCAGCGCTCTAATTCCTTTCCCCTCAACATGCCACACAAGGAGAAAGGAAGTGACAAAATGGCAAGGAGTGCACAGGCAAGAATTTGCATTTTAATGTGCCTGTCGGAATCACTTTGGCTAAGAGCTTAGAGTATGAGAGACTACACAACCCCGTGGGTCGCCACCGAACAACCTATAATAGCCGCCCGCCCAGAAAACAACATCCTGCATGAGAGGAAGTTGTTGTGAAATAGCGAGGAAGGGGGGCAATGATGTTGAGAAAACAGAATAGGTTTAGATCTTCAAGGCAGGTGAAGGCCCAGGTGGGCAAGGTGGAACAAATAGACAAGCTGGAATGGATAGTTCTTGCATACAAGTTTAAAACTTTTCTGCCTTCAGCAGCAAAAACCCACAACCTTGAAAATATTTTCTCTATGAGCTGTGATGGTAAACATATAATTAATTGCAATGGCAGTCTAATTATAAAGATTGTTTTCCTGAAGGACAATTGAATTTGTCACGTCTGGAAAAACAACTTTACCAAAGCAAATAACACCGAGTTCAGGATGTTTAAAGAAAAACATACAAACATGCATCATTATTTTTTTTTGGCGTGGAAATACAACAAAACAAAGGAAGTGTATTTTTATCAGTACAACTCCTAAGAGAATTGCAATTTGAAAACAGCATCCGGGGAGTTCATCTTAGTATGGTGGCTGTCTGTTATTGCTATTTAATGTCCTTGATTACATTGTCATTTGGCAGAAGGTGAGGTGCGTATCGAACGGTGTGATTAAATCAGTTCAATTTCATCCCCCACAGTTCCACAGAGTCTATCTTTCCATGTATCGATGAGAGTATGTCGAGACCCGGCAGATGCAAGGACACTGAGTGAGAGCCACTCAGACACTTTCACTGTCAGGGACGGTCAGAGAGCAGACAGCCAGGCAGCGAGGCCAGACATCAGGATGCTATTGAGAAGTCAGAGTCATCCTAGAGGGATGCAGCGTTGAGGCCGATTCAGCCCGTTGTTGGAACCGTTTTGTGTTTTCAAGGTCCTTGTACAGTACAGCTTAATGAGACTGCAGTCTCCTTGGATTACTAAGCAGCTGCTTCTATCTGTCTCTGCCAGTCAATAGTTTGAATATTTAATACACATTTTTCACTGAAATATACTAACCTTGTTTTGACATTTTCTTAGGACCTTTAGCTGTACAGTATGTAACACTTTTTCTCACCTGCGAACACAAATTCCTAGGCTCAACGTTTTTTTTTTTAAAACTCCTTAAATAAAAACCTTTTCATTTTGGTCTAAATTTTAGACCAAAGAAAAATATGAACTATGCTTTTAGAGAAGCATAGTTCATATTTTTTTCTTTGGTCGAAACCACAGCTAGTCTAGATATTTCCAAACAGGGGCGTCACGTGGGATCACAAGTGTTTCGAATGGTGATATTCTTGAATTGATAATTCTGTTAGCATCAATGAATGACTTAAAATGAATAATTTAAAAGGTACGTAAGATTTGCACATGCTCATGTGCTGACATGAAGTTTGTGCAGGAGTTTGTGTTTTACTTGGAGCTGGTCGTTTGTTGATGTTAGCCGACTCCATTTCTGTGCTAACAGTAGCTAGTGTTGCACACTGTTGCAGCCTTAGAGGTGCAGAACTCAGGAGTGAGTATGAGGACTTTGACTGAAAAAACGAGTCAAGTCCTCTACATAGAAGTCAGAGTACAGGCTGTAGACAATCAAGAGAGTCGTTAGCTTAGAAATGAAGTTAGCTAATCAACAAATGACCAGTTCCCATCATAAAAAACAGTTATTCCATATAGTGATTGTTTTTTGGGGGGAAAAATTGTGGTTGACTTTTCATAATTGAAAAGATCCGAATAATTGTTCTTTTATTCATTATAATAAAAAAAGAAATTCCCATAGACCCCTGTAATTATGCCAAATGAAATGTCATTCAACATTGCGGCTCAGCTCCTTCTTGAGTTGGGAGTAGGGCTGGTTCATTGGTAGGGCTACTGGGATGAGGAGACAGGGCTGCTGAGCCTGAAGCTGCATCTGTTGGGCCTGGCACCAGGCAGGGGCAGGGACGGCTGATTTAGTGTGAACAGCTGCTAAAAGTTTGCTTGCATTGATTAAATGTTGGCTAAAAGTGGAGTGAAATGTAAACACTCCGAAGATATAAAGTGACTAATGTGCAGGGAGTAAAAGTAGACTATTTCACTGGGGACTAAGCTAGCAGGTTAATTTCCTCGACTCAAAAACGACACCCACCTTGCCTTGTGAAATATTGGGTTTCCCTTTCTTTTTCTCTCCTGTTTTTCTTGTCTTTTCTGGAAACCAAGTTTTTCTTAGGAACCGGAGACCTGACACTTCACTTACACACTTCACTTCTTCTTCTACTTCACTTCCTCTAAACTACTTACTTGCAAACACTAGTAGCTAGTAGAAGGGGTTAACACAGAAGTTTTAGGTTCTCTTTTTACTTTTTGCTAAAACCGTCAGAGAAAACCCATTCATTTTATTAGTAAATTTTAAATAAAGTATTATAGTAATAATGAAGGTGTAATGCAAAGCATTTGTACATGCGTGTCTGCTTGTGTGATGGTTATGTTTGCCGTCTTTGGCCCTGTTCAGACCTTGCATTATCATCCATCCTGGCAAATCTGATCACATGCAGACAGCTCTAACGCAACGTCTGAACACACTCAGGACGCATTCAGAGGTGGTCTGGGACGCATATGTCCACATTCTCCTTGCAGTCTGAACAGGACTGTGTCCTGGGACGCAGCTAACGTGCTCTGTGTAATGAAACTCAGCTCGCCACCAGTGTCACATTAAATTGTTTTAAAGATGTCTGAAATTTTCAAAATGCCCACAAAGGTCTTTTACGGGTGCTTTATATGTGTAGTACTGCCTGAGCATACCTAAAGCCAGGTGTGAACAGATGCACTTAACTGTACAGCTGGTCGCTTGTATTTAGATTATCTAAAGACGCATTTTAATGCAATGTCTGCGCAGTGCCAGTCTTGTGCTGGGAGTCAGTCATTTGTTGACATTAGTTAACTCCAGTTCTAAGCTAACAGTCGCTATTGTTGGGCACTGCTGCTGCTGCTGCTGTAGAGGAGCAGAAGCAGGGTGTGAGTTTAAGAATTCTACAGAAAAAACGACGTCAGTACTCGACTCGAGAAATCAGCGTACGGGCTGTTACCATACGTGTGGGTAACCGATGCAGTCGTTTGGTTAGAAATAGAGTTAGCTATCATCACCAAATGAATAATATTCTTAGAATTTTTCAGGGCCCCTGTTTCAACAGCCCCAGACCTTAATTCATAACTTTTGTCCTGTATGTTTATCTGCACACAAACCGATGCGTAAAAGCAACAATTTGTGATTTTTCTTGGACTTATATTCTGTATGTGTTAGCACAGACCGGACAGAAAGGTTGCTTGTCAGTAAAATAATAAATGATCAGTGCTGTCTCTACCAGTGAGGACAGTCTCCTTTCCTCCACTTTGTTTTTAACTTACTCAACTTTTCTAACTTCCTCTCATTCGTTCCATTTCCTACACTTGCAATATCTTTGATCATTTTTGTTTAGCTTTTCAGTCAGTCTGCCTCACTCTCTCTGGGCCCTTTAAACCTTTTACCATTCTCTTGTAATCTGACCCGGCCTTCCGTGCCATTATTGCACCAGCTCTCCCAGATCCGGTCCTAATGCAATTGGCAAAGCTTTTCCACTCTCACAGTTTCCCCATTTTCACTTAATAAACCCCGTCTCATTGTTTTTAGGCCACAAACAGAATTTCGCCTCAATTTAATTTATGCCATTGCTTTGGGCTTTGCAGAAACGACACTATATTTGTTTTGCTGCTTTGCTGTAGTTTGCTTGTGTGAAGCTGTAACATGGCATGCAGGAGTGAAAGATATCTGGGAAAAAACAAAATGGATTGCATCAATTTTCAAGTTGCATCTGCTTTCCATTGATTCTAATGGATTTATTTACTTGAATTTCATTCAGTCAGAGCTTGCTTGTGAGAGTGCCGAAGTCATTGTTTTAAATCAGTCCTATAGTAATAATGCTGCTGTACTTGATTTTGGCTCAGTGAGTAAATGTGTATCTGGATATATATATATATATATATATAAACATGTTTGGAACAAATAGATTTCCTTTATACACATTTCTATGGTAAATGTATTGAAAACACAAAAATATATTTTAAATATTGGAATTATTCATTTATATGTAAATAATATAATATAATTATATTTTAATATAACTCACATATGTTACATGCATTAAATCATTTTTATTTACATATAGGTATGCATTTAGTGCTGTAAGTAAATAAATAAATAAATTCTCCATCTCTGTTTTTTAAATAGATGGACACCATGTTTGCAGTAATGCAAAAATACATAAAGTGACTATTTCCCAGTATAATTATAAAATGGATATATTCACCAGATATTATGTGTTCATGTGGGGTCAGCAAGATGTTGTGAGTGTCACTGAAAAGAAAGCCGATTTATTTTCATAAATAGCATATTAGAAGAAGTTATTCGTCGTCCTCTTCTTCATCCCCTATGGTCTTTGGCTGAGGCCAGTGGAGCACTCACTGTGTTCCTAAACAATCATTTCCTCTGGGAAAAGAGCTTCCTGTGGGTTTACTATGCAGCTGATGGCTCACTTGATTACCTGCAGCTCTCTACACTTCCATCTCTGTTTCCCTCCACTCTCTCCCACTCTCATTGGTTTCCTTCCTTGTTTGACCCTATTGATTTGCCTCAACCGAAGCTTCTGCTCACTCGCCTCTTCTTATTTATTTGCACAGTTAATCTGCAACACAGCTTTGACCCATTGTCCTGACAATGAAGTGGAAACAAGCTGCAATGGCTGAATGAAAAGCATAGCAATTGTATTTCAATTGCTCTGCTGTAGGGAAAGTGGGCATGTCACAAGGTTAGAGCAAAGCAAACTGCTTCCAGACTCAAGGGCCACGCCAAAACGGACTCTAGATAAAAAAGCGCAAATAATTAACAGATTGGGCCAATGATTTACACTCAAGAAATGCAGATATTAATATCTGCACTGACATAAAAATAGCAATATATATATGAATTTGTATTTCCAACTTGTAATGAACGAGGACGGACCACGGATGACTTGCAGAGTGTCTCTCTTGTACTTCCTTTGATCCAGTTTGATGCACCACTATAACTCTCACCACCACTAGAAATGATTTCTAAGATGCCCCCGAGACTGATTGAAACACTTTCCACTGCAACATTTATTAGAGGTTTGATTTTGTTATTAAAAATTGTTCAGTCTTGCACACTGAACTTTGAAACTGAGGCAACTTCTGTACATTTTAAACAGCAAAGTGAATGTATTAAAGAGGCTCGTGTCTATCTCATAGTCCTTTCAGAGGTATTGTTTAGCCTCAAGTGCTTCATTTAAATGAGTATGAACCAATATCCATGATCAAGTCAGCTGCATCCTACAACGTAAGGCTGTCTATTATTGGCATGTTACCTTGTTCTTTGTTGCACTTTTTATAATATAAGTCCAACTGCACCCCCCCCCTGACAGCAGGCAGCTGTCTTTTAGATTTCTCTTTCCTCTTTCTCAAGGCTGGCTTCACATTGGCGACTTCAGTTAGTTTATACTTGAGTGAAAATAAGTTGCAATTGACCCATCATGAAGTCCAGCCTCCCATGGTTACTGCTGCTACACCTGTCAACCATTTACACCCGGCATATCACTCTGTGGTGTTTTCAGCAATATCACGGAGAAATATTCCAAATGAAATAATAGCACATTTCTGTAATAGCAGTGTCACAGAGAAGCAGACAGAATCACTTTGTTTGCTCCAAGGTAAGACGCTGACTAGCATTACACATTTTAGGACAGTTGTTAAACAAAGACTTATGTTTTCAGTTTGGAAGCTGTGTTGCATTTGAGGCAACTATCCTGCTGTATACTACTGCATAAAAGAACCACCATTAACACTGTCTGCAAGACAGAGACACTTTTTTCTTCATTTCTTAGTCTGTTTATATATGTCCGTGGTTGGTAAGGAAGCTTTCGATTCCCAGTCAGTCTGTATAAGTAACATTGATGAATTGAGCTGTGAGCGAGCTCTTCCATACGGTTTAATATCTGCCATCTCTCCTCTTGTGTTTTTTAGCTTTGGAAAAGCCAAAAAATACAACACTGTAATCTTTGAGGACGTCTGCTGTCAGACTTACAGGTTCCATATGCACATCGTTCTGACGGCTTGACAGGCCTTCTGTACTATGGATGCTAACATAGGAATGAACAGCGGTCCGTCTTGGGAGGGGCTTAGTGAAGGGTCAGTTGAGTTGTTTGGTGTAAAACCCTTTACATCGCACTTGAAGGCTCTCTGACACCAAGCCACAACGGTTGCAAAACACTCAACTTTGTGCAAAGCATATAAAGTTTGTTTACACCGCAGTTAGCCGGTGACTAATGTTACTGCTAGCTTGGTTATTTCAATGTAAACATGAGGGTTGTCAGCTAGTCAGTTATTCTGATTTAAATGCTAGGTTATTAAATTCCTCCTCTCTTGACATCCACTTAATTTTACACAGAGCAGAGATTCCCTTGGGACCCACAGGATGAAAGCTTTTACAGAAAGGAAACCAGAGATGAACCAGCTGCTCTTGTTGCAGTGAGCAAGGAATCAGCTAATGAAAAAGACGTTAAATCGTGTCGCACGAAACGTACGTTATTTTTTAATTGCTTTGTGTAACTGTCAAGTTGCATGGAAATTACGTTTCATGCAGTTTGCAACCTGCAACTAGTTGTGTGAAAGTTTCACCGCGTACGTAAAGCCAGCCGCAGCTTTCCGTTTCTCCCTATCACTCTTCATTTTGCTTTTGATATTATTACATGGCAAAGCTTATGAGTCTATTCATGAGTCACATTCTGTTGTATTATTTTCAAAAGGCCTCCAGAGACAAACTCTCAGGTGTGTTTCCATGGCATGAACTTTAGAGCAAGAGCAAAATATCCTGCACCGTCCTATCTCCACTCCTGTGCTTTCAACCACATTACACAAAGGGCAGATAAAATTGACATTCCACGGTCAGACCCACCGTTTGACAGTCACCGTTTTATTGTCATTCTCATTATCATAAATCATTTGAACATGTTGGCTAAACTCACTCTATAATTAGTTGTGCTTGGCAAGTAAATGGCCACTTGGCTGCTTGGATGCTCATTTGTGACTCTGGCACATGGCTCAGAGTTGAATTGTTTGCCTAATACTCTCAAAGAATTACTCCCCATGTAAGTCCAACCTGTACGTCTGGACTCGTCCCAGTTTGGAACACCATTTGAAAACCAGAGGGCTTTGTTCTTCCTTAACTCAGATGCGGTGACAATATTTACTGCGCGTGAAAAAAAATCACCTGTACCTGTCTGAAAACACCTATGAACGTCCAAAACCTCCCGTCATAAAGCTGATTTTCTACAGCCCGAAAACAGCGTCCAGAGAAGGGAGTAGAATTCTTGTTTCCTCTCAGACCACTTGAATTACAATATACTGAATGGTACAGTAATTATGTAGAGTATGAGTTCCCCAATTAAACATTCTCATTCAGATTCTCCCCAGCTATAAACATCCAGCTACATCTACTGTTACTAAGTTATAATAGTTTGCCATCATTAATGTTTCATCTGCCCAATAATATGATACCTTTATATTACCCTATATTGTAGTTGTTGTTGTTATTTTGTACGTTTAATGTTGTATAGTGCTAGTTTATGTTCCTTTTCGCTTTTTGGTGATAAACTAACAAGCTTCAACAAATCAGTGTGGACTTTGCACTGGAAAAACTTGCGTATAGGTGGTGCAATGGGCACAGAATTCTACAAACTGACCCAACTTTTCTTCTTTAGTTTCCTATTCAATGCATTACTACATTAACGACCCATGTGACTTCCCAATAGAGATATACTGAAACACAACAAGTTTTTGTTATAAAAATATAACAGAAATGATCCTTCAGCTGCCATATGAGTAGTAAGGCCTTACAAATACAAATCTATTATTACTGTAACAAGTGATGTTTTTACCACAAATCTTTCTATACACATACCTGCGCCTCGACTGTTGCTCGGTGTGTTACTATATGACAATAAACACGGAGCTATTTAAAGCATGTGGCTGCTATAGGGTATTGTGATGTAAAAGCTACAATCTTTAAGAGTTTTAAGGTTCAAAATGGTATGGACTTACCTCACATGTGTTTCAGAGGGGTGGATTCGAGGCTGTACGCTGAGGTTGAGAATCCGCCTGCTGGGATGAAGAACCACTGCCCAGCTTTGGCATTCAGCACATAACCATCTGTTGAGTGTCAGTGTAGGTGCAGCTTAGTATCACGCTGTGGGCTAATGATCATAATTAGATCATGGAAGCAACTAGATCCCTGTAGAGCTCCCTGAAGAACATCTGCTAGATTATGTTAAAAAAAAAAAAAAAACCCAAAAAACTACATACATGTACTGTATATATGAATTTGAATACTTATGTTTCAGAGTATACTGTGATGCTAGGCCTTCAAAATCAAAGTTTTGGACCGCATTTAAAAAAAAAAGCAACAAAGTTGGTTTTTGAACACAATTTTAGTTTTGGAGTTTTCTAACAATTACAAACAAAATTAAGTTTAGAAAGTGGCTATTAAACAAGCTGAAAAAGTGCAGCGCCCAAAGGTGGGAAACTAATAAACTCAGTGGAGGAGATGATGAAGCGATGTGATTCAGCCTCTGCAGTATCAATTATTTCTAAAATGTTTCATCATGCATCTGTATCATCATCTGTAACACGCCATTTATCATGTTTTATCGTTTTTAATACTTTTTTTTTTTTCTAAAGCATGTTTGTTTGCTGTTTTTTTTATAAACACAACAACAAAGGGCTCAGGACAACAGTGGTCTACATAATCATCACAAATTAATGACAGAAATGTATAATGAAAGAGAAAAAAAATCAACAGTACAATGCTTAAGTGCCCCTTCTTTTTCTAAAACAAATTATAATAATAGCAAGCTCAGACGACAAAGGGGTATAGCAACTGTTAAAAACAAAAAGACTAATTATGGACAAAAAGAGTTCATTGCCAAAATATATCTTCATTAACTGCCCCTTTGATGTGTGAAGCAAACAGGTCAAGTATTCGCGCTTCATGATTATTTTATGCCAGTTTGCTTTAATGGGAGATTTGTCAATTATCCGCGACGTACAGACGATCTTCTTTCCTTACATGCAAAGATACTGTACATCTTGTCAGAACTAGCACCAACAATCGCACTGCTTTAGTACATTTCCACACCAATAATTAAAAAAAACAATGTAAACGTAACTTTAGAAAGGGTAATTTGTTAACAAAAGGAGTTTTCAGCTCTTTTGTTTTCACTACGCATGACATGCTGGTCTTTTCTTTTTTTACATTGGAAATAAGCTTAAGATGTTACCAAGCAGCCTCTAATTTTCTTCAGAACAACAAGGTAAGCTGTAAAGGGACAAGCTCAGGTTCACTTTATTTTGCTTAAAATGCTCATCGATATGCTCTTTTGTACTTTTTGTTAAAACAATCCTCATCGTCGGTGTATAATTCAAATGCTGGCTCATCTCTGTACAGCAGATCTGCACCTATAACACCTTCCTTTCTCCACTTGAAGGTAAATAAATATATGCAGCACTGTTTTTATTACATTCCCATAATGTTGTTAAAACATCCCTAATTTTGAATCTGTGGCCAACTGCGGCCATAAACATTATGAAGCACTTAATAGTAGATGTTACCACATAAAGCAAAAGGCATTTAAGGTAAGAAAAATGTTAAAAGCACATTTTAAAATCATTTCTAAACAGCATAAGCGTGGCTAACAGGGTTGCTATGTTAAAGTTTGTTTTTCTAAATTCAAAGGTGCCAGGTTTGGGCCAATCTCCTTATTTGCAGGTAAAAAAAAAAAAAAAAACGTCCTTTTTCTTTTAGAGATAATAAATGGAGCACGGAAAAAAAAACAAACATAGCTGTGTCAAAAATGCAACCACTTTAAGAAATGACTCCAAACCAATTACTTGTGAAAGCAGTATAAGCTGGTGGTTCTGTTTGTTTCCGCCTCTCCAGGAGAGAAACAGATGATGCAGTGGCGTTTGAAGTAAAACAAAAGACAACATACTGCAGGAGAGAAGACTGGAAACAAACAATAGTTAGAGGATTTGTTCAGTCTGAAGAAAGAGGTAGGCAGGAGGATTTTTTGTTTTTTTTCTTATCATGACTTGTCTCGTGGCAAGAATAAACATGAAAGACAACAATGTGAAACCTGCCAATTACCGATACCATTTGTCATATCAGATTTTTTACATTTTTACATTTTGCTTAAGCTCACATTCAGCACGCCCGACAAAACACAATAACCTGAGCACTTAAGAAGAAAGCTTTGAGGTCTACTGTAGCCCACACTCACCTACTTTTACATCTCTCCTAATCTCGCCCCGCTCTTTCTCCCCCTTCCTGTATTTTTCGCCAAACCCCCTTTCTGCTTTTTTCTCCTTTATTTATGTCCTCTGCTTCTGCAATCTTCTTTTGATTT
This sequence comes from Coranthus polyacanthus, assembly GCA_037367275.1. Lineage (NCBI taxonomy): Eukaryota > Metazoa > Chordata > Actinopteri > Kurtiformes > Apogonidae > Coranthus > Coranthus polyacanthus. The sequence continues at coordinate 14,077,505 of JAPQRN010000012.1, forward strand.
TTCTATTTTCTGTAATCTCAGAGAAAGTGTCAGTGTTGGACATCACACTGTGTCACCAGCTGACATCTGACACAGCCCAGGCAGCATAGTCAATAAAGCCCCTCTAATTGAGTGCCACTGGCTGCTGTTTATTGACAAAATAAGACCTGGGAATTAGGTGTGTCTCCGTCGGGTGCTTGTGGCCCCGCCGTCCTCCCGCTTGTCGACAGCTGTCCACTTCCCATCCATCACCGGCTCAGCTTGGTCTGCTGTCTGTGTCAAAGGATAGTACCTCGCTTGAAAAACAACTACTTTACCTTCCCTCCTGTGTCCAGGTGGGAGTGGGAGCATGAGCCAGAAAGAGAGAGAGAGCGAGCGAACATGAAAAAGGAGACAGACCGTAAAAATGGAAATGAGATTTTTGCTTATTTTATGATGTGTGTGTGTGTGTGCGCGCGTGTTTGTCTTTGTGTGTGTGTGTACACTTCAGTCTCCATCTGTATCTCTGTAATGCCCATCACAACAGGCACCATGAAGGCAACAGCAGAGAAGCCTTCTCACAGTAAAGTACACTCTTGGTAATTAATTAGTGTTTATACCTCTGAACGCTATCTCTGTCGCCTTGCCAAAGCAAAGATAAGATTCCTGTTGCTAAAGCTCCTCTCTACCTGCTTAATTAGAGGCACAGCAGAGCCTTGGGCTTAGATACAAAACAAAATTTCACTCTCTGACTTTCAATTGTTCAAGACGCCGACTCTTATCGTCCCCCTCCATTCTTTTCTTCAAATTAACTTCAATCATGTGATAATAGCTTAGAGGATAATCATGCTTGCCTGTGGGCATTTACCAGTGAGGTTATCGGACTAAACATTCGCAGTAGAAGTGTGGCGTCCATTTTCAAAATGGCTGCCATGGTGATTACTGAAGGGCAGAGGCTATTAGCACCCAAGTGTTTGTAGCTAACCATGATACTTAATGGTACACACTGCTGTGTGATATTTGCACTTGACTCTTTACTCAAGTTCAGATACACTGTTGAGAGTAGAAGTACTAGTTACATTTCTTTACATAAGTAAGAGTACAAAAGTTCAAGCTATGAAATATACTCAAGGTGTAAAATTAAAAGGTATTTCTACTGGATGAACCTCATGTCATCCATGTCAGTGTTAGTTCACCCTCATCTCAGAGATCTCGTAGATTAGATGGCACTTTTTCTCTATGGTCAAGTCTCCCACTCGTGTCTGTTTTACCTTGTTACGTAGCTACATCTGTCGTGTGATATGCTCTGCTCTGTGTCTTTTCTATGCGTTACTGTCCCGTCCTTGTAGGTTGAAGTCAGTCCCTATAATGCAAAAAAAAATAAAATCAATAATTACAAACATTACATTACAAACACAACCTGATTTAAAAATATATATACGAAAGTGCAGATATTGCATTGAAATAAAGGGAATAAAAGCAAAAATAAATACTCTGTGTGTGTGATGGTGATGTTTCAAAATGGCAGTCCAGGAACCAGTGGGTGAGATCAGTGTGCCTACATCTACTTTTACGATTTCCTCCTTAAGTTACATTACATACATTACGTATTTTTGTGTACATTACGTATTTTTATGTGCATGCTTGTGAGTGAAAATAGCCAAATAACTGCCCTGTGGTTATTCTTACCTGGTAACAAATAACCACTCCATTACTGAAGCACCACCAGCACCTTAACAAATCAACTGCTCTCCTTTGAGCTTCATCTTCTTGTCTCTTCTCTTCTTTGTGCTATTGCAGCGCAGCAAATCTTCAGCACCAGGTGGGAGTGATAAGGCCAAGCTCGTAGTGCGACTGCCTGGTGGACTGGAGACGCCACACTCGCAGGCCTCGGCTGACAGTGATGAACGAGCCATCGAGCCTTCTGATAATTCGTCACTCACAGGCAGAGAGAGGTCCATTAATCAAAACAAGTGTGGCGCCGCCGCATTTTCTAATACGAACCTCCTTTCTCCCACCTCCTTCGATCCTTAACTCCTCCACCTTAAACTGACGTGACTGGCGGCACACTGGTGAGCAACAATCTGTTGCACAATTGGATTTTTACCCTGAATGAGTGTACAGAAGGGACATGAGAATGCCGTGGAGAGGTGCTCAAATATTTCTCTAACTGGTGAGAGAGATGGACAGGCATGCATGAGCAGTAGGCTACAGGCTTAGAGTGTGCAGCCGCAGGCACGGCCCTCTGAGGAATCGGTGTCCTGGCAGGCAGCAGGTGGAGAGATGGGAGAGCTGGGAGTAGGTAGATTGATTGATCCGTTGCAGCTGTAATGCATCAGGAGTTTCCCGGTGGAGAGTGGCTGTGTGGAGAATGTTAGGCATTTCTGCTCAAATCTGGGCAGGAGGGCACAAATCAGCCACCGCAGAATCTCCAGAGAGACTCCCATTACCGCTGCTATATATAACAGTAATCTTGTTAAGCTTCCATTCTGTCTGGGCCCTGTCAGGGGGTTTGATTCAGTCAATAAGTGACCCCTTGGACTGTAAATGAGATTCAGCCTTCCTTTCTCAGGAAGCCACATACAAACAGAAACACTTAAACAAAAAAGACACAAATACATGCATAATATAAACGGTAACATATACATAAATATGCACAGAAATGCTAGCCTCTGGACTACTTTGTGTCTGTTTGTAGAGAACAGATCCCACTTAATGAGAGTGGGGACCAAGCCTGTGTGTTCTGACAATGCACCCCTAATGACAACCATTTGGAGCCTTTCCTGTTTACCCCTCCATTTGGAAACCATGCTTAATTAGAGATGGCTGTTTTTCTAGCAGAACAACTTATTCTAACCCTAACCCTAAAAGCTCCCCAAAGAACTTCAGATATTTTGGTGGAGAACCTCTGGCACAGAAAGGAGTGAAATAAAAGAAATGGCACATTGTGATGACTGCTGGGGGAAAGTTGCCCTGGATACACTTCAAAAACTGTAAAGACTTAAATTGAGCCACAAAACCTTGATTTGAAAATAGTATATTATGCAAGATTGTTTTAGTTGTACTTCTTGAAGTCTTTGTTTTGTCTTTATAAATGGAAAGTTAGTTATTTTACATGCACACCCAACTAAATTTCAGTCAGAGACACTGGGGCTACATTGTCTATTTTGTTTTTAGCTTAGAGAGCTTCAAAACAAGACCAGCCAGCACTTACGGGGCTGTAACCTGTGCTTGCACCAAAATGATTTTAATGTCCGTTAAAGTGAGCAGGTGCATGAACGCCACACCAGCTGTGACAGAGGAACTGATTAAACCAATAGTACTAGCTATCTGGCTCATTAACATTTTATATGATTACCATCAACACAATATATCATAAAACATTTCAAGCTCAAAGGTTCTTGAAGGCTCTCGGGTGCATTGTTCAAGATGGCTCAGTAACAACTGCTTATCACATAATTTGTATATAACTTGTGCTTAAAGTTATCCATAATTAAGGGAATGACGGCTTCCAGTGCCATCCTTGTTCAGTGTGGGCTTTGATTAACTGCCTGCTTGCCTGAGCCCCCAGCTCCACCCTTTTGCTAAAATATGGTCAATTCTGGCTACAAAAAAACCAGGATGACAACAGGCAAATGCCTGAATTCAAAATGGCAGTATGAAGCCTGCCAACACTGTGTGTGTTGCGAGGCAATCTTTCAGAAAGCAGTTCAGTCGAATAAATAATTACTGACAATGTTAATTCTGTGAGCGCTATTCCATTTAGTGTAAATACTTTGTCCCATTTTAAGACTGAAAAGCTAATGGTGTAAATCTAAATTAATAATTTAAATGTAATTTTTATAGTAAGGCAGCTGTGGCTCACGAGTTAGAGCAGTTCATCCACACACTGCAGGGTTGACAGTTTGACTCCTCAAGTCCTTTTACCAGTTAGTGCTGGTGTTAAGATATTTTCATTGAAATTAGGAAAAACACTTGGCATGCTGGTTTTGAGTGTTTTTGACTTAATATACAGTGCAAACCGTTTATAGTGATGAGGGTTATAGTCATCAACCGCATATATGGATCAAAATAGTATTAGTAGTATAGTCATCAAGTAATCCGCTTATAGTGTTCATTTTGGGTCTTTTCATACGTGAAGTTGGTGCTGCCTGGACTTAAAAATAATATTCTCTTCATGAGAAACAATAGAAATCAAACGTGCACCTGTAATTGAAGCTGTGCTCGCGACCCGTGAGCTGGATCACTGATGTGCGGTCACGCGAAGCCCCATGATGCGTTTAAAGGAGTCGTTCATGAGCCTGACAGAGGACAGAGTTGGAGTTTCCACAGGGTTTTTGTGTTAAAGATACTGCCCTGGGAGGCTGCTGGAGGAAACAGTCTAAGCCAGTGCTGTGTTCATGTCATATCCTTTGTGACACTTGTTATTCAGAGTCTGAGATAACAGGTATTTCACATACTTACAGCAACACTATAGATCGGTCTGTATTTACCAACAGCTTAAGGTGTATAAACCCCATTATCACTATAAAACTGAGTCTCAGACTTATAGAGAGCAGACAAATTAACAGTCCGGTTGTAATCGATCATCCGCTTATAGTGATCAATTTGACCCGGACAAACGTGCTCACTATAAGCAGTTTCAGCTGTATTGCTTTGAATGAGTGTTCTTACTTGACTGAAGCTTATACTGCAATAGCAGATGATGATATTTTCGTTCATATTTTCAGTGTAAAAATAATTTTATCTCAGAATCAAACAGAATACCACATTCTATGCTGGATGTTTTTTTTTTCATCTGAGGAAAATTCACAAAATTTACCGGCAAAAAAATATCGTCTGGCCTCAATTTGATCCAAAGTCAGGTGACAAGTAAAGCGAGTGCAACAGATAACAAAATTACACACCACTACACACATCTTGGTGCATGTTAATATCGTGCTCAGCAGAAGTCCCAGGCTCAGACGACTGCCTTGTGCCACAGCACACAGTGCCTCAATGCTCTTGCCCCTTTACCATACAGCATGATTTACCCCCCAAGAAAAGCAATGAAAATTTCCCTCAGAACCCCTCAGAGTGAGCCTCCATCAGTCTGTGCCTGCCTATCTGCAAATGCCAGCTCATTTCTCAAGCTAGGCCCCCAGTTGGACTCCAAATGCTGCTAACTGCTCATTCTTATGCATCCCTTCTGCCAAACAGCACATCAACTGGGATGAGGAAAGAGCCTGAAGTTTTCCTGGGCTATATTTTTGGTGCTTGGAGATATCAGAGGAAGCAAGTTAAGGTAGTTTTTGGGAGGACGTTATTGGATTGGTTTGGGGCCTCTGAAGAATTGAATGAAATGGGAAGAAAGGGAAAATGACTGATTGAAGCTCGATGCTGTTTATGGGAAAGTGGAGGCAGAGAGTTTTGCGCCACGTGAGGAATGGCAGCTTGCTTCCCAACAGTGTCTGGCTCCCTCCCTATTGTTCTCGATTCTTACTGCTTTTGCTCTCACCCTCCATCTTGGGGTTGTGTCATTGCCACATCACTGTGGCTGTAGCTAGCTGTCTGGCTCCTCTGTCTATCCCTTAGTCACAGCTGCTTTCTCCGCCATCTGTCCAAGTAATGCTTCCGAGTCCCAGAGAGCAGGCCCCTGCCAAGCTCCACACACCCCGGCCCATCAGCTATACAATTTAGACATTAATGAGAGGAGGGATCTCGAAGTAGCTGTCAGACTCCTTTGTGTGTTCGGTTTTGTGCCTCACACTCTCAGAAAGATGTTCTGATGAAGCTTGGCAAGCGAAAATAAAGCACCACCTAAAAAACTAAGCTGAGTTGATGTTTATTTCCATCTATTGATCCATGCAGTAAAGTGTTTACAAGCCCAGTTACTGTGCTGGAACTTTTGAGTGCTCTTTTCCTAACTACTAACTAGATAATGAATGTATTAATCAGTTTTATTATTCCTTCATGGGTTAAAACAAAGAAGCTGTGATCTGTTCGGGTACATTTTGAAGGTTCAGTTTGTAAGACTTTGGGAAAGTTAGGAAGATCTAATTGCTGAAATGGAATATAATGAATAAAAACAATTAGAATCATGTTTTCATTGCCTTAGAAAGAGCTTTTTATATCTACAGAGGGAGCAGATCGCCTCTACAGTCTTCCATGTTTCTACAGTAGCTTAGAACTTCTTTTCTTCTTCTCTGTTCTTTTATTCAGTGTTAGGGTACATTACCATCATCTACCATGTGCTGGTGTGTTGACCAGAGCTATGATCCCCTTAACTGAGAAGCCCGGAACAGACAAACCAAACTCTGGCTCTACACTGTAGGGGAGGGTGAGCCGAGGGGAATTGGTTGCAATCTGCAACTTCACCACTAGATGCCACTAAATATCACACACCAAATCTTTAAATGACATAACTGTAACGTCTACAGCAGGCCCCCCACAGTCCACTGTACTTGAGTCGTGCTTTTGCCTTGTTTTTTTTAATACATTTCAAAAAAGGTTTTTGTTTTGGCCACACGGACCTGAGGAGTCAGTCTCAGTCAGTTAACGGCAGCAGAGGAACTTGCACCAGCGCCTGGTTTAAAAGGAGTCTTGCCAACTTTGCTAACATTCAGCCCCTGAGCTGAGAGTCAGAGCTGCCAACAGCAACACGCTGCCCTCCATTTTTATCATCATTCGGAGGAGATTTGAGGGTATGATGGCAAAAAGCTTCACTGAATCATACTGAGATACACATCAGTTTCTGTTGGCGTTAAGAGAAGTGTAACAAAAAAGTGCACAGAACAGTGTTACATCCCTTTGACGGTTCATTCTCGTTATCCTTTCGTGTTTCAGGTCTGATTGATACCAGCAGGTTCCAAATAACAAAGCTGAGAACTGTGATAACGGCATGAATCTATACCTTCAGCCTCACTGTTGTGAAAATTAGCACCGCTATGCATATATTTCTTGTTGCTAAACATGAGCTAGCTTGACTATTTGCCCTGTTGTAACATCAAATCGCTTTCTCCATTTTTGAAGCAGACTAAAAACTCCCAGAAAAATGGCTCCAGATGTAACTCTAATGTGAATTTACATACTATTCATAAATCCAATTAGTAAACCATTTCTTACAAATTACTTATGTGTGGATAATGTGCAAGTTGTTCTTTAAGCAGTAACTGCAGAGTAGAAAGAATGTCAACATAGCCATACCTGAAGACCGGTATTATTTCCATGCATGCTAAACCACAGCAAGGATAATTAATTCCCCCAGCGTGGGTGTATGTGAGTGTCAGGCACAATCAGGCCTGACTGGCAGCACCAGACGATTACAGCTCTATCTTATCTCAGTTTGGTATTGTCACCACAAATCAGATTTCACAGTGAATTACATGGATTAAGCCAGCCATCGTTAAAGAGAAAACTAGGTTTTGAGTTTTGCTTTGTGCCAGATGCCGACAGCCTTGTTATGGGAGGCTGATATTATTTTCTCTGTGCGGCGATAGCTCCATATAGGAAAAGTCTAGGAAGATGCAAATAAGGCCGCAAACCTGCATAACACTTTTTTCAATCACCGTTGCAATAATGACATATTGCTAGCCACCTACTCACCGCAAATAACCATCAGCTCTATAAACAATTTTTTGAGGACAGAAAAAAAATCTGTAACAGGTTTTGACAGCTACTGATGACGTTTTCTGACAAGAAAGAGCTCAAATGCCAGCACATCACATTTAAAGGAGCAGGGAGGGTTACACACATGCATACAAGAATGTAAATCAGGTGCTCTTTGTTAATCAAGTACTCCGCTCCTTGGCATGTGTTAATAAAGCTGTCACTCCTTTAATTGCAGTTCTCTTTTTAAGTGGCTAGTTAATATACTCCATAAAAAAATATACTTTCACATTAGTTCTTGGATAAAGCAACAAATCCATGTTACTATCCACATTTAAAACTTGAAAGCCAGTGGCAGATTTCTACATTTCTCCCGTTAGTATGCTAAATAAGCTCGACTGACTGAGGCATTGCATATTCATGGCAGGTTTCGTGGCCACAGAGGTTCCTGTGAAACTCCATTTTCACAACAAGGGAGTTTCATTAACAGCGCTTTCTGTTCTGTCATTCTGGACCCATTTGGCCTTGTGTCTGTCATTTCAGCTTAATTCTCTCTGTCTGATAAGAGGAACATTCACTCCATGACCATGCACCATCTACAGGAGCTGCTCAGGTTTTAAAATACAGGAACAAGACCAAGGCAACTAAACTGAGGACCTCTGTGCACTTCATGGGAATGATAAGATTCACCAATTCGCATTGGTGCACTGGCATAGAAGTTCAAGATGCGAGTGTCCCGATTATGAAAGTGTGCACTGGATACAATTTGGCAACTTGGCATGGAGTGTTTCTAACAACCATTCATGCATCATTGATTCATTTGTATAGAAATATTAGTAGGGGCTCTATACCTTTACTATTTAGAACTGTGACCAGTAATTCATTTTTCCACTGCCGTCAGAGGCTAATTCCCACCAAGTCTCATGGCCAAGACTTCCGTAAGTATAAACAAAGAAGGACTAGTTAAAACATCTTCCTACCAACTTATTAAACATACAAGGATTACACATAAACTGTTAGAAATAACCATCATAGTAAAATTCTGACTTATTTCTTTTCAAAACACTGTTACATTACATACTAAAAAAATATATTTTTAAGTTAAAGTTGATTTGCATGAGTGATTTTATTTCAAAGGTAGATATATGGACTACATGGACTTTTTTTCTACATATTTTCTATCTCTGTGCAACACGTATTGATTCTTTTTTTCATTGGTATAGGAAATTGGTAAGCTATTTGTAAGCTGCTTTTAACGGCTTAGACGGCACGTTCCATGTGTCTGGACAAAATATCAATCTGACTTCATTAACTCAAAACAATGAAATAAGCCCAGACTGGGGAAAGACCTGGTTTTATTTCATATTTTGTGTTGACTTCTCTTTTTTTTTTTGCACTTCAAAGAAAGCCTTTTGTGAAAAGGCCAAGTGTTTTTTAGAAATCAAAAAGAAACCACAGAAACAGAATGCTTCTGAATTGCGGCACTAGAGAAATTAATAAGTGAAGTAAAAACTGTAATGTTTTAATTAATTTATGTTTTGCTGTCTCCAAACCTTAAGAAATGCAATCAAACTCTCTGTACCATACTGAATTGCACAGCATCATATTCTTTACCATCACATCGTATCGCGTTCGATCAGATTGTGTTGAATCACACTGCATTGCAATTGGCATTAATCGTGTCGTATTGCATTGATAGTCGCTTCATATGTATGTATCTTTGATGTATCAGATGCTGGCAATGCATCCAGATATGTATCACATCAGCCTCAGAGATGCACATACCCAGTACTTACAAGTCACCGTGTCTGTATCGGTTGCATGATTGGCTGTGCTGGCAACGCTTTGAATAGGTAATCAGACTATGCCTCTGTTCACCTTGTAGTACAGAGATAGAAAGCGGTGCACACACCAGTACATCCACCAGTGTCTCAGTGTGTCAGCAAATGATGTAGGATGCCAGCCGTGCACCTAGTGAGCCTGGCTGCTAGACTAATGATGTGGCACAGCCTTAAAGTCACTTTCCTGTATGTCCCCATCCACCTTCCTCCTCTTTATCACTCACAGCGCAAACCTACACACAAACATATGCTTACACACAGTTATTCAGCAGTTATCTAACTTTTAATGAAGCAGGATAATGAAACAGCAAGAAGCAACGGACTAACATGTCCTCAGAAAGAGTCTTTGCAACCTGCAGGCTACAGCACTCATGAATGTTCTTATCATCATTAGGCAAACATTTTAATTAAAATATTATGCATCTATATATATGTATATATATATATATACATATATATATTTATTTGCCAGACCCAATTTGTTTCATGCTCACAAGTGTGTGTACAATTATTAATTCATGCCCACTTACCAGCAAATATGTGTTCCATAGTCAGTGCTGGGAAGGTGACTTTTGAAATGTAATCAATTACAGGTTGTTGTTTTTTTTTTTGCATTTTATTGGTGAAGCAAGACATACACAGGGATTCAACATAAACAGACACGACGTCACATACATAGATATTTACATTCATATGGATGGAATCCTACAGTGGCTAACGAGACAAAGAAAAAATAAATAACTAAGAGCAAAATTAAATGAATAAAAAGAAACAAAACAAAAGCTTTCATTTTATAATTATGGGGTGCGAGGAAAGGGGGAGGGGGTACCAATTGTGAAAGGTAGTGTTGGGCGAGCACACTGTTGATTAAATTGTCATATTGTCATTCAGAAAATGCAGTTGGTTGTGGTGACATAAACAGGACTCAGCTCTGGATTTTTCTTTAGGGTTGAAGTGGTCTGTTAACAATTCAGTTCAATTAAATTCAATTCAAAACTTTACTAAGGACACAATTCATAGAGATTGAACAGATTAACAGATTGAGCCAATGATTTGTTGATAATTGTCTTTCCAGTTGAGTAGTACGGTGTTCTTGACTATGGTTAATGCTATTAAGATGAAGGGCTGGAGATGTTTTTGCGCGGTAAGTGGAGAGAGATTGCATAAAAGGGCTATGGAGGGGGGGAGAGAGGGATGACCTCCGACCAGAACATTTCAATTTGTGTGCAGAGCCAGAATGCATGAAAACGATTGGACAGTGTGTGCAGGTGTTGCTATCTGTGAAGCCCACTTGGTGCAGTTTGTGAGTAGTAATGTGTGTTTTGTGCAGGATTTTGCATTTAATCATTTGAATGTTGGAGTTACCTGAATAGAAAATGTGTTATTGCATATATTTTGTAAATTGGTGTCCCAGTGGTGTATGTTTAAATCTGATATCCATTTATCTATTGGTAGGGAAACAGTTCTGCCGTGATGAGAGAAGACTTTATAGATCCGTGAGAGTAGTATTCTGGGTTGAAGTGAATTTAGCCTTATTAGTAAGGGAGGAATGGAATTGTGAAAATAATGTATGTGAGTTTCCTTCTTTATTGTTTCTTTTAACTGTATATACTGGTAATGACAGTGGTGGGGTAGGTTTTTTTTTTTTGAGAAGGTCGAAGGTCATGAGAGAGCTGCCGCTGAAAAGTTTCCCCAGGCTGGTTACTGATCTCCGTTGCCAAGCAGGGAAGTTGATGGGTTGTTTTCTGATTTTGAACATGGGGTTGTGCAAGTGAGAGCAGGTGGAGACAGTTTGAGGTTGAGTATGTCATTAGCTTTCCACCAGGCGCTAAGAGTGGTGTTTATGGCATTAATTTAGAAATAGTTGAGGGTTTTAATTGACTTGTCTATAAATGCAATATGTTGAATGGGAAACCAGGCTTGATTTGAGTTGTTTGTCCATTGTCGAATATATTGAAGTTGATGGGAGAGGAAGTAAGTGTGTGTTGTTGTTTCGATCCTTGGTTTTTTGCCTTTCCAATAAAATGTACTGACTATTGAGTTCAGAGAGGAGAACCAGCCCAGGAGTGGTCGGGGCTCATTGTCAATTAAGTCAATTAAGACTTGTTATATTGAGGAACTTTTAATAATTGAAATTCAACAGTAATCAGCATTGTCAGTGGTGAGTACTGTTATGAGGTTTACACTGCCTGATTTCAATGTATGTTTTTATAACTTTTTAGCTTTATTTCCGAAAAACAATGTATTAGTAATGTAATAAGAAGTTATTAGATAGTTACATTACTTTCAACAGGGTAATTAGTAAACATAGAACCACTCCCCTCAGCCATAAGACAAAACAATAGCATTTTAGGCATTAAATCCATTTCACACCATCGGAAAAAAAGCCGATACACAGATGACATTTTACTATATTTGACAAATCCATCAACCTATCTTATCTCCCTTCCGTCAGTCCGTACTCTGATCAACAGTTTCGGTAAGGTTTCTGGCTACTCCATCAACTGGTCTAAGTCTGACTGGGACTGGGATGCTGGGGTTAGGGACCTGCCCTATAACCTCACAACCCAGTCCATTAACGTACGACCACCAAAACAAATCACAAGTACGTAGATCGCTCTACATACTGTAAATACTGTGAATTTGGGAAAAATCCCATTGGCTTTTAATGAAAGGAACTGGGTCAATGCTAACTTCCGGGTTGACCTACAAAAACTAGTTACTCTCCAAATGTCACACGAATCCAGTGCTCACGTTTCTAATAAACTATAGTAGGCTAAGCAGTGTCACATTTGTGCTTACTCAGGGAGAAGTGTTACAGATTCCCCTCAGGTGAAACTGAAAGTTGGTGAACAGTGTTTCCATGTCGAATCTACTTCGCAATACTCCTCTGCTGTCACCTGAAAGAAAGGACACAGAATTTGTCATGGTGTGGCCACAGCAGTCTCTTTTCTGCCTCCATCCAACCTGCTCTCAGGAGTTTCTCACCACGCGTTGTTCTCTACAAACAAGGCCCATCCTGTCATTTCCTGTCTGCAAAAAACTACCATAATTGCACAAATCAGAACTCCCTGAGTTTGCCAAGCGATCGCTGAAATACTCGATTTATCATATCATTCTGTCACTCTTTATCAGCTTGTCCTCTGCACGTCTGCACATCTCTGCTATACTGTCCCTGTATCATTATCACTGGCTCTACAGTGACAGTACAGGCTCATGACACCTTTAAATATCCGAGTGGAGTTTTGTGAGGGGGGAGAGCACAAAGCAGACAGGCCAGAGAGAGAGAGAGAGAGAATTCATTATTCAGACCCTTCTTTAGCCTGCACCTCCAGACTAGCACATTCCATCTCTGAGCCTCTGAAATAGAGCCCCTGCCTGTCCTGCACATCGACTGTGACCCGATTACGCTGCCACATATACAAACCCTCTGATGAGAGCTGCTGCTCTGCCATTCTACACGGGGAAAAAAAGCATGTTACAATTTACCTCTCATATCTCACACACAAACACACACTCCCGCACACATCTACACAACACCTGAACCTTAACACTGGCTCACATACAAAGACACCCACACACACTGCAGCTTGAACTGAAACACACACAGACACGCATACAAAACCACCTGCCTCCCGTTCTATTCGTTGTCCAAAGCTCATTGCTCATATATATGAGCAGTGAGGCTTTAAATAAAGCCTATATATACATATATATATATATATATATATATATATACACACACTCAAGGGCGTGACTGCAGCATGCATCCTGGACTACACTCTCAACCATAAATGTCCCAAAACATATTCTGCTGTCTGGGTTTCTAACAACATCCAGAGTGAGAGCTTCTCTGTCTTTGTCTTCCACTGGCTGTTGACAAAACAAAGAGACTATAGAACAGATGAGCAGAGTTGGTAACGTTCCCTTGCAGTGTTTCGAGTGGCACAAACCATGCCCTTAAATTTAATTTGTAACATATTCTGTTCGATTAATAAAAATAACATATTGTAAAAAGTTGGGATTACTTCAACGTTGCCTTACATTATTATTACTGCATGTAATAGTGTGAACAAAAGTGGCATTCACACAATAATGCAATGAGTCACTGAATGTATGTCAGTGTAAGTTGTGAAGTATGTACTGTATGGAAACACAATGTGATGTCAGTGTCTGGCAAATAAATGATGAAGACCCCATTTTGTTCCCTTGACCTTTTATGTTCCACAGCATCAACTTAGAGTGAAAACCAGTAAACAAAGATGAAATAAAACTATGTGAATTTCCACTTCCATAGTAGAACGTTTTGGTTTCGCTTAGTTTCTAAAGTGCATTCTGTTGCCTTGCAGGCAATCCTCTTCAAATAACAACGGCATCAGAAAAGGCAGTCTTTATTACCTTCTCTGTTTTCACACAGCATGAAATGGGAAAAAAAAAGACAGAATATAAATAACAATAAAGTAAATTTACTGTTCCATTCAACAACTTGATTGCCAATTGTAAGACCATCCTCTTGTGTTGCGTGTGGACAGGTAAGCTACACTGGAGATACACTTTTGTGCCTTGTTGTAAATCAGAGGCTTATGGGAAATGAATGATTCCTTTTAAAAAGCAAATAAAAAACCACTGTAAGACTGTAATCTGCTTACCTCAGTTACAGTCACTGTCACATATTTTGTTTTCTAAATATGTAACACTTTTACATGTGCTCTGTTACTCCCCGGATGACGCTCAGTAACCCACCACTACCTTTGTGGACTCACGCCATTCCCTAATCTCAAAAGTTCTGAAAAGATTCAAATAAATTTGAGCAGAGCTTTTTACTTTTTACTGTCCAATGATTTATTTAGCAAACATTTAGTGTGAATATTTCAGCTCCATCTCTGGGGCTTTGTCATTTAGACGCAACCGAAACCATTTGAGATCATGTGACCAAGATTAAGAAAGTGAAGGCTGATGAAAATCACACAATGCAGAAGAAAACACAATGGTGTAAAAGCACTGCGTAAAGACTTTGAGAGGAGAGTCCTGCAGAGGTGAATTTGTAATGTCATCAAGTAGTTCTCATACAATTAAAAGAGATAAATAATTAACGCTTGACAAATGTTTTTTTTAGAGCAGCTCATGGTTAAAAGGGCACAGAAGCATGAGTTCATACAATAGCAACCATTTATCCAGTCTTGATTTCATTAAAAAAACATAATTTTATCAGTGCAACTCCAGGCACTATAGGCACTAATTAGTGGATTTAAGAACCTTTTTAAAGAAACAGAACATGTAAAATCATGTAACAAACAAACGCTGACTTACTCGGCCAGAAAATATTAAAAGAATAAGTAAAAGGACAAATGGGAAATTCAGTGATGTTGTGAGAAGGTGATAAGAAGTCACTTGCTTGTCAATCTGAGGAAGGTATTATAGTGTAAAAGGTTTGTGTTGGAGTCTGGGAGCTGGTTGTTTGCTGACATTAGCTAACTCAATTGCATTGTTCACCCTGCAGAAGAGAAGAGGAAAAGCACTGATGAACTTGGGTGCGAGCATAAAGATTTTTGTGGAAAAACCCACCCATGTCGTGTACAGTCTTCTGTTATCATGGATGTAGGCGACCGAGACAGTCATTAGCTTAGAAATGGAGTAAGTTGACGGCAGCTAATGACCGTCTCCCCTCTGCATAAAGTTTAGACTTTGTAAACACAAATGGTGCCATGTTTCTTTGAGGACAGTCCTAGTCCTTTTTTTTTTTTTTTTTTTCATTTTGGTAACTGAGCAAAATCACTCTCGCTGTCTCCAGCGATCAAAGCAGCGCTGATGGCTTATGTGGTATATCAAACAGCGCTTTTTGCCGCTCTGGGCTTTATCTACGGAGCTGTTAGGGCGGAGGAGGAAGCAACAACTGGTCCAAAGAGGGAGCGAATCCACGCAACCCATTGCACACAAACACTCACACACACACTGTGTCTGTCTGTTACGTCAGCGTCATGCACTAAAAGGATACACTACTCTGCCACCTGCACGTTGGCAAGATATCCAGGTGGTACAGAGGTAGGGACACAGACAGTAATCATTCTTCCTGTTCCTTTGGTCACAGCTTAAGACACGCAGCAGCAATATTGAGATGGATGCTAGCCAGTATGTGTGCATCTACACCAGAGATGCTTCTACAAACAACTGAGCAGATTAGATGGAATATAAAGAGTGGTGGAAATGCGTATGTATGAATGTGCATGTTGACTGTCGCTTCTTCAGCTGTGATCTATATGCGTCTCCACCCAGAATGCGACTCCAAATACAAACATCGTTTTCATTCTTTCATTGTCAGCAGTTGTTCCCTCAGGGTTCCTTCTCTGATCCCAGTCAGAAGTGGATCTTGGTACACATTCATTAGAAATGTATATTATGCACAATGCAAGCAGCGGGATGGGAACAGGCTAAATTCAGTCTCATTCGACATTCAGATTTCAGCCAACAGGTCCACAACTCTTCTATGTGTTCAGAATATTCCCTGTCTCTACCTAGAGAACCGGACAAGTTTTTTATCAAGATAAGGGTTTGTTTACCAGGAAGACTGCACTGCAAACAAAAAAAATAAAATACATCTGACTGCTGCATATTTAACTCAGAGTGCACCAGTTTCCTTTCTGCTGACAAATGATGCAAAAGTTCTACAGCTGAGGTTGGAGGTTTACATACACCTTGGCTTAATGCATTTAAACTCAGATATTCACAGTTACATTGAATTTCTAGTGAATATATATTCCCTCTGATGATGTGAAACTTCAGAGTAATAGTAAAGAGAACTTTTAATTTCAGCTTTCGTAAAGACTTGACTTGAACTGAACTGAGAGAAAGTGGTATCTGGTGAGCTGTTCTCCCAACCTTCATCCAGTTCCAGTCCCTCATCTACCAGATCCAGTTCTCCACCAGCAGAACCACATTCTCTGTCCTGTTCCAGTCCCTAGATTACCTGTATCACCAGATCCACGTAAGATTCCAGCAACCTTCCAATATCTAGTTCTGCTCTGTTAGTCATCAAGCTCTTTCTAAATCACATTCGGTCTACAGTGTTCAATGATTGACTGCGTTTCTGCATGTCCAAACTCTTTTGCGGAACATAATTGAAGGCATGATCTGCTAGAAGCAGCTTTTGTTTCATAGATAGCTCTTCAATTGTGGCCAGAAGGAAAAATAATGCTTTTTTTCTTTATCAATGCTAAAACATGCATTTTACTGTTCACCCAGCCCTGCCAGAAATGAAGACACACCAGCTTTTAACTGTTTCCAAAGCATGCATTATAACAAGGAGGGAAAAATAAATATAATCATCTTATTCAAATTGAAGCACGTGGTTATGCAAACACTCACAGCTGAAATAACCATGGAACAGATGCTTGTGCAAAATTGATGCATTCTGCATATGCTGTGTTGTTTGAGTGTTAAAATGATACATTGGTTCAACAGGGCTTAAACATGAATGCTCAAAAGCTTTAGTGAATTAATAATTGCAGTGGTTCATGTATGGAGGAGATCAGAGATATTCATGGAATCGTGGCATCGGGACTCAAATGAGGTTTACAACCTGCTTAATGATGGAAGCAGAGAAGCAGAGAGGATATTTCTTGTGTGTGAACCCCCCTGCTGTTTGATATGAGCATGGCATAAAGGCGTATCTACTCTCCGATGATTGGCATGCATATGATGATCTTATGTTTGCAGAACATGCGTGGCTGCAGCTGTAAATTCAATGAAACTCTTCATGTGATCCGCGCTGCTTCCATTATAGTCAATGGAAGAAAGAAGGTCAATCAATCAAATCTAAACTGTCAAGAGAACTTCTCTGATTGACGCTTGGCTTGTTGATTGGATCAATTAAGCAACCATACAGTATTTCAAGAACGAAACTAAAGCTAGAAGGCATATTAAGAACTTATGGGACAGCAATATATGCCACATCAACGGCTCCTCAGCTATACCTCAGAGGCACGGATAAAACTCCTCATAAAATCAAGTGACTGTTTAATGAGTGCTGTATGGCAAGCTGGCTGCTATAAAACCAAGATTTTACAGCTTTTTTCAAAATTCATAACACAGTAACACATCTCAAATAGATCTATATCTTTTTCCTATCATTTACTTTTTACATTCAAAAAGAAAAATGGGCAACCTGGAGTTCTACTCGACTAACGATATTTCCACTTATATGACAGTAAAGTCTCTGAGCCCAGCATGAGACTATTAGCTCTCCACTGCA
Source organism: Coranthus polyacanthus (assembly GCA_037367275.1). NCBI lineage: Eukaryota > Metazoa > Chordata > Actinopteri > Kurtiformes > Apogonidae > Coranthus > Coranthus polyacanthus. The sequence continues at coordinate 14,095,139 of JAPQRN010000012.1, forward strand.
AGTCTAGACAGTTGTGAAAGAGCCAAATCTTTAATGCTAATCACCAGTGTTTGTTCGTTGTCTCCCAGTCCCTGAGCTTCAGTGGAAGTGACAGCCCATTTCAACAGCATGACTCATTGCCATGCCATAATAAGACGCATCTATGCAAAACTATCTGAAGCCAGGGTGTCGTTTCTGATGCAGACAGTGTTACTTCTATGTATAGGAAGTCTCCCAGAGCTGCTGCACCTGTGTCATCCCATCCTGGTGGACTGAGGTGCTTGTCCCATTTCCACTTTTGACACCTCATCCCTGGGCTCCCGCCCGTCTCTGTGAATCCCCACAGAAAGTATAAAGACTGCACTGCAACAGTCCAAAGTGTTAATTAATAGGATCTCTTACATATCTGTGAGTCAGCAGACCTCATAATCTTCCGCTGCACAGAGCGAGATGGAAGGAAGAAAAAGAGCTGAATGGCCAGGCCAGTTGCCAGGAAAAAAATGTAGCTACTGTACAATTCTGCAAACGACAGATCCATATAATCTCAACATTTGCAAACCAAAAATTACATCTCATTTTACCTGAAGTGGCCTTTCACCAATAGGCACGAGGCGGTTGGGGGTATGGGAGATACATAAAATCTAGGACTTTGTCACCAGAGACTAGAGTTCAAATCCCGACTCTTGCAAGATTTTAGGTTTAGGCAATAAAATCGCTTTGGAAAGATCATATTGTCTTATATACAACCCTACCTCTCAGAAGTTAAGTTCACACGTCACAAAATTGCAACTGCATTTTTTTAATAAACGTAACATTGTTCGCATTAATGTTCTTTTAAAAAAAAAAATGCGATTGCTGTTGATTGTCAAAGTGACAAAATGTTGATTCTGAAGGTAAATATAACTTGTTCACAGTATTTCCACCAACACTGGTTTTGATAACAATATTATTACTGAAAGCACTTGGTTAGACAAAGATAAATGGGGCTTGACTAATACAGAAGCCGTGCAACGACTCACAAGTATTAATGTTTAAACCGAACCTTGATCTTTTCCTAACCCCTACCAAAACAGTTTCAACGCCTAAATCTTAACACTCGCAGGAGTCGGAATGCAATCTCCTGCCCCGCGGTGGCATGTACCTCCTCCCACCGACCTCCTGCCACTGACGAAAGGCAAGAGAATTTGCAAATCTTTCCATGACAAACTACATTGTCTTGCAGCAAAATCAATGCATCGGTTCTATTTGAAATAAACATAATGCAGGTGGCATTTTGTTTAATACAAAATACAACTGGATTTACAATTAAGTGGCCAACATGATTTTGTGAGACAGGAGTGTTATGTGTTATTCAATACATTGTGAGTCATTTTCTATCACATCTTTTCTGACTGTTTCTGTATTAAACCGAGCCCCAATGTTTCTGACTCTGACCATGTTCTCTCAGTCCCATTAACTTAAGTACGAATAGACCCTATAACATGGATATACATACATGTATCAAGAAATGTTGATATGAGACATATTTTTGGTTCACAAATGTTGATTATATGTATCTATGGTTTGCAGAACTATACGCTGGCAACATTTTATTCTGGCGACTGGAGGGCAGAAGGGGGAGGGGGAGGGGTGTAACCGAGACTCATCTCTCCTCATTTTTCTTACTGTAGACGTTCCTCTTTCTTAACAATTCATTGCTTTTCATTTGAACGCACAGTTGCTCATTTGTCCCGCCCCTCCTCCCTTTATCAATTCCTAATTGTCACCCCTTATGCAACAGCAACCCCCTCTGCCATTACCTGAAACGTGTAGCGCTGACAGCAAGCAGCAGCAGTGTGATAAATGCAGGGCCATGCTTTGAATATCATCTATAAAGCATGGTAACTGAAGACATCCGTCTTCTTGTTTGTTCATTCCTTAGCCTTCGCACACAGTCTCTGTCTCTTTCTCTTCTGCCTTCTCTGTCTGTCTTGGACTTGCTTTTCTGTCATCGTGTCTAATCCGCTCGTTGTATTTGTGCCACTATGCATTTTTTTTTTATGGCTTTCCTTTGGACTTGTCCAGGCTCCGCAGGTGCCGAACGCCACTCTATCCTAATGAGCACCAGTGTCAACTTTCTGAAAAGGTTGAGGAATAAATTAATGAGCAGTGAGGAGCATTCTCTTTACATGATAAAAACGACCTTATTATATATTTCACATGTTGTCATCGCATGTCACATATAGTTAATTGTATAATTATTCATATGCATGGTGGTTAATATAGAGGTTTCCATATAATGTGTTATTTGGGATCTATTTGCAGAAATGGAGTATAATAATTTACTTGTCTCCTGTTGAACACTAACAGGAAAATGGTAGAGTTAGAGGATTTTCAGAGGTCCTGAGCTCCTTCTTCAGCCAGTCAACATTCGTGGTGTGGACACTGAGGTGATGCTGACCTACAAGTATCAAGGTGTACATCTAAACAACAAGATGGGCCAGCACTCTACCAAAAGGACCAGAGCACCAAGAACCTTTCTCTTTTTTCTAAGGAGGGTTAGGTCCTTAGCACTTGTATGGTACTTGGATCAAATTAACCCATTT
>JAPQRN010000012.1:14112614-14127798 GCA_037367275.1 Coranthus polyacanthus
AAAGACTTATTATTTCTAAATCAATCGAACTCAAGTGCATTGAGTTAGTCACCGCTTACGACTCCAAATTACTAGTAAGGTATTTAAAATTAGCAAGTTGATAAAAAATGAGTAAAGTCCACCAACGTTTTTAAGTAAATCAAATGTTAGTGTTTACAGTGTAGTGACAGCTGATTCTTTTACCCCATTCATCACCCAAATAAATACTGAACCCATTTCTCTCAGAAATATATCTTCAGAACATTCTGAGATTAAAATGTCATTTTTCAGACACATAGATCAGAAGAAAATTGTCTTTGAGTCCTGTCTTTGTCTTAGCAACACATTCTTGCGAGATTTGGGCCACACAAATTTCATCTAAAGGAGGTAAAAAAAAAGGAAAATAAAATAAATTATTATTAAAATGAAATAATGTTAGTTACCAGTAAAAACACATTAGTGTATTGTTATTTTATTTAGACCTTATTAATCTACTTTCATTCATCTACACGACATTCTCAACCCATTTGACCACATAGGAAGTATATCGTTTCATACCATTGGCACAGCATGCAGTGCCTCATCTTTGTATAGAGAATCTTTTTCTACAACTCTGTACCTCAAGAGATCCAGTCTGGCCTCAGCGCAACATTAGACGAAGAAGAAGAAGCGCTGCTCAGAGGGCATTTTCCAACCTTTTGTCAATCGCGTGGAAGAACAGGTAATGTCTTAAAGGGAAACGTAAACACAGAAGCAAACCATGGCTGAATCTCTTGCCAAGTGACCATTATCACCACCACCTACTCGTGGCAAGAAACCACGTTTGAAGACAAGTGATAGACATGGACGCAAAATGAGAGCTAGTACTAGCATTGTTTTCCACTCATGGAGACAGTTCTTTGCAAGTAAAGTAATGAAGGTTGATGCGGAACTTGCACATTTTTTGCATATCTACATATAGATGGAAATCAGTCTACAAGTTGTTATCATGACTGTAGGCAAACTAGCCAGGTAATGTGCTCATCAGGTAAGATTACAATCCCCTCACACACAAAAAATAACATTTCTTCACATTGTAGACACTACTTTTAAATCTTTTGTTTCAGCTGTAAGAGAAAAAATGGCTCAGTTCAGAGCCATTTTTTAAAGGTTTTTTCAATATACCATCAGTAGCAACAAATATCGACTGGCTGAGCACCATAAATAGGTTAGTAAAATAATCAAATAATGATAGAAACATCCTTGATTACCCTCACTGACACTTATAAAAATATAGAAAAATGGCAGCCTCTTCATTTAAACATTGTAATTCTTTAAGAGAGCACAATAATGGAGTCTTCAGTCCTCTGACGTCCATATCTCATCCAGTGTTCTTTCACAAGTACTGAACATGGCCTGTGCAAAATGTTACGTCTAAAACCCGTAACTGGATGACAAGATACGCTTTGTCTCTCCAAACAATTCAGTGGTGTAAGGCTGGTAAAATGTGGAGGCAGAAAAGTCTTCTCCTGTGTTGAAAATAATGGCTCTCGCACCTCTCTCACTCCTCACACTCGCATCAGCCGTCTCCAGCGCAGCATACAGAAATAAACTAGTCACGGGTGCAACGTGCAGTGCAAAAACTCATACAACAACAGCTCATGTGAGGTGCTTCTGCTTGTAGGCTCTGGCTCAAAGGGCTGATGTCTTCTTGATTCAGGCGCTTCAATTCAGAGAAGGAGCAGCTCTGAGCTTTGACTTTGAGAAGCACAGGTCAGAGGTTCAGCTGAGACCATGTATTGAAAGGGGTTAGCTGTTTTTCTATTCTTTCTCAGAGACATAAGGTATGCTTTCAATGTATGAGGTATCACTGAATATATTGTTTAATGTAGGTGAGAGGTCTCTAGCTCTGGGATGTGCCACTGTATAGAGAATGTCAATCATATTACCAACCTGATCCACCATTGCATACTGTATATGCGCACACACATACAGCACTATCCAGACTAACAGAGTCATTTTGAAGTTTTTAGTTTCATTTTAGGAAAACAGGCCAGAAGTGCTTTTCTATAACCTTGCCTGGTGTAGAATAATTTCATATTTGTATTGTTATGTTGTGCAGCTCATATCCAAAGGCATGTCATCAGTGAATTAATTTGAGTAACTGGCGAAATATTTGGTGTCAGCGGAGAACTGGGGGCTTTTTAAATGTCACCTTCTCTATATTCTGGGGATGCTGAGCCTTTTTAAATGGCACTGCATTAATGATCTGCGATTAAATGCTCAATATCAAATGGAGGCTGGTCCAATTACAGTTTGCTCAGTTTTGCTGCTGTGTGGCTTTCAGTTTCCTTGATGAAAAGACAACTCGGAGAAAAAGGCACACAATGCGGTGGCGCTCGTTGGCAACAGCGAAATTTTTCCCGAGATGATATGTGCCATTTCCAGTGAACCCCCTTGCTGGAACAAAGACTTCTTTTGTGTCTTTCCTCTCTTGATCCAACATCAGTGACCAAATTGAAATCCTCTCCTCTGTAGTGACCTGCAAATATCTGGGGACACGAGATAGGAATGCTCACTGCCTTGAACAATGCCACAGAGTTAGGCTCTGATTCATGCTCAAAACGGATTAATTTCTCCACAAATTAACTGCTAATTCTTCTCTTATCTTTGCCCCAGACTCTCATTGAGTAAGTTGCCTTTCTCTCCTCCGCTCTGTTTCACTCTTGCTCATGGCTCTGACTTTGTACAACTGGGCTCGGGTGCAAACTGTGACTGGCACTGTTCTTTAGTCGCCTTTTCCCAAGAGTCTGTTGCACAGGGCTCAGAGACATGTCCCATATGTCCTCATTTCCTTTTCTGAAAGACGTCTGCAAGCTAATTTGCCCCCTGAGTTGCTTGAGTATTTAATGACAGTGACTAATTCAATTAAATGTGTGAAGTGCATGACTGTCATATATAAACAGATATTATGAATGTAAATATAACATAAAGCACTTTGTGAGAACTGTTAGGGTGACCTTTATCTTCTAAAGCTGACCGCATCGTTCTTTCATAATAAGCAGCAGTGTCTGCAGTAACACGCTGATTAATGCATTGTATACTTCTGTCAGTAGCAGGGTAGGGGATTACACATTTCAGTTTGAGTTTTGAGTGTCTGTAGTTTGACATTTTGAGGCGTCATCTTGTTTGTCATCTTTTCATACCCTGCACACAAAAGATAGCGTGCCTCGGTAGCCGGTCTCTGCCAAATAACAAGGAATCCTCAATATTTCTTGAAAGGTGGGATGACATTAAAGATGGGGGTTCTGTGTGTCATCATTGGGCGCTATGTGTATACACATGTAAAACAGTACTAAAGTAACGCAACAAGTACAGTAAATCTGATGGTGAGTCATCTGAAGCATTGCTATCAGGGTCAGTTATTGTAACCGATATCTGTGGCCAAGTACAATACACGGGCTTCCTAAATCTAACACATCCTTGTGCCTGTTGTTAGTCCAGTCTGCTGCTGTGATGACTGGTTTGATTTGATACAAAAAAAACTGCAGAAATTTATTTCAATCTCTGCCTTTAAGGGGCTACTAAAGGACGTTTTTAATGATAGCCTATTTGTAAATGTTTCACTTCTGTTTGATTAACTGCCTTCCTTTGTTTTTTCTCTCCTCCTTTCCCTTCCCCCAACAAGTGTTTTCTTGCCAGGCTGTCATTATAAATAAGAAACTGCTCTTAATACAAAGTACAAATTTGCAAGAAATGAGGAAGTGGGTGGATTTGAGTATCCTGGTTATGACGGGGATTTTTGAAATACACACTTTTTGTGTTTGCACGTAAACATCACAGAAAACTGGTTAAGCAAAATCCAATTATATCCATCTGGAGTATACCAAACTGAGCTGACGTACGTACAATCCTGCAAGTCCAAAAAAAGTTCATTATTATAGGAGGTAAAAGTTTTTCAAGCAGAATGTCAAATTTCAATATAAGGGACAGCCCTAGTGTGACGTCACTCTTTTCTCTTTATCACCTCACCAAAGGAAAACTGCAAAAACCAGAATAAATGGTTACTATCTAACACTATAGTTGGCGCTATACCTGGGTGCCCTGTTTTGTTCTGAACCTTTAGGCTATCAACACCCAGGAAGGTTTTGTAACGCAGGGATACAGTGAATAGCTCTACCTAGATAACGTTGCACCATCAGATTAGCAGCACCAAGCTCGTAGAAGGAAATGTACTGCCATGTCTGCCATTTAGCGAACTTTAGAAAGGACACCAAGAAAGGACATGGATTCATTCAAACACACCTCATCATTTATTCATGAAAAGTGAGCAGGGAATTCAAAGCTTTCTTTCTTTCTTTAAAACCGTCTTATAGAGAATAATATATTTCTCGCTGGGCGTTCATGGTTTATCTGCCCCTCGTTTGGCATCCCTAATTGGCTAAAAGGCAAATCTATAGTGTGACTTACAGAAATATGTGTACGCATGTGATTTGTCAAGTTCATTAACATGCACATATGTCTACCCACACACATTCATATATATATATATATATATATATATATATCACATATAGGTTAAACTACTATATTCATACTAGTTTGCATATATCCATGCACACACTTACTCATAAATACTTATACATAGAAACTAACTCTTGGCTAGGATTAATGGGCTTATTACATTGGGCAAGGTTTCATGTTTTCATGCATCTACCAGATTCCTACTGAGGAAAACGCCACCTGTCTTACAGGGGTGTTATTAGTCCCAGTGGGACACCAGTTTCTATAAATACTGTCTCACAACTCAGGTGAAATGTCCTTTGAAGTCAAAAATGACTCATGCTGAGATTGACAGTGGCATTTAACTTCCCTTGGCAGTTTCTTACCCTTTCATACCTTGATTAATAAGCCAAACTTATTATTCGCTCAAACCCCCTTAATATTGAGATAATGTGTCACATCAGGTTTTTTTAGAAGTCATTTTTCATAATCGTTGTGATAACCCTCCTTGAAAGGGGTGGCTGGGTGCACTGAGAGCGGGGGTCGACGAGGTAGCAGCCAGGGACAGGTGTAGTACTCTATAAATGAGTATGCTAATGCTGACTGACATTTCCTTCAACAGTGGAGAGGGAAAAATGCTTACTTCCAATTATCCTAAACGTCAGTTTGAAATAAGAGTCTATACTCATCTGGGAATAATTCAACAAATACAAAATAAGGAAAAAAAAAACTGTAAAATAATAAGATAAACAACTGGCATGTTTAAAGGTTTATTATATAATGTTTACATTTTGTAACTCTATTTCTAAGCTAACAGTAGCTAGTATTGCAAACTGTTGCTGCTGTAGGAGCAGAAGAGGGGCACTGAAGAACTCAGGAGTGAGCATAAGAAAAAATAACCTCCACATAAAAATTAACTTACATGCAGTTATAATGGATGAAGGCAACCGATACAGTTGTTAGGTTAGCAATGGAGCGAGCTAACATCAACAAATGAGTATGAGTGTGAGTATGAGTGGAATATGACAAAAAGTTCAGTTCAGTTCAGGAAGCAAAAGCTAAACCTAGCTTCTGTTTTTTTGACAAAATACCTCTTATGTCTATCAGCCCCTCAATCAGTAGCTCAGGCAGCATGTTATTGTACGAAACACTACAACCAAGTGGCGAAAGTTTTAAACCATTATATAAATAATGACAATGATGACGACGACGATGAAGCAACTCTTAATGTTTGCATAACTAGCTGTAGCTGTTGTCTTTCTGTGGATTGTGTTATATTTGCTAAATGTGACTATACTTTTTCCCTCCCCTTTTTCTTTCTTACAATATTGTAATTTCACAAGGCTGCCACAAGTGGTGTGAATAAATAAAACTTTATAATCAGCAGCTGCTGGTCATGTCTGAATGTAAACCACATAAGAGCTGGATTCTGGTAAAGTTCATAAGGGAGCAAGAATAACAGGGTGGCTTATTGTAAATACAATGTGTACCTCCATGGTTATGAAGGAAAATGTTTTTCTTTTTTAATCAATTTACTACAAGCTATTGAGATGCCTCAGTGATGAAACCACTCGACTTCTGCATAAGTGGTTCGAATGCACATGTTCTACACTTATTTGCTGTATCCTTGGAATATACAAGGTAATGTAATTCTAATCATTTCTATACAGACATTTCTATGAATATATGAGAAAACCTCTTATATGCACAATGAGCATATAGATGCAGTGCACCAAAGTTAATAGTCTTCTTATTTTTCTTTTTTTAAAATTACAAGTGTAATTATAAATTGGGACATTTTCTAAAATGCAATAAAAACTCATATCTGTGATTTGTTAATTCGCTTGAACCTTTATTTAATTGACAAAAGATTTTTGTATTATTTCATCCCTATTCGACCTTTTTTTGAGTGCGGAGCAGGCATTGAAATCTAAATTTGCTTGTATTTACATAATTAAGTTGGTCAGGGAAAACATTAATAATCTTTTCTGTGTACTTTTATCAAATGAATAAATGCTCAAATGATTTAAGAAATCGTAGCTTTTTGTTTTCGTTGCATTGTAGAATATTTTTTTCTGGAAATGGGGTTTGTTTATTGCATGGTGCTATTAGCACATCATTTACAGTAGAGGTATAAGACTGAAAATTTGGTTGCACTTTGCTTAAGTAAAAGCAAAAGGACCAACTGTTTGGTGACTGGTCAAAGTGTGTTCGGTTGTGAGACTGCTGGCCTTCAGGTATTGTAATCTGTAACAGTTATTTTCAAAGGATGCGCTTTGGGTGGATTTGGTGGCAAAATCTAAGGTCAAGTGAAGAGTCTTTATACCTCCAAGAGTACTTGAAGGACACTTTTATATAAGAAACTGTGTCTTCTTCTGCTGAACTGGACACCTGAATGAACACTTGGTGCTTAATAGGAGCTGTCCACTAGAAATGGTGCTGAACTGCTGACTGACTTGGCAGCAGCAACACTTTGCTGTTGCAGACTATTTCAGTTTGCTGTTGAAGGTTGAGGTTTGTGCAGTTGCTATTATATACTGGGCATTTTAATTGTACATTTGCCTCAATATTGGAATGATAAAAAGAAAATGCAAACCAGAGTGACCTACTGGGAGCTATCTAAACAAGAAATATTAAAATATGAGAAGGGAATTTCTGCATTTTTACATTTTGTTTGAAGTCTGTTACTACCTTTGCACATAAGTCAACATTTGTGCCGGATGTGTGGTGAGGTCCACAGTGTAGTGATTTCCCCTTCTTGTTCCCTTGACCCAATGATTAAAAAGACCCTCATATGTTATTTCAATTGGGCTGCAGCCTATTCATCTGGTTGACAGAAAGTTGTGCATATTCCATATCAGGCAAGGTATTAATTCACGTCATGCATTCAGATTAGGGTCAGCAGAATTGATTCCTTCTGCATAGCTTAGCAAGAGAAAGAAGAAACAGAGAAAGAGGAAAGCCAGGAGAAAGATGAAAGCACACAACAACTATAATTTCTCATAGTCACAGTAGAAAATTCATACATATACATACCTTAACACGCATGCATTTATGCATATGCTGAATAAATATGCAACGAGGTCATCATTCACACCATGAAAAACAATTATTGGTTCTTTTACTGTTTTGTTCTGTACATTATGAATGTATTGACTTCTATAAAAGTAGCCTAGTGCTATTGAAAAGGGAAACAAAGGGCCTCATCAGTGTGGCTTGTAATTTTTCCTGATGTTTCTGTGTATATTATGTGTCCTTCAGGTGAAGATAAAGAGAGTTACATCCATTCTGCATTTTTCATCATGCAAAGGATGTCACCATAACATGAATGGAGACACTTGTGGATCTTTAAGGGTACAGAGAGGGTGAGATACCACCTTATACTGTATATAACAAATGGATACAGATACCATGATGTTACCCATTGGTTTCTGAACTGTTATTTTGAAGCCAGAAGTTTGAGTTTTGGCCTTTGCTATGTTGGCTTTTTTGGAGCCAGAAGTGAACATATTTGGACAAAGGGGTGAAGCTGTGGGGTCAGAGCCATCTGCGAGGGGTCAAGGGGGAGTTTGTATAACAAAGCAATTTTACAGTCTTGTTATTGTACCGTATTAACCACAAGTATAGTCGAACTGTCTGTCAGGAAAAAAGTCAGAAAGTCAGAATCGGCAGGCGAGTGAGCTGTCAATCACACCTGTCACAACTAGAATGACTCCTGGAAAATATTATTGTTTTCGTATTTTTAGAGAGCGGTTCAGTGTAAGTCTATAGGAGCCAGGCCTTTTTTCCAGCCAGCATCAAGTGGGCGTCAGCAGAATTACACTTTAAGATACTTCTGCACTGGCTTCATTTTGGAGCCGAGGTCGTTGCCCTTTGGCTGCCGCTCACTGCGACATCGCCACACCACACTGCTTACTAAGAAGTGTTAGCAGTGTGGCCACTGCGTAATTTCAGCTACTCACTAAATGTTAACACATAACTTTGCGGACGCCAGGTCTGTGAAAATGAACATGTTATTTTTTATGAATAATTAAGTGATTTTTTTTTTTAAAAAGTACAAAATTAATACAGTTTTGTTTGCATCCATGCCAGCTGACCTATGATCAGTGTCGGACAGTGTTACTTGCATGTTGTGCTAAGGTACGGGTGTGTTTATTTGTGTTTTAGAACCATAAACACTGTGAAACAGTTAGAAAATAACAGTTTATTTCTCTGATTCACTTCTTTCTTTTAACTCTCGACTCGCTGCTCTCTCTCTTTCTACCTCGCTCGACCATTGCCGTGCGGTCGCTCGCTCTCTCTCTCTTTTTCACAGCGACTTCTCTGCTGTGGTGAAACCCAGACTGTCTATGGTCTGAAATAAATCCAGAAATTGACACATAAACAGCTGATAGCAACATATGAGGAAGCAGTTCTGTATGATAGTCACATGACATTGACACTGATGAACGGTCCCTGATCATGTGACAGAGTGGTCAGTCTCGGTAACTGACTGAATGGCCAATAGTTTCTACAGAGTCAAACAGAGTGAAAAACATTCATCATTTTGAAATCTCAGCAGAATGTCTTTTTGTGTTTTTTCATGTTTACTGGACTAATGTGGAAATTCAGCTGGCACTTGAACTTGGAACCTAGTTATTATCGTCAATTATCATTTATATTAGTGCATAAGAGAAAAGATTACCTTCTAAGCTGATTTCTAATATCAATGGCCTTGATGGTTGTGCAATTAAAATGGCACTTTAACATATAGACCTGGGTTTTGTTCTTATTCAGTGCAAATAAGAAATATGACAAGCGGCCAAGCTGACCGTCAGTTTTGATGGTTTTATTTGAAACTGTAGGTCACAGGAGAGAGTCTATGTTTTATTTTTTATATTAAGCCTATTTAAATTTAAATGTATGCATCCTTTGGATTGAATGGTTTCTACAATTTAAGCACACTAATTAGCATGCAAGCTGGGCTAAGAGTTCTTTTTCACAGCTGACATGTTTGACAAGTGAAGGCAACAAACACACAGGTATTGGTATTGTTAAAATGGCTTCATCCCATTTAGCTGAATCCGATAGTAGCTACAAGACCATAATGACTCCTGGAACAAAGTTATTGCTTCTTATTTCTAGGGAGAAGTTGACATTTTTTGAATTGACTGATTGTCAATTGGAGCCAAGAATGTTTGGAGTCAGCGTCTTGCAGCTGTCTGCGATATTACACATCCACATTGGCTTCAATTTCAAGCTGCGGTTGTTGTCCCTTGGTGTAGGCAATAACTACATGGTTCAGTTGTATGATTAAAGCACCTCTAAACAGCTTCTACAGTGTGTTTCTTAATTACAACACAAAGCGTTCTGCATTTACTGTGGCATGATGTTTTAGGCACAAATTGATGACAGCCTTGCCTTTTAAATGAACAGCGTGTATGTTATCATTTCAGATTTAATATTTTACATTCTTAATTGTTATCATCTTGGTATTTTACTTCTCATAGTCATACTGCTAGTTAATTACAGAGGCAAAAAGGGAGCCACGGTAATAGTAGCAATACCATTATAGGGTTCTAACTATAATGGAACTGAAAATGAAGAACAAAAGCTCTGCCTGGATCACCAATGAGATTGCAGACTGATGACAAGTCAGCTAATCAGGGACAGCAGTCTGAAAGGGATGTAACATGTGGTCCTTTACCTGCTGGAAGGGTTATCGATCAGTACAGACTTTGCACCTGATTAAACAAGACAAGAGGAGTTAACTGTGGGACATGACAGGAAGCTGCAGCTCTACTGGCTTTGTTTCTGGTCCTTTATATTCTCAGGTAATGGATTTACCTATTAGTTGTGGAGAAGGTCATTACAGGAATTAGCTTTTTCTTCATTCTCTGTCGGCCCTAAATTGAACCTGTGGTAAAAGAAGTCCACATAAACTAGGCCTCTGAGAGTCATGTCAGCACAAAAGGCAGTAAGAGTCATTGTGTAACAGGCAGACAGTTGTGAAAATTGAACGTTATTGTCTCAAAATTGTCATTTGAGTGATTCACTGCATCATCTGTAATTTAAACTCGTCTCCTTAAATGGAAAATCCTACCTTTTAACAGTGAAAACAGCAGTGGTCCTGTGAGGTTTTTTCTTTGTGCTCTTCTGTTTTTGTCATCATGACTTTGGAACCAAATGAAAAAGGACATCAAAATGAAAACTCTGTGAAACCATCAGGCTGCACCTCTCAGTGCTCTACTTATATTATTTTGACTAGAGTGGTATTAGCCTATGAAAAATATATTACATTTGGCTTTATTGAATTTAAGGCAGCTGAGTTCTGTTTTGTCAAAATTCCCCCATGGTGAATGATTCTGTTGCTGGCTGGCTGCCTGGATATAAAGTTTTTTTTATTTTTTATTCAGGTATGTAAAAAAGCTCTGCGGATCTCTCAAGCTGAAATTCGTTTTTTAAAGAGATACTATTTTCTATATGTATGTGCTCTATCCTGTATCATGATAGAGCAGTGGGAGAAGAAGAAGAATTAGGAGGGTGGTGTCTGGAGTAGAATGAAATGGAGGTAGCTGGGGGTTTAAGGGAAAGACAAATGGGAATGAGGAATGGGCCGTCGAGCCCTGTGCTCAGCTAATGGATCATGTGCCTTCCCCTGAAGTGGTCGGCCTCGCCTTTTACCGACCAGGGTGCTGCTGCACTGTAATTACCTGCAGTGAAGGGATAGCTACTGAGAGAGGGGTCAGCAAAAGAGCGGATAGAGAAGAAGTGAGTAAAGACTGACAGGATGGAAGACCACTTGTCAGGCCACTCTAACCTGCCAGAGGATTTTCTCCAGAGTTGACTACCCTAAATGGACTGATTGCTCCAATGTGAGTTTATGACCTTTCAGATTATTTATATTACTAAGAGGAGAGCACTACGTGTCAAGGACCACTAACTGGATGAAACTTACTTATTTATTTATATTCCTCCCCTAAATCACACCTCTTTTTGACACGGCCATCTACTCATGTAAGCGTTTTTCTTGACAGCATCTCTCGTGATGATACAACCTGGTTTGGGTCATGCCTAAACTCTCTAAAGCTGCCTTTCCCAAACTTAAGGTCAGACTCAAAAGGGGTTGCAGACTTGTTTTTATTGGTTATGAGTAAAATACACAACGGTGCTATATGTGAATTATATTGCTATAAGAAGAGCGCTCTTCTTTAGGGATGTACCAATCTATTTGAAACTTCTTGACTGCCATCGGCCAATCTGCTAATAAGATGGCATTCACCGATGGCAGTGGCCAATTTTTATCTGTTGGTCAAATTCCGTCTGATTCCAGCTCAGCTATGGGATCTGAGTGCAGCTGTACTCTATTCAGTTGTGTTTCAGTAGTGCTGAAAGTCCAGTTTAGAAGTAGTTTTAAAGTGTCATGCCTGAATCTCCTGCATGTCTTGTGTAATCTGTCTCCGAAGGCAAATAAGTATAGTGTAGACAACAAACTTCAGGTTCATAGATATAAATGGTGTTTAATCTGCTGATGGCAAGTGTGGTAGTAGTTGGCAACAAAACAACAAGAAAACAAAGTAAGCGAAAAAATCAGTATCAGTATTTGATCAGAATTTAAACATAGGTGCATCCCTGCTCTTCCTCGAGTAAATTAGTATAAAAATTGCCTTCGATTTTGCATCAAACCCATTCAAAATGCTGAGGAGAGGCCACGGTGTGCTTTATGTGTGCAGTTTCTCAGCAGTAACATCTTAAAATTGAACACATTCGACAGACATTTCCCAATGAAGTGTTCTCGATTTTTGGATGTGTCAAAAGAATTCTTCCTGCTCAAAAAAACAGACTTTCAAGATACAGTATTTTGACATATGAAAAGTAAGTCATGTGTTTGTTTGTAGCAGTGTGCGGTAGCTGCGATTGCTGACATTATCTGGTTCCAGCCCAGACTGGAAGAGGCAGTTTCAAAATGTAGATGTTAGGTCAATTCATAATACATTTTTGTAAGTTTGGGTTGTAGGGAGACACCAAATTTCTCTTTTGGGTCTTGAGCTGAAAAGGTTCAGGAACTTCTCCTCTAATGTATGCGAAATGTAATAAATTTTATCAGTAATTTTACTGTACGTGTGGGTTGAAAAAAGCTTTGGCTCATAATTTTCAATTTTCCATCTCGTCCTGTGTGTTAATTTACTCTGCGAAAGGTCAGAGGAAGTGATATTTTAACCCAGCAGTCCTTGTGCTTTTCCATGACCTCTGCAGCTCTAACAAGTCTATCTTTGGGGCCCATAGCAACTCATTTTCTGCCTTTGTTCCAAAATGTCTCCCTCCAGCAAGCTGTAACTCACTGTTGAAAGTGAACAATACTCCAGAGTTTCTTTTCAAAAATAAACCTACTTCACAATGGCCATCGATAACCTTCTTTGACACTTTCTTCTATAGAGGAGGAGAGATAACAATGCGAAAAGAAATAAAAATGAGCAAAGCGAAGGAAACAGCAGAATAAAAACCCAACTCTGACTTGCTTTCTCCAACACTTTATTTCTCCGTCTCTAATGATGGCAAAGTGAGATGGCTTCTTGGTATTCACTGAGAAAAGAGAATGCTGGGACAGGCAGGCTCACCGCAGGCTCAGGGTTAGTGCAATTAAACGGCAGTCTCGTTGGATTATTGTGAAGGTTGCCTGGGCAAAATTAATAGCAGCCAGTCCTTTTGTGCTCCCCTGATCTTTCCTACCTCTTCCCACACACAGGGTCATGGGTGCCTGAGTGTCCAGAGAAGCGATATGAAGGGCAGAGCAAAGAGAGAGGTAATGGACCAATGAGCAAGTCGAAAAAATGATGGTGAGATGGAAGCGCATTATGAACACTGAAAAGAAAAGTAAGCCTCTCTGCTCCCTATTATCCCCTGGTTCTCGACTGTGTGACATATTAATAGCTGCTGAACATACCGCGGCTTCATGAGCAGCGTGTTGTTTAGGCTGAAGATGCTTTCTCATAGCACATCTCTAAGGGTGCATTTTAGTTTGTGGTCAGAAAGCACAAGGACTACAATCTTGCCTGGTTTATGGATTTTTTTTCTCTGAGCATGCAATAATAACAACTGAAGTGAACAGTAACTTTCCAACCAACCTCCTTCTGACAATGGGTGGTAGCATTTTTTAAATCATTCAGGATTTACTATTATTATTATTTTCACGAATTTCGTGACCTTTTTCATATAATTGTCAGGAGTCCATCCCTGTACTGCCCCTTGTTTTTCTCCAGCGTTTGGTATTTGTATTCTTTTTTTTCCTCGCTCCCTTTATCACTCAGCTCCATTTTCAGCTCTTTTCTTCACCTGAGTTTTCCACCAGCCAGACCACTCACCCACAGGAAACTCACCATCGTTTTGTTCTCTGCTTGTTCATCTTCGTGCACTACTAGGTTACAGCTACTTCTATTTGTCTCACCTGATTTCCTCATGTTTTTTGACTACTGTTACTGTTTTCTGGGTTTTAGATTCTTGTTTTACTCCTCCTGTTGCCCATTTTTTGATTGTGAAGCTCCATCATCTTGGGCATCACTTACCACTTAACTTCCTGCCAGTTTCCACTGAGGCTTCAGCTTCTTTTTTGTGCCTCCTGATGTTTGAGTGGTATCCAAGCTTTGTGCCCATCTCAGCAGTGGTTCCCATTTATTATACAGACTGTGGCGGCCTGCCATAGTCTATTTTGTTCTGCCATAGTCTCATAGCCTATTTTGTTCCGCCATAGTCTCATAAAGAACCGAAAATATTGTGGCGAGCAGAATCTTAACAGCGTGACAACTTGAAGCCTATCTCTATTTGCACATTGTGTTTGCACACAACACTGTCAATAACGTATCTCCTATCTGGGTGCAGACAATGCACTGAAGACATACAGACTGCAGACCTTCTTTGACCATAGAGGTCACAGACAGGTGCAGCTCCTCCGGCGTGTGTGCTCGCAGAATCGGGAAGTCTCACGTTAAGAGAGAATTGCCGACTTCTGATTACTTACCTGACTTCAAGACAGAGATTCCAAGACTTGATAAACTATGGCTCCGGCTGAAGTGATGCCAGTAATTCCAGCCTCCACTGTGACAGTTCAGAACATAATAAAACGTCCATGAGAAGTCATCTGTCTGACAAACCTAAAGCTAACAATCACCAGTTTGTCTAAAATCTGTATGGGTCATATTTGTCTCTTTAGACACTGGCTGGCATTTTAGTGTTTTCCTTTGTCACTGTGGAGGAAAATCAGCCTCATGCAGTGTTGCCCACAGTCTGCAGCTTCACACTTCCCATGCCCCACTTATGAATGCAGATTGTTCTGTGTATTAATTATTATGATTGAGTTATTTTTGAAGAATAATTGCGATTAAATATGCCCCATTATCATGTAAAAAAAAAAAATTCTGTCATAATAATAGATTATGTCTGTTCATCAAAATCACGGACAATGAGAAAGACTGCACCACCCGCCATAGATGTCAAGTGGAAAATGAAGCCGATACAGAAGTATCTTAAATGTAATATGACTGCCAATGGGTCCTGTCCCCCTCAGACTAAAATCAAACTTTGATGTCTGCCATGTTGGGCTTTGATTGACAGCTGTCATTGACGGCTCACTCGCTCTGACCTTCGATCGGACTTTCAGAGCTTCCATTTATTGATTAAAACATATATATTTCTGGACAGACAGTTCAGCTGTAGTTGTGGTTAATAATTTACAATAACAAAACAGTAA